>MU134302.1:0-38700 GCA_015039355.1 Ramaria rubella | reverse complement strand
GCCAGGAAAGCAAAATCCCAGACCACAACTGTCACGATAAGTGATTCCGACATCACGGTCCCTTTAGAGGACCTTCCGAATCCCAAAACTGACAGCTCAAAGACTCTCAAGCACAAATCCGCGTTCACATCTTATTTGTGCCTTACCGAGAACATCACAGATGCTTTCCGAAAACACCCTTCGTACTTCCAACAATTCCACCTAAACTCCGAATATCACCCTTCCGAACAGTTTTGACCAATCATTAGGTTTAAACACCATCCTTTCGGATTCCCGCTTTCCGCCGGTCTCTGTCTCTTCCGTCACCAACGACATTATGTCGCAACACCCAGTAGGCAATCCACGCCAATCACGTCCTCCCATTGAGCGAAAAACCCGGTCGCTATTACATTACGTAGTTTCTAATTGTTCCGATGTGCTGGAATGCCACTAACCCACCCCACTACAATCCATTGATTGACAGGGTATTGGGTAGTACCTAGTTCGCACTCCTCAACAAGAATTCAATTCTATGACATGTCTTAGGAAACCTGCAATCTGCATTTTTCTGAATCTCCCAAAAATCCAACTCCTCTGGGCACTGTTGCTTGTAGGGCCTTTGCCTGGCTAACTAGTTTGTGTTAGTGTTGACTTTATCAACTCTCAAGTTAGTTTTTAACTTGCTGTTGTTGGTCTTGTCCCTTCAGCTCCTTGTTTCTTGAAGCTAATCCTTTTCATCGATTCTTCCAGTTGCACAGCCATTCAATTGTTGCAATCTTGTGCTATAGTCGTCCAAGTCTGCTTTCCCCATATTGGATGTAGAGAATCTCAGCTTTGGAACCCTGTATTTTCCTTCCATCATAGTTCTGCCAGTATTATCTTGAGCAGATTAGTGAGCCTCTAGCTATAAGTGCTTTGAATTGCATTGTTACTGCAAAGTAATAGTGTTATTTGAACACCAGAGTAGAATCTCTTAATTGGGTTCTCCGTTAAAATAGTCTTTGGTTGATATCCCCTTGAACACTATCAGTGGCTAGACTAAAACTTGATTTGTACCTTACACCAACGTTTAGTTCTGAGTTCACAGTTTCCAAAACATTACTCCAACTCTAAGTCTAGTCATCAATACCGATTTCCGCATTATGGGACAATAACTGAGAAACTGCCTTCAGAAACAATAATGATCTCCTTCGAAAGGCGCTGTTAAACCCCTCATATCCATGAATGCACCATCTGTACATCCTCCAACTCATGTTTCCAATTCCAACCCTTCAACCATTAGGACAATATTCCAGGCCGAATATCAAGTACCTTAACAATGTTTCCGAAAACAACCCACAACTCCACCAGAACATTTCAATTCCTACCTTTCTGACACCCTTTTCTTCCCTACATGTTTTCCTTACTCTGTTTCCCCTGCAAACACTTCTCTGAATATCCAAACTTCCGATTCACTCCTCTTGTTCTCCTTAAGTCTGAACTTCCGATATTCTCCGAATTTCTCAGGAAATCCGTGATTACAACAATTTCAACCAGACAACATCAAGACCACTATCAAGAAAATTTCCGAGAAGACACCATTCATCTCCTTAGACCAAAACGTTTCCAATGAATCCTTCGGTCCTCCGACACTCCAACTCCTTACCGACCTTCCAACGCTTGAGGTAGACAATGGGACGTCTACCTTAAAGGGGGAGTAGCCACTATGTTGACAACTTACCCATTGCAATCCCCTACTCCGACTCTGATCTTTTTCCGACAATTTCCAACCCAACGCTTCAATTTTTTGTTCTATGTTGACAACTTACCCATTGCAATCCCCTATGCCAACTCTGATCTTTTTCCAACAATTTCCAACCCAACACTTCAATTTTTCGTTCCTACTAAGTCACTATTTACATCCCACAATTCCGGAACTCCTTTGACATCTATGACCGTTCACATCCCGAGATTCCGTCCCTCTCAACTTCTTCATGATTCTTACACGTCCAATCCCAATCCTGAGTCAATCCCGACATTCGTCCAGTTCTGACTTCCCCGATTCTCCGACACCCTTGAACTTCAAACATCCTTGATTCACTGTTTCTCATCTTTCCAAGTTTTCCATTTTTCCGATCATTTTCATTGATCTGATCATTTCCGTTGTTCCGAGCTTTCCTTTTTTCCGATCATTTCATTTTTTCCGATCTTAAACCAATAAGAAATAACTTCATTGTCTAAACCCTTCTACATTACTTCACCGAAATTCCTCCAATTTATTTATATTACTTTTCCCCTTCCGACTCCTATTCACTGCATCGTTTCCTCTTCCAGCCCATTGACCTCCGGGTCAAGCCCTGCCAGTTTCCCCAATTCCTCTTCCACTTGTTTCTCTGAATCTGCATCTCCCAAATTCACCGCCTCCTGGCCAATTCCCACCTCCGGTTCCTGGCTGATTTCCGCCTCCTCTGGAACCTCCTTTTCTGGTATCTCCGGGACGACATCAATGTCCATCCCGACATTGTCCGCCTCCTTCGCTTTCCCTTTCCCCTTGTCTGCTGCCTTCTCCGATTCCAGTTGCAGCCCAACATTTCTGTCCTCACTCTCCGACCCAGCTTCTGAGCCCAACTCTGGTTGCGGCACTGACACCCCATGGTACATCTCCCACTGCTTCTTCCGGAATTTGAACTCGATTTCCGCAATCCTGTGCGACTTGTTCAACGATTTGTTGAAGGTCGCCATCCCCTCCACATTGTAGCGAAGCCACTTCGTGAGGGAATGGATTGTCTTTCGGAGCCCGCGGACTTCCGCCGCGAGCCTTGCATCCTCCGCCTCGTCCTCCACATCGTCCTCCGTTGTCCGCTCCTTTCCTTTACCTTTCCCCAACGATGCCACCCTGTCCCGATCCGTGATCGCTCCCACCCGACACCTTTTCGTCACTGGTCCTGGTCCGGCCTCTGCATTCTCCGCCTGAACCTGCCTGGATGCTGGTAATGACAACTTCCCTGCCATCTCCGCCACAAAATCCACATTGCCTGGCCTTGTACATTTCTTCTGGTCGTTCAGACACCAAATGAAGGCCCGCTTCCACGATTTTCCGGTCCTCCGCTCCTCATTGATGCACTTTAAACCCCGTGTCCAACAAAGCACGCACCTATCATCAAAGTCATCAGCCTCTGACCACACGTCCTCAAGATGCTGTTTGCGGCCTCCGACGAATTCCAAGCCACCTTTGAGATTCTGGTTGACCTTCCGTTCTCAGTCGACCTTCTCCAGCTAATTCAATCTTCGGTCAATCCATCAATCAGCACACAGAAAAATCCGACTTACCGAAAACACTTTGAGTCAGGCCTCCTCCCGCTTCAACTCCTCCCACACTGCCTGCATCAACTTGGCTTTCTGCCGATCCACCTCCTCCTTCTGCTTCCTCCAATCCACCTCCTCCTTCTCCTTCACCTTCCGATCCCTTTCTTCCTGCTCCTTCCGCTCCCGTTCCTCCTTCTCCTTCTGCTCCTGCTCCCGCTGTTCTGCCGCCTCCCTCTCCTGCTTCTCCTGCTTTGCCTTCACCCTTTTTCGCATTTTGGCCTCCAACTCCGCCCTCCTCCGCTCGTACTCCCTCACTTCAGCAGCAAGTTCTTTGCCGCAGCTGATTTCGATGACAGAGCGGGTGGGCAACGACGACTTGGAATGCGATGGCATTTTTGGCTTGGGTGGTGGTGGTAAGGGATCAAAAGCAATTTGCATTTTCACAAAGTGTTTTCTCTTATATATATGTCTGATCCAAGATCTCAGTCTTTACAGATAACTGACACCCAAAACTTCCCATGGTATTCAATAGCGTAATCAGCCTCGAGGGCTCAGCCGTAAAAGGGAGATACTGTTAGATCCCAGATCCAACCCGTGTTACTCCAATGTTTCATGTATTCCGATAAGCTCTTTTCCGCTTACTTCCAACATGTCCCCATTTATTATTCTTAGTCACGATTTTATTTTCAACATTATCCCCGTACGTCTTATCTTGATTTCCGTATTCGCTCCGACTCTGGAACTCCATATCACACACATCTTGATTTCCGTATTCGCTCCGACTTCGGAACTCCATATCATGCACCCTTATCTTCCGTTCCCGATTTTGGAATCCCGCATGTCTTAAATATGTTCTCTCTTGATCAAGCTTCCTTAGCTTGTATATCGTATCGTATCGTATCATATCAAATTCCTTTGAATTGTTTGGTATTCCAACTATTCCAATCACCCCAATCATCCCAATCATTCCAATCTTTTCAATTATTCCAACCCTACCTCATCCGACATTCCAAGTCCTCCTTGATTACACTCACTTTCCAGTAAAGCTAACCCTTACTCGATATTGATTTATTGTTACCCCTATTCCATCTGCATTGACTCCACATCCCTGAGTCTTTGAAGCTCCCACTCATCTCTGATAAGTCTCAATGCATCATTGGCACTGACCTCTGAACAGACCCGACCAATCGGAACCCTGATAACATTTCCAGTCTTCAGTCCGAAATACCAGGGCACTAGAAATCCAAGAGGGTGCAACCCATAAGTTGAAGCCAACACCCATGTAGATCAGTCTTCGGATCTCCAACTTCTGAGTCATCCAGTATTCCACGCGTTTCCGAATATTGCGACCATCGATCTCGGTCAAGGAGAGTTCCGACCAAATCCGACCCCAACGTCAAATCCGGCAAACCCTAACAGTCTGACATCAAACCCAGCACGCGTCTCTAACAATGATCCCATTCTGCAAGATGATAGTGGACTCTGCGATAGGGAACCAGGAGGTTTGCGCACAGTGGGAAGCCAGCATCTGCCAGATAGTACCTTCCAATGGGGATGAGCAAATCAGTGAGCCTCACATCGTTGTACATTGCACTATCTGCAGCTGAGCCCTCCCAGCCCATGTACAGGTACACAAATTGAGGTCAAATGTACATGCTGTCAGGCAGTTTTGTGTGACCCCACCCTTGCATTTGCACACAGCCTGCCTCTCAGTGGCCTTGGGAGCACAGTTGATGTGTGTACCATCAATGGCCCCAATAGCATCTTTGAAGAATGGGTGGAACTTCAAGTTAAGAATTTGGGATAGGACAGGATCATCGGTAGCTGGAAGGACAATGTTGCTGGTGTAGAAGGGTGCAGAGGAAAATGCCATGAGAATCAAAAGAAAGTATTTGGAGATTGTATCTGTTGAACATTGGAAACATTCACCGACATGGTGTGAGGAAAGGCCAGTGACGCAGGTGTAGAGAAAAATCACAAGTTGTTCTTCCAAGGACACAAACTGAGAGTCCCCACACCCAGCATGGTAGAGAGAAATGATAAGGCCCTGGAAAACATGTTTGTGCACCCCAAGTTCCAAGCATATGTGTTCCAGATGACTGCCTAGAAGCTCGTCCACCCATCCTTGACCAGTGAGAATGGACGTGTGGTAGGGGATCTTGTTGTAATAGTATTTCAAATAGAGCATCACTGCCCCACTAACTGCACCGATGATTGTCAGTGCAATGGTGTCAAAGAGCAGGTCATTGAACTCATTGTTCTCCTGATCTACATCACCTTCAGAACTGGAAGGGGTGGCAGCCGAGGAGACATCCATTGAGCTGGGTGTTCTGGGTGTGGATGGTGTTGACACAGCTGTAGTTTCAGGTGTGGATGCCTCATTTCTGTCATTGTTGTCCATTGCAGCTGTGTGGTCACCCACTTCACTGTGTCACAGCAGACTGCCGGCGAGAGCCAGCCAAACCCCTGAGTGAGATTGAACTTGGGTGCTTGAGCCTGAAAACAGTTTCTGTACAGGCTCTTACAACTCCTTCGATGTTTTCAACATTCCGATTCATCTGACTTCTCTGGTAATCTGTGATTACAGCATTTTTCAACTGGACAGACATCAAGACCATTTTATCAAGAACCTTCCATAAAATTCCATTCAAATTGGCAAAAATTCCGACAAGCCCCTACTAAGGAATCTTTCAATTCACAATCCTCTGTCTCTTTGTATTTTTCTTCTGGTGTTTAAGGTAGACAATGGGACGTCCACCTTAAAGGGGGAGTAGCCACTATGTCAACAACAAGTCCTACTCCAATTTTCCAGCCATATGCCAATTTTTCCAACACAATTCCTCAAAACCTTTCAATCACTCTTGTCTTTTCACCAACATTTTCTGACAACACTTCTTCAATCAATCCTTCACATTCAATTCTATTTCTACCACTCCCTGCTTATTTCCAAAACCCGAAATCCTCCAACATCCACGACCTTCACTTTCTGATACCTCTCTGATATTGCTGATTCTTCTGATTCTTCTGAACCATCCTTTGCAACCATTTTCACCAAGTCCAACCCTGATTCTATGTCCCATGTTTCTGGATTCACTCTGATTCTGACTTATCCCAATTTTTCCAAAAAAACCTTGTATGCACTTAAGTGCCTACCCTTACCTTGATTTTCCAATTGTTCTTATTCCTGACTATTGCCAATTTCTTTCTGATTTTCAAACCATTTCATTTTCTAACTATATTACTTTTGATTTTCCCAATTTTCCCATTACTTTTCCCCCTTTCTGATTGTTTTCCTCCAATTTCTATCTACTCCATTGTTTCATCTTCAGGCGCTTTGGCCTCCAGTACAGACCCTTTCACCTTTTCCTTTCCCTCTCTGACTTCCTTCCCCAAATCTGCACTTTCCAGATTCTCCATTTTCTCAATGGTCTCCTTCTCCAGTTCCTTGGTGTTTTCCACCTTCTCCAGAATCCCATTTCCCGTTACCTCCAGAACAACATCCATGTCCATTCCGTCAGTCTCCTTCTCCTTTCCTTTCCCCTTCTCCAATACTTCCTCCGACACCTCCTCCATTCCCCTTTCTGCAGGTTTTTCTCCTGCCACATCTTTCGCCTTGGGTTCCAACTCAACCTCCGGTTGTGCAAATGTCCCGTTGTATGTTTTCCACTGCTTTTTCCAGAACTTGTAGTTGATCTCAGCGATCCAATGCAATGTTTTCAATGAGTCATTGAGACTCGCCATTCCCTCCATGTTGTACTTCAACTATTTTGCGAGGTTGTGCATCATCTTGTGGAGTCCCCGGATTTCTGCTGCAAGTCTCACCTCCCCTGACCCTTCTTCCACCTGATTGATGTCCAACACACATTCCTTCCCCTTACCCTTTTCTGCCGATGTTCCAATATCCGAATTGGCAAACCTTCCCGACGACGCCCCAGCTTCCCCAACGACCTGCTCTGACCTTTGTCTCTTCATTGCAGGTCCTGGTCCGGCCTCTGCATTTTCCTGCTGTATCCGATACTGCACCGGTAGCGATGTTTTTCCCTCCATCTCCATCGCAAACATAGGATTCCTGGGCTTTGTGCACTTTTTGCGATCTGCACCACACCGCTTGCATGCCCTTTTCCGTGATTTTCCACTTTTCCGATCCTCTTCTACACACTCATACCCCTGTGTCTGACAACTGACACACTGGTCGTCAAAAGACTCTGGATCCGACCATTCCAGGTTGACCATCCATCACTTCCACCTGATTCTGGACCCTGATGAGGGCCTAGGCTGCCTGCAGTGTTCCGAACTCGATCGCCTTTGTCTGGCTATATCCAGTCTTTCCATCAGAAAACCAATTTTCTGACACAATCTGACCCACTTACCGATGATCTCCACATTTTGGCTTCCTCCCATCTCAATTGCTCCCAGATGCTTTGCGTGGATTCATTTTTCCAATGCTCTGTGTCTTCCCACCGCTTCTTCCAATCAGCCTCTTCCCGTCTTCTCCAATGCTCTGTGTCTTCCCACCGCTTCTTCCAATCAGCCTCTTCCCGTCTTCTCCAATCCTCGTTCTTCTTTTCTTTCCTTTTCCAATCCTCCTCTTCCCTCTGCTTCCACTCCTCTTCCCACCTTTCTGCTGCCTCTTTCTCTCGTCTTTCCCATTTCGCTTTGGCTTTTCTCTGAAGCTTTTCCTCTAGGACTTGCTTTTGCCAGTCCAAATCCTCCATTTCCACAGTGATTTCCTCATCAGAGTTGATCTCGATGATTGATCCATTGTTGTGGGACGATGCGCACAAGGCCATTTTGATGTGGTGGGGTGGTGGTTCAGGAAAGAAAGTGTTTTGTGCTCCATCAACCTGCCTTCCCCTATTTGTACTCAATCGGCAATCTCAGTGTTTACAGATAACCGACACCAAGACTTCCCACAACATGCAATGACATAATCAGCCTCAAGGGCTCAGCCATAAAAGGAAGATACTGTTAGATCCCAGATCCAATACCGCATTATTCCGACATCTCCATATTCTCTGATAAACCTTTTCTGCTTATTCCGATAACACCTTCACATTTATTCCAATAAACCCTTTTCCATTTATTCTGACATACCCCCATTTGATCATGCTTAGTCATGATCTACTTCGATCCTATCCCTGTATACTTTATCTAGATCCCCATACTTGTTCCAATGTCAGCATTCCGTATCACACACCCTTATCCCTTCCGTTCCGGACTTCGGAATTCTGTACACCCCTTTGAAATATGCTTTTTCACTCAGGCTTTCTCCTTAGCTTATATATCTCTTTCAACAAAATGTACTGATTCTTATCTGTATCAAAGTCTATCTATATATATACATCATTACCCTCCTTATACCTTATTTCATATATTGTTCAAGTGTATACATCCTTATACATTGATCATTATATTGAAACCCCTAATAATTCCAATTTCTGATATTCTTCTGATCTTCCAAAACATCCATTCCTTGATTCTACTCACTTTTCTGTAAAGCCAAACCTTATTTGATATTCATTTATCATTACTCCTCAACCTCTTCCACGTTAACTTTCCGAACTCCAAAATCTCTGAATTCTTCCACTCACTCGATAAGTCTCTCAACATGCTATTGTTACTGACCTCTCTGTGTAGACCCAACCATCAGTATTCCAATATTTCCATCCAGTCAAAAATCCAAAATACCAGGGCACTAGAAATCCAAGAGGGTGCAACCCATAAGTTGAAACCAATGCCCGTGTAGATCTGTTTCCGATTCTCCGATCTCCGAGTTCCGATACCTCCAAGTGCCCCTGAGGTATTCCGACACCTGGAACTCTGATTAATGAGAAGTCTGATCCAGTCAAGAATTTGGTACCTAACATTTTTCCACACTCCAACTGCATTCTTCCACTTACGCAGTTAAGTCTTGACTGGTCCATCTTGTCACTGATCCGTGTACAGATCTGACAAATCAACATCCCAAATTCCAATTTGTCAAGAAATCTGAAATACCAGAGCACTAGAAATCCAAGAGGGTGCAACCTATTTCAATACTCCAAGGTTCTCCAACATCTCCAGACTCTCCAAGTATTCCCATACCCAATAATTCTGACTCAAAGAGAATTCCGATCCAGACCTTAACATCACGGTACCTACTCCTAGTTTTTCATTCAGTCACAGTGTTCTTAAAAACCCTATGTAACACATACCTAGTGCTTCTAAGTCCCCCTTTCACTATTGTTTAACGATTCATTAACATCTGCCGTAGTTACTGTCTTAAGGTACACCGTGGGACATGCCCAACATTTTGAAAACATTGTGGACTAGTTACTCACATAATAGTGGCCAATCAAATGGGAACAATACACCAAATCTTCAAACCAGTCAAATTCGCACAAATTAAAATAGTAACTGGTCAATGACACTGGGCCACTGCATTGTTCATCATCTACCATTCTCACACACTCACCACATCCAGCTCAACCACAAGATCAGAGCTGGTATAAGAGACAAGACATACCAACATGGCCTGTCCCAACACTATCAATGAAAGAAGTATAGAAGAAATGATAGCCTATACTTACCATCTACAAGATGTGCCACCAGCAGACAACCATCACCACTGACCACTGACATCACAATATAAAAGACACAAATACTGTGAGAAAGTTATCCATGTTCAACCTGAATTTTGAAGATGGGACTTATAGCATGGGTCACAAGGTGAAGACAGTAAGACCAGTGGTTTCCGACAATACACATCTGGATGATATGTTTCAGAGACATTAGGATAATGAGGATAAGATAAATGAGAACTTATCTATGACTAGGGCACAAGTACCACCATACCTGCAGATATACCTGTACTCTTGAAAAATGGAGAGTACAGATATGAGATTTGGTCAAACATTTACATGTAAATACTCGCAAGTACAGGTAGAGTAAAATGGAGAGTACAGATATGAGATTTGGTCAAACATTTACATGTAAATACTCGCAAGTACAGGTAGAGTACAGGTATACCTGTGAAAAATCAGCAAATACCTGCAGATATATGTGATATCCGTGAAAGATGGAGAGTACAGATATGGCTTTTGGCAACCAAAATACCTGCAGATACGATACTCATGAGTACAGGTATGTACTCGTGAGATGCCCTATCTATGGCCATGTAAAAGAACAATGGGAACAGAGGTGAAGGATGGATGGTGCTATGTGGAAGGAGAAGAGATGCAACATTCAGAACCTGAATGGTGTTTGTTGATAAAGTATGGTCTTGGACAACTCATGTGATCTGCAGGGTAGGTCCACTCCAGCTCAGAAGTTTAATGGTCTAACCCTGGCAGTAGTAACCTGATCCAACATCTGCACAACATTGTTGACAGTTGAAGGGTTTCATAAGAGTGGACAGCAAATGTTTGGAGAACAAGTATGTGTGGAATCATTATGGAACGATTTGGAACAAAAATGTGGTAGAATGGTTCTGTGGATCAGACCCAAAATTGTAGTACAGCAAAAAGTTACAAATATATTTTCACAACTGACTTCAAAGATTCATGTGGGCTAGTGTGGGAACATGCACAAGTGCCTATTGCGAGGACATTCGGGGTGTCCCACGGTGTAAACATCAATACATAAGTCGTTGATTCGCAACTGAAGCTTACTGTCTTAGAATATTATAATTCCTACAGTTATTATCTGTTTGGTTGCTTCACAGGCTAGATGAAACAAAAATGGTGAAGTGAATGCAGGATGCCTAATTACATAATGGGTGTACGACTGTGGGCGGTGTAACATTCCGCCACGGCGTGCCTTCGTTGAAGGATGTCGAGTTTAACATCGAGCGCACCGCCTTCACCACCGCGAGCTCTAATTCCTATCCTACATGCATCTCATCAGATTGTCCTATACAATCCTACGTCGCACGCCCTGTCTATTCGCGAACGCGCGATTTCCGAGTTTAACCTAAAGCCCCAGTCCAAACCTGCCTGTTGTCCTTATTGCGAGCGACCTTTCGCTACAGAAACGCACGATAATGATCTCAGAGGTGTCGACGAGCAGTCTGAATCTCGCGCGCACAATTATTTTCAGCTCCTCGAGGTCGCCAATGAATCATCAAGACCTACTACTCCGTTTTCAACGCCACCTCTGGAATCGTCTGGCATAGCGGCCGAAACAATGGCGGAAGGTTACTTCGCTGCATTTTTCAAGGAGGAACATAGGTTAGGTATGGGTGCGAATGGCAGTGTCTTCCTCTGTCAAGTGAGTTTCACGTAACTAAAATCACTTTCTTTTCCCCTAAAACACTAATAAATTATTTGTGTGATCTCGTGCAGCACGTTCTTGATGGAAATTTCCTTGGTTAGACCCTTTGTCTACTCCTTCCAGGCGAGTCATTCATGTTCACGGTAGGTCGGTTTGCGGTAAAGAAGATCGCTGTTGGACAGTCACAAAGTTACTTGTTAAATGCCTTGCGCGAGGTTGGTTTGCTCGCGGCTTTGCCAACTAAGTTGTAATTTACCAACCAGGAGGACAGGTTCGACTTCTGGAAACGATGCATCATCCCAATATTGTGACGTATCACCATGCTTGGCTGGAAACACATCAATTTTCGTCTTTTGGACCTTCGGTTCCAACGTTATTGTCAGTCTGCTTTGCCTAAACATCCTCGCGATTACTCACTATGCTTGCCATGACTATAATCTGCTATAGCGTCCTGATGCAGTGGGCAGAAGCCGGTAGTTTGGACGACTTCATTCGTGCCCGTCTCGGAGTAGCATCGGGTCACTTTCAGAATGATCAATCAATCAATGATGAGACCCAGTCTCGCTCGGCCCGCATCCGCGCCTTTCGATCGGCACAAGCCCATCCAGAACACAGTCGTGCACAGCGTAGTGAAAAACAGAGAGCTGAGCGTAGGCGCGCGGTCCATTTATTGAGTGCGGAGGAAGTAAAGGGCATCTTTAACGATGTTGTGTCCGGTTTGGGCTTCTTGGTGAGTAAAAGGCTCATCAGGAAACTACGCACATGAGCCTGACTCTGACTATGCCACAAAAGCATGCCAAAGCGATCCTGCACCTTGACTTGAAGCCGGGGAATATACTGCTAACGTGGGACGATGGGAGGTTAATGTGAGTGTGTGTTAGGACGATGCACACAAAGCTCTAACAACTATTTTCTTCGATGATCAAAGACCACGAGCCATGCTTTCCGACTTTGGCACTTATCAAGACATGGTCAGACCTCAGAGGGCCCGAACAGGTGTCACTGGAACGTGAGTCTCTTTACCAATATATATACATATATATATATGCCGTATTGACTGGTGGCTTTCTCGCATTTAGTCTAGAATATACAGCGCCAGAATCTCTGGTGGTCACAAATGAACCCTCTTCAAAAGCAGACATGTGGTCTTTGGGCATGATCCTGCACATGCTGCTGTTCTTCAGGCTTCCATACAATCACACTGAGGATAGCGATATCTCCAGACTTGAGGCAGAGGTGCTTGACTATCCCGGGTACGCCGCATATATACCCTCCCCATACGCAGTGCGATTGACGGAGGTGTAGATTCAAGCCCACGTCGGAAGTCACGGCAGCGTGTAAACGTCGAGGCTTCCCTCGAGCCGCAATCATCCTACTCGAAGAGCTACTCACTGTTTTCCCTCGAACACGACCAAGTTGCGAGCAGATCCTCGCTGTACTCAAAGAAGGCAAGGTAGGCACGACAGCTTCTCCCCCACCTCCCAAATGACACCTGACACAACGCTCATCCGCAGCTCGACCCCCTAAAACGCGACAATACCCCGGACGAAGACCGCGTTTCGCTCATCCCCGTTCGTCGTCCCCGCCGGGACTCCGTGGCTTCTCCCATCGCTCTCAGCCGACACTCCGACGATGACGGCAGTACCACACCCACCGAACCGCCCGCCAACGAGAAAACCCCCTTTCTGTCTCTCCCTGCTCCCCCAGCCTCATCTGCACGTCTCCTGCGTCGTGGATGGGTGCCGATTACACGGTGGCTCGCAGCATGTCATCCTGTACGTATCTTCAAATCTGCATTTCTCATTATCAAGGCTCGTTCGCACATTTCTATCTTTTGTTTGCATGCTAAATTTTGGGTGCAATCTAGGTGCTGTCTTTGACCAATGTTTGCGAACATTCGTCGCCTCGGCCAACGACGCTGTGCGTCGTGCTGGCTCTAGCTGTGATGGATACCTGGTCCGATGGTATTGCTATTTCCCTTTGTTTAGGTGTTGTACACCTCGGGATTCTACGTTTCGGAAAGGACCGTTGCTGTGTATTTTGAATAATGCTATCTGTAAAATTAATAGTGTATTTTTGGTCATTGCGTTGTCGAGTTGGGACCTGTTATTCGCTAACATTTCCCACCCTTAGGTTTCTTGCCAAGCCATAAGCTTCTATGTTGGAAGTGTTTCATAAAGATTGTGATTATTAACGAGTGTGATTGTACGCCGCAAACACGGGAGCCCAGACTATGTAGACGGGGTCGTGAAATAAATGTCCGTGAAGGAAAAGACATGTACGGAGTCCACTAAAAGGAAAATCCGCAAGAAGAGAGCTATCATAGGGGATGAGGGTGAAGCACATGGCACGACGTGACACCCTTAGATCCAACCAATCAAGTCCACCGGGCTCAGAAGAAGCTAGCGATGGCACCAGCACCGAAGATGGCGCCGACAAGGTTTTGTAAGCTAAACTCGAACACGGTAGCACCGTTCTTTCCTCCTGCTGTCGGTGAGGGCGAGGCACTTGTAGAGCTGTTGGTGCTGCTGGCGTTGCCCGACCCGGTGGGAGAGGAGGCCGTGACGGGGGGAGGGTATGTAGAGCCAAATGCTTTCATTTCGAAGGTTGTACTGGCGAGAACCTACATGGTGTGATCAGGACATGATAAGAGGGAAAGCGAAAAGAGTAGACGTACTTGGAGAGTGTCACTGGAGTTAGTGAGGAACATCGTGTAACCGGTGCCAACAGCAATGTTCGTCATATCGGGAATTGTTTTGCTGCAGTCAAAAGTGGGCTCTGTGTCAGCAAGATGGTGAGTTTAAATGGGTGGTTGCGATGTCCAGGCCGGGGGGGTCACGTACGGGCTCCGAGAATGGACAAATTGCCGGAGAGAAGCTGCTGGTTTGAGTTCATCACGACGACATTGAATGCTGGAGGCACATGTAAGCACTAATTTTTGGCATGGCAGCAGAACATACAAGGGATGGAGGCTTGGGTCGTGGTGTCGCATGGAGACCACTACATCAATTTTTTTTTCCTTCGTTAGTTACTTGAATGTCCCGAACAAGTCTCTTACCGAAAGGGTGTTCAAGGAGTTGAAAACTAAACGTGTACGGTACACAAATCAGTCTCTGTGCGGCTCTTAACGATAGCTGGCATGAAAACGCACCCCACCTATCAGTCACAAAAGGCCTGATCAGTCAGTTACCTGCGGAGAGAAACTGCAGGACTTGCCATGTGTTGGGTCCCGGCGATGTGATGGAAAAACCAGACTGAGCGGCGGCCGACGCAACGAATGCGAGTGCAAAAACTTTTGAGAACATCGTGGACGACGATTAAGAAACACAATGCGCGTGTTCATCATCCCCACGCGGGCATCTGCACACCGCTTAGCGGAGATTCAAGTTGCACTGTGTTCGGCAAACAACTAAAATAGGTCGTGCCGCAGCCTGCTTAGGACGGTACTAAACCCAAGTAGAACACCACTGTCCCCGGCGGGCAGTGTCCAGGTCAATGACCACCCCGGGGTCAGTCATCAAGCAAGGCTGACCCGGGGCTCTTCGGATCTGGGTAGATAGGATCATCAGAGTAGGAATCCAAATCAAATGCAGTCCAGCAATTTCTCTGGCAAGTTCGAAGTCATAGTAGAGCATTTATACCACATAATAGGGCGTAAGAATATATATAACAGACCTAGAATGGTGAGCGGGACATAAACAATATTGCCGTCAAGTTGTTTGAGATCTCATGCAATAAGTAGGACTCT
Source organism: Ramaria rubella (assembly GCA_015039355.1). Taxonomy (NCBI): domain Eukaryota; kingdom Fungi; phylum Basidiomycota; class Agaricomycetes; order Gomphales; family Gomphaceae; genus Ramaria; species Ramaria rubella. The sequence continues at coordinate 23,438 of MU134302.1, read as the reverse complement.
GGCTCTACAACGGACATCTCACAACACAGCTTAACATTTTTTCTTCTCTATACATACGCCATACTTCACACAAGAATGCTACATGAACTTCTAGTAGTTTAGCAAGTGCCACTGTCAGAGATGGTGACCTTGGCCTTGGGCGTGCCCGACGCAGAGCCTTGCTTCTCGATGTGAGTCACAAGCTGGGTATGGTTGTCATCAGTGCAATATCAGTGCAGGGTGTAAAGAACGTACGTCTATGCCATCAACGACCTCGCCAAACACGACGTGCTTTCCATCGAGCCACTGCAAAGATGGTTAAGCGAATCGTTCATAACACAGGCGATACGATAAACAGCGTACCGTCGTTGCGATCGTGGTGATAAAGAACTTTATATGGTAGTTTAGTCACATGGATAGGTTAAAAACTGTGATGGTCATACCTGCGAGCCGTTGGTGTTCTTTCCTGCATTAGCCATGGAAAGCTGACCAGGCTTCGTGTGCTTCAAGACGAAATTCTCGTCTGGAATCATGCATCGTTCGCAATCATGTTGGCATTAACACAACTGCTCCAATACTCACCATTGAACTTGTTGCCGTAGATAGACTTTCCACCAGTTCCATTATGGGCGGTGAAGTCGCCGCCTATTCCAATTCAGCGGGGCGCTACTAAGCTTAACGTCACACGTACCTTGAAGCATGAACTTCACACATTTGACCGCGTCTTAGGCTGATGCTAAAGTACAGAGATAAAGGAGCTTGCCTGGGGGATAATACGGTGGAAACCGGATCCTTTGTAGCCAAAACCATTCTGGCCAGTGGCGAGCTCACGGAAGTTACGAGCGGTGATGGGAACAACATCATCGAATAATTTAAAGGTTATCCGACCACTGCAAAGCAAATCAGTGAAACAGGGATTAGTAAATTTCCCACTTTGAGACGTCAAGAGAGCTCACGCAGGCTTGTCGTTAATCGAGATATCGAAAAATACGTTGGACATACTGAATAAGGATGGATGGAGATGGTGGTTCTAAAGAAACAGAGTGTGGATACGATTTCCTCCTTTTGAAGGTTACCTTGGCGGAGTTCGGATTCTGATCTCATCGATCATCATCGTCATATGTATCACTGAAAATCCGAATGCGAAACTCGAGAATTACATAATAAGGTGGTGGTGGAGAGATGGTCGTCCCTGAAAGAGATACACGCCATTGGTGTCTCAGAAGACTTTCCATGTCGTCGCCTATGTTGGCATCCAGCATCCAGGAATGGGCGGTGGGACAGAGGGATCTAAAACAAGGGTGATGACGACATGGTATATTTCGAGGGGTGGGAGTTAGTAATTAGTCGCTCGTAGCCTCTTCTCCAGCTCAGCGAATGCCGACATGCTAACATCAAGTTCTGGGGGCGGATCTTGTCCAGTGGAACCATCTTTTACTCCTTCATTCTCCTGGGCATGGGAAGTCAGTCGAGGAGAGTTAAAGAGGCGAGATGAATTTCATATGTAGGAACTCACACATATTTCTCTAGGCCACTCAGAATTTGGGACTCCCTGGGCACGAAGAGCAGAACGCATCATGTAAATAGACTCTCGATAGGCCTCCAGCGAAGTCAGGTACATATCGTACACACAGATCGCACATCCTGGATGGTCGCGATGGGTTAAACCGGTCAATCAAGTCCATATGGACAACACTCGCCTGACATGCAGCATTCTGGAGATTCCTCATCAGCAATCATCCAATGAAGAATTGGGGCCGAGACAAACCATCTGACTCAGGAGGTCTAGGCTTATCAGGGATCGTCATCCCTCGAAATGTTTTCACCCGGGGTGCAAGCGTAATATCTTCCCGTGGTGTGACGAGTTCTCCCCTAGTGAAAGAGGGATCCAGAGCGTGCGCCTCAGGCAATCCAACCCTAGAAAACGCCTGCTTCTGCCTTATCGACTTGGAGAGACGAATGTCCCGGTTCGTGAGGTTCTGGCCACCACGTTTGCCAGCCTTCTGTTGGACAAGTTTGCCAGCCACGCGTAATTTGGCAAATGATACCGATGATTCTGGTCTAGACACGACATGGATAGTCTGGGATGGTAGATGTCTCAGAGAGGAAGTGAGATGAGGTAGATAGGAAAGCCTGAGGACGCTGAACATCCATAGAACGGAAAGCCACGCTGCAGCCACGAGGCAGCCACGAGGTGAAAAACGGATGAGTCAGCTTTTTCAACAATCTCCAATTATCGTTGAAACCATAGTCTGAAGACTTTGAACCTCTGACAGCGGTAATCTAGTCAAGCCTCAAGGCATAACTGAAGTCCTGAATGCTCGTATTTGTCTTATTGTTGAAAGTCGTTTGCGTTATTTGTAACTAAAGTACTGGAGTACTAGGACCAACGAACTTTTTTTTTTTTAATCTAAGATCTGTCACTAGGTATGCTCTATCACTAGCACTGCTACATCATATCCCACTTTATACGGAAATCATGCACACCATGAACTGAATTATTAGGGAGTATCAGAGTGGCCGTTTTAACGGCGTTTTGATGTTTTGTTTTAATTCCGTTTAAACGGCTTTTCACCAAAACGGCTCTTGAGGTGTTTTCACCAAACTCGTTTTGAACGGTTTTCGTTTTAGCCCCGTTTTGGCTTTCTAGTAGAATTTTTTTATCATATGATGATTGAGTAAGAGTAAAGGGTAGAAAACAGTTATAATCAAGTAATTTCATCATATGGATCAGTAGTGGTATGGCAAACAGCTTCAAAACAGATGTGAAAACAAGCTTAAAACCGGGAGGTATCAGAGTTGAAAACAGTTTCCGGTCTTTTCCAGGCAGATTCCAAGGTCCAAAACATTTCTCAAAACAACCTCAAAACACCATCAAAACACCATTAAAATGACCACTCTGATACTCCCTATTAAATGCTCGACTGTAAATTCACGCGGGCTGAAACTATGATTTACAAACCTATGAATTTTTGAACGTTGAGTCTCCCATTGGATCTTCGCAATCATTACAGCTTATCTCGTGGGAAATGATTAAATTATGAACATCCATTGACAGAATCGAAATAAGTATATATTCGTGTGTAGCATCTATTTGTTTTTGTTGATTTTAAATTTGAATAAACCGACGACATACACATGAACCGTGAGCTTCGGGCTTCATGTCAGTGAAAAAGGATTGTATAAAACCCATTACTTGCTTCCGGTGAGACGCGTCATTGACAGTACCGTTGAACATGGCGAGCGGGCGCTGATCATACAAGTAATGAATGCGGGCTGTTCATAGTGTCATACCTGTGCTGAACTTCTCCTTTGATTTAGTGAACTACAGAAAATTCCTTCACCAAACTTAAAAAATTTGGGGCGACAGGTAAATTCGCTTAATTTACTCTGCGTTTGCGCCGACGCGTTCTTCTTCTTCTTCTCCCCCTTCAAGCCTCACGGCACCAGATCCATGCCTAACAACGTCTATTGTTCCCCATACGCTCTTGGCAAGAGCCCAGACGCTCACAAATCCAAACGCAAAGGCAAACCATGCGACGAGATGCTGGGAATTCGAATCCTGTTCCACGGTGATTCGCTTTTTAAGCAAGCGATGTAATACAAAATAACAGATGACATACCCTACGTCTGATTTGATGGGCAAATATAGCAAACTGACCAAGCGTGAGAATTAATGTCGTAGGAATATCACCTGAGCGGCAAGAGAAAGCCGCGAGGTGAGCCATGCCTGATAGAATGGCCCTAAGTGGAGTTGATGAACTGTTGAAAACTCCATGCACTAATAATAGACTTACAAGATCCACACAGCAATGATTTTAGACGCCAATCCTGCCGTGATGGAGACGGGAGAAAAGGCTGCAAAGGTATTGACGGCGACGATGACTGTATAATATTATAAGGGTTATTATGCACCTTTGAGAAGATAGGAATGAACATACGGATGGTCCATCCATGGTATAAAGAGAAGGGGACCTAAACTGGGATAAGAAACATCCCAGAAGCTTTGCATTCACACTCACATGAATAAAAACTAGACACAAGTGTGCAGAAAATCAGTCGGTCTAAACTGGGAAAACAGTATAGGATGACATACCTTCGTCCTTCCAGTCAAGTTCATGTTCGAGACGATACCGTCTCTTCACAATACGATTTGTGTGACTGGCCAGTACCGCAACCACGATAGCAAAAATCCAAGACCAGATATACCATTGCCTCAACCAAGTCCCGGTCCAGACCGTACTGAGAACCATCAGCACAGGCCAACGCCTAACGGCACATATTCAGAACATGGGCGCAGTTTGATGCTAACGAAGAACTCACAGACTAAGAGCTCCTACAACAATGTCTCTCCCTCTGTCGGTCCACTGGGCGAAGGCGACGGTGCCCGCAAAGAGAATGTGAACGAAGAAAAGAATGACATAGATCCATGGCGCAGGCGTCAAGTACGTTTCCTTTCCAATGCCATAACCATACTTCCACTGATCAGGAGGATCGATTCCGGTGTGGTCTCTGAGACCGAAGGACAGGGAGAAAGCAAATACGTTTGCTGCGGTGAACCACAGGAATGTGAGAACATTGAGCAGTTGAAGAGTAAAATATGAACTCCAGCCAGCCTAGTCTCGATGATTTCAACAACGTGAAGCAAATAGTAGTTCTGGACTGGATCTTACCATGCTTCAAGTTCGTGGTTGACAGTGAGCAAGATCAAGTAAAGTGCACAGCCCGTGTTCACACAGCAGAGCACGTGATCTGACATCAACCACCCACAACTTACTCACCTTCCCTTCACCGGTCATCTCACCGATTCTTGAACCACGATGGCTACAGCATACTATGAATTCTATCGTGGGTCATCGTATGTTGCTTTATCCCTAGTCTTTTATACTATATTGATCAAGCCTCAGGATTGGAATGGCTCTTACTGACTCTCTCGACGAACTTATCACCAGTGGTGCCATTACGCCACAGTTGGCTATGAAAGTCCTTTTGCAGGCGTGTATATGTTCTTCATTTTCGATTACTCAAATGAACCATGAATCATAATTGGCACTGCGCTCAGTTTGATAAATCCTTGGCGGACACATTAGTGAAGCAGGTGAAGACCAAGACGACCTTGAAGGTGCGGTTGAGTTTGGTAACTCCAAGATGATGATCTACTAATACATGCCTGGCGCCAACTTAGGGACACCTTAAAACCTATCGGTTATGTGACGACGTGTGGACATTCATTGTCAAGAATCCCCAGTTCAAGATGGAAAGCAATGAGGTCGTTTCTGCTCCCAAAATCAAAATCATAGCATGTAAAAATGCAGATGCTCCGGATGGGAAGAAATAGCCCCTCTTTTTTTTTTTTTTTGAGGCTAGTGCCTTTCGTAGATAGTGTGTTGGCGGCACGTGTACCCTTGCTTTTACGCTTTGTATTGACATTTGAATCACTTCGTTGCATTGTGGAATATTATAGACCTCCAATATATGTTATTGTATTTTTTTTTTGACATGGCGGAATATCTTTCGCACGTTCCGGACTTTCTGTCGCATGTCGACGTCCGATTCCGGGTTAAACGGGCCAGCCTTAGACGATTGTGTTAACTTGAAATGTCTTCAAAGGTGAGTTGCTTTTCTACATTTCATTCCTCCGTTGAGAAGTTTCACGTCGTTTGTCACAACCAGGTGGGAGGGTTGGTAAATTATCTATCCATTCTCTTTAAAAGGTAATTCTTGTGGAGACTAACTCTTATTCTTATGATGTCTCGTCATGATCCCGGGCTTGCCGGAGGCGTCTGCTGTCAACCACAAGGGCAGACTTTCACCAGCGAATTTTTTTTAGAAAAGGAAAAAAAGTTTCGTTTCGAAATGATGAACACCTTAATAGATAACACCGGGCGCAGACTAAGAAATAATAGAGGCCAATTATACTTCACTGCCGAATACTTCAAGTTATCTTGAGAATTCATGTACTTAACTCAGCATTCAAGTCCACCGTTCTCCTGTCTTTCGATATTGTAAGTAATGTCCTATTCATTCTAGTCCTGTGCACGCGATAATCCAACACATTGCAACTGAATTGCTGCTAACTGAATTACTAAAAACGCGTCTGATCAACGCGTCAACAACTGTCCACTGATTATAGAACTCCGCCCGGTCTTTGAACACGGTGACCGCTGGTGACCGCCACGCCCTCTGTCCCTCGTGAATAATAATGTTTCCTGCACTCACACCATCATCTTCACCGTTGTCTCGTTATGGCTCAAAGTCAAGCTACGATCCCCAACTCTACCAACCCAGCCGCTCTTCCCCTCTTTCGGCAACTTCATCTCCAACTCATAACGTACAGAGACGTCGCAGACAATATAAATCTCAAACCTCTTTACGCTCTCTCCCGGCAGCGAATCTTCTTGGTGGTCTAGTTGACACGCCACAGAAAGAGTTCTTACGCGAGAGATTTAAAGCACGATGTTTGGAGCGTGCTAAGGAGGGTCGAAAACGAGCTGTGCAGAAGAGCCGAGATGACAGCTCTGAGAACGGGAGCAGCAGCGATGGTTATGGTGATGGCGACTATGTAATGGACGATGAAGACGAGGATGTTTGTAACGACGAGGTGTGAGATATTATCGTAGACTGTTGCTTTCTTTGAAATTTGACAACTAGATCTACCGGCGCGTTATGATGAACGAGACTCGCAGATCACAATATGCAAAACGATTGTCCTTTGAGCAGGAGTTTGGTAGCTCTATTGATCCTGCCATGTACGAAGACATGAATACGTTGGAATGGGAGCTAACGGGTACGCCATGTGTCAAGCTTCTAGGGTCATTTTAATCTCTCACTCACCATTGCATAGGCCAGGCATCTGCATTGCACGCTCCGTCGCCACCAATGGATGATTTAGATGATGCGTTAATCCAAGAATATCTCGCCGAGCTCGAAGAAATAGAATTTCAGAAAGATCAACAGAAGATGTACGAGAAGACCGATCTTATTGATATTGACACGGAAGATCCTAGTGCTCTCGAACGTGAATTTGCAGCAGGTATGAACGAACGTCGTGTGTCTGTGAAATTATTCAAGCCGACTTCCAATTACATAGACGCGGAAGAACAACCCTCACCTTCTCGCTCCTTGTATAGCGACTTTCAAATGTCACCTCCGTCGTCACCATCTCGTCCCGAGACAAGCCTTGGAAGTCATACACTTGCACTAAGATCAACTTCCACATGGAATTGTCCCTTCTGTACTGCCCTCACTCCACGCTCTCACATCGCATGCAGTAGCTGCGTAATTCAATACGCGCTGGATCATGCTCGCTTCTTCTGGTTTGATGTCGAATCGCATCCAGCGGTGCAGCATAGGTACATTGATTCTACTTTCTGTTGATTTCTGTTAAACGGATCTGTTTAGCGAGCATATTCCCCTTGCTACTAAGACGCCTAATGAGAGTGGTGTCGGTATCGTCATGCTATGTGGGGCCTCTGGATGTGATTGGTGTTTTGCTCTGTGATTATTAACCCTTCAGCGATTCTCTTTTGTATTTTATCGTACCAGCTTTAAAGTAAACTACCGGCATGGTGTCCAATTATAGCTTACTTTATAGACTTGCTTGGCACTGGAAGTAGGATAGGCACTATATATAATTTGAACCGTGCCAAAACACATTCTTCGCCAATTTATAATGGCAACTTGTACACACTGCAATATCCCTTGCACGACAGATAGTATATACACTTCCGCTCACAGAACTGCTCACCGTCGATTGGCGTCGGATCAGGGTATATGCTTTATATAAACGATTTTCGTCGCGAACTATGATCCCTTAGAGGGTTAATGAGTAAAGTAATATTTACGTGACGGTGTACGATAACTGTGAGCAGACCTGCATATGCATAATAAACGCGACATAGAGTCTAAGAGCTCGGCTACCAATAGGTCATTCGTCCAGTTTGAAGAACGTCACGCAAACGGTCCCATAGTCCTGCTCTAGCCTCTCCCAAACGATCAGAATACAATGTTTTGCAGCTTGAACAGGGATGTCTAAGGACGGCAGCCTTTGGCAGAGATTTCAGCTTCATTGGGACCCCAGGATTCCAACTCACTGGCTAGTCCGCCGACAGTATTTCAATATGTTCGCGGAGGCTGTTTACCCGGGCCAGATTTTTTCGCAGACGATTCCTCAAATTTCAATGGGGAGGGATCATCCTGAGAACATAGCAATTCTTACAATGTTAACAACGATATCGAATTGTACTGGTAGTTTCTAGAGTCACGTGCTTGGTAACATAAAGCACCTGCAAAAACCAAGTTAGATTGTTGACTTCATCTTTTAAGCCCATAAGGGACACATCAACATACAGCTCAAAATCGGGGCGAAGGTAGAATTCCCCCGAATAGGTAAGCCTTGTCCATTTTGAAGGCGGTGGCAACATTGCTCCGCGGAAGAAACAGCGAAACGATGCCACCATCGCGATAATATTGTGTCTGATTTCTTGGTTCCTGTTTTAAATTTCCCGTCGACGTTTGGGAGGTGCCTCCACGCCTCTTCTCTCTGCTGTCTGCCCGTTGTCTGGCCTGTCAACAATGAGGAATCATCGGGAATGCCTGGTTGAGTGTGTCAGGGAGGAACCGCACGAGCAGACTACACCAACATCATATGTCAAAACCACAGCTTTTCTTTCCTGATGATGCGTCGCCGTTTTTTATGTTTTTGGAAGAATTTTTATTCATCCAGCTTCGGAAGACAACGGAAGTTTAATGCACATAGCAGTATCTAGAAATGTCCTTTACTTTGGTCTGAATTTAATAAAATGATGGGTATATCTTAGCCTTTGCATTAGATATGATCGAATAGCAGCATGTAAATAACCTACCTCGTGCTCTCTTTCCCATTAATTTCCATCGAGCCTGAAAAATTTCGGCAAGGTGTCCCACAGTTCCTCTCTGATACCTTGTAAGTGGGCATGAAACCTATACTTGCAGATCGAACAGGATACTTCCGACGCTGCACACCGACGCAGCCTGGTGAGTGGGTCGAGGCATGTCCAGTAGGTAGTATGGGCATCGAGATGTAAATAAGTCATTAACGATTCCCAACAAGCCTCTCGTTTCCTTGGATCTTGTTGTGTGCACTGAGCTCTCAAGGCCTCGGAATTATTCACATCGCGACAGCGGAAGAAGAAAAAATTGGAAATGGCATCGCGGCCTTTCATGAGGCGAAGAAGATCCCGTGAAGATAGAAGAAAATAAGCCGCAGTACGACCACCTTTGCTGATATTGAGACGAAACTCATCGCTGGAGAAGTCTTGGTCATCTGTGAAATCCATGAAAGATGGTATTCGAGACAGATGATAGAAAGCCGCAGGCAACAGCTCCGGTACGGAGCATTCATAGGCCAATAGAATGACTTCGCATGGTTCTGGTAGGTAAAGGTCCATGGGGTAATCGAGGGGTTGCGACATTTCGGCGATTTCGGCTTCATTTTTGTCCCATGATGCGAGATCGCTAGGCCAGTCTGTTGATAGTATGGTGATAATAAGTCCACGTAGATTGTCCACTTCATATTTAGTGGCCAATCTGAGTATCCCTGCGACCTTCGAGACAGTATGCCTATCATTTCTCTTGGTCGGAATGGTGCTGAGGCCAATAAATCAATCACTCAACATCCCAGCAGATGTAAATGAAGGCAAAAGGAATAAACTACCTGAAATCATATAGCGCCTTCAAGAAGGAAATCAAATCCTCAACCTTGTCTTGTAAGCGGACTAGAGGGACATTATCAAATTTCTCCACATTTTCTGGAAGGGGGAGAGACAGCATTCCGTGGAACACAGGCGAGGACCGCGACAGAAAAACCCTGTCAACTTTGAAGGCAGTGACTACCTCCTCCCGTGGGAGTGATAAAAGAACAATATCGCCGTCGGTGAAGTAAAGAGAGTCTGATCTTTGAATATTTTCGGAATCGTCGTCTCGGCTCCGTTTTGCAGGTCGTGTTTCTACAGACATTTCTGTGGAACGAGGAAAGATGTGGTGTACTTAGGGAGGCTAAATCCTGGAATTTATATGGCGGTAATGGTAGTATGAGAATGTGCTGATAATATTGAGTAACTGTGGAAGCGTTTTAAACTTTACAATAGGTCACGCTGTGACAGGCCGTACCACATAGCTGCGACAAAGTTATTCATGGCTCCTACTTATAGTCATTTTTATTGACTGACAGTGAGTCTCAAATAAGCCATAACGTCTTCTTTGGCAAACCGTGTTTCTGCTCTTTCCATTCGTCGCCCTAGAGTCCTGATAAAGAAGTTGACGATGACAACAACGGTAACTTTGAAAGGAATTACCTTATAATACGGTAATGTTGGCGTTGGAATAGATGGGGAGCAGCATCAAAAATCTTAAGTAAAAGTTACCGAGTCACCGTTTCGCAGTCACACGATCATCAACCAGACCACGTGATTTTAGACACCATCTTCATCCCCATTGGTGACTGGTGAGCGGCGAGCGCTCCATTATTTACAGAAATTTCTGGCACCTGTGAAGGCTGTGATCTTTCTGCGCCATCGATTCGACCTCACACCTCACACGGAAGCCACGATCTCTTGGCGATGGCCGCGTCCACGTTCCCAACTACGCAATACTTCTCCCCAAACTTTGTACTCACAGCTGGCGCAGTTCTTTTTCGGCGTTCTCCCCGTGGCCTTGAAGTCTGTATTCTCCATCACCTAACAAAAAACCACTGGCTTCTAGCCAAAGGGCGCAAGGACCGCGGTGAATCACTGGAGGTCACCGCGTTACGCGAGACATTCGAGGAGACAGGCTATCCCTGCCGTTTCATGTCTGGTCTTACGATGTGGACACGCGCGCCACTCGCGGGGTCAAACGAAAAGGATACTGCGGCGCTTGTGGCGAACGCCACCGAACCATTTGCAGTAACGTCACGCGATGTAGGGCCAGGCAGTGTCAAATTTACATGGTGGTATATTGCGGAGACGACGGGTGCACCAAAACAAGAGGGAACGCAGACGGAGAGCGAATGTTTTGCGAGCGAGTTTTTCGACGTCAAGACCGCGGTGCGGAGATTGACGTTCGCCAGTGATCGGGAGGTCGTGGAGAAGGCTGTCAGGATAGTGGAGGGGAGAGATCAGTATGAAGTTGCAGTCGAGAAAGTGAGACCGTCTGTGCTTTGATATGTGGAGCGCCGTGTCTCTGACATTGCGGTCATAGTAAATGACGTCAATTCTACTCCTGGGCTGCGTACGAAATGCGAATGCCTGTTTAGTGCTTAATCCTAATCCTAATCCTTTCGATGAAGATTCGGGCAGCTATTTATCTTCCAATTCAAGCATTCATCATTATTTATCTCGCATTTTGCTTCGTCTTCTTTCTCTGATATCTCTCTCAAGCTCTCACACTGACGAAATGTAATTTAGGACCTTTTTTTTGAGACGTAATACAATCTCTCCACTTAGGCGGCCTCTGTGAATTTTATGGATGCGTCTTCACATAACCAAAGGTTTGTTTATAAGGGCGCCATCATTTCTACAACTTGCGGAATTTTTCTTTCTTTCTTTCTTTTTTTTTTTTTTCTTTTTTTTTTTTTTTCGTGGAAGCCGTTCTCTTATTCTACTCGTTCAAGAGTGATTACATAGCAACTTGTCTGTCGCCCGTCTCTAGATATTTCTTAGTCACCGGAGACTCCCGCTCTGGTATAATTTCCAGTGCAGATATCCTTGTGTTTCATCCTCGCAGAACGTGAGGGGACCAACCACATGCAGCATTATGCAGGGATCAAAGTAGGTTATGCGGTGGTGGAAATTCAATGTTTAGGGGATGCAGGCGATGCGATGACGCTTCTCAGACTTGCATAAGGAGGCCGAAGTGGTTCAGCTCTGTACCATGTTAAATGAGCATGGTAGAGTCATCTTCTATGGTAATTAGGTTGTTCTTATTACTCATCGCTGCGACCGCGGCGTTGCTGTTGTGGGGGCACATTCGATAATGGAACAGGCGTTCAAAAATTTTCTATTTGACCCGACGGTTGGCGTCGTTCTAGGAAGCATACAGTCTCTCACCCAAAAATGTAGTCGTAAAACAGAAGGTAAGCCGGCATAAATTCAAAGGGACCAACAACTCAACAATACTCATTATTTCCGTAGTATGATTCATTCATTCGAGAAACAGATTTTGACCTGTCCATTATGCGCCTCGGCACACAAATGATCCCCCGACCAAGTCACATCGTTCTCATACCCCGATCCGACGTAATCTCCGAGGAAAAAACGTCCCTCAGGATCCCGCATCGAAAACGTGGTAAGGCGTGCTTGCATAGCCGGGCTGAATGTGAGTGTTCCGTTCTTTAGGTCGGTAAAGACAGGCCCATGGAATGTGGGCGGGAGGCGGAGGGTGACGTTTCCACTTCGGGAGGAGGCGAGGAGGCGGAAGCGACTCTGATTTCTGTCGTGCTGAAAGCAGCGAGCTCGTTAAGTATGATCGATGTACATAGGGTGGTGTCGACTCACTACTACAACATTGACGTTGCCGTTATGGGAACTGGTTTCAAGGCGAGCAGGACCGCTGCAGTCACCGGAGGGATTGAGTTCTATGGCTACATCGATAGAGCCGTTATGCGATGCGATGCGGGCGTTTAAACGATGTCCGTCTCGTCCAATGGACGGTGTCGCTCCATGGGGAACGTCGAGAGCGGGATCGATGGTGTATATGCCATTGATGGAGCTGTTAGATTGAAAGACGGTGAGAAAATTGGTGGGAGAGGAGAATGAGATCATCGAGGTCAGATACAACACTAAGCAAACGCTGTGAAGTTCAACAACAAGAGTGAGGCCTATGTAGTAAGGGTTAAATTGCTGAGGCTTGAGCTTAAAACTGTCTGCGGTCGGTCATCTGCGGAACTACGTAGCCTGCGGAATTGAGGCTTCTGAGGCGTTGAGGCATTCTGGGGTGCCAGTGACTGTGTACCTGAGCAAAACGTACGTAATACACCCTTTCTTCTCTTTTGGTATGACAGTAGTAACTTGGTGATATCGACACTCAGACATTTTGGGTGGAAAGTTGGCGTACCTAGTAATACACAAGAGGAAGTACAAAGGCTCAGACCATCAACTAAATAATCTGCCGAGGAACCCTCCTCTTGCCTCTGTTACATTCGGCTCATCCAAGAAACTGATTCGCACCCGCCCATTACGGGTCTGAGCACGCAAATGGTCTCCCAACCAAGTCTCTTCATTTTCATATCCTGACCCGGCGTAGTCTCCGACGAAAAAACGGCCTTCAGATCCGTTCTCGGAAAAGGTGGTAAGACGTGCTTGTATAGCGGTGCTGAATACCAGCTTTCCCCACTCTAGGTTGGTGGAGATTGAGCCTTCAAACGTGGGAGGAAGACGAACAGTGACGGAACCGTTCTGAGACGCGGCGTGAAGACGGAAACGGTTAAGTCTTGCGTCATGCTGAAAGTGAAAGGTGGAATGAGTACCATTTGCAATAGAAGCTACAACTCACCACTGCGACTGTGACACTACCATTGTGCGAGCTTGCTTCGAGGCGTGCGGGTCCCTTGGAATCGCCGCTGCGTCGGAGCTCGATGGTTACGTCGACCGCGCCGTTCTGCGATGCTAAACGTGCATTTAACTGCTTTCCATCTGAGCCGTTCGACGGTGTTGTTCCAGGGGGTACCGGTAAAGAGGGGTCAATAGTGTACGAGCCCTTGACGGATTGGTTGGGACGAAAGATGGTGAGAAAATTGGTAGGAGGAGAGAGGGGTGGTGCTGTGGATCCTGAAGAGGATGCTCCTGCGGATGGAGGTGGATCCTGAGAGGAGATGTCTGATAGTGTGGTAGAATCTGTAGAGATGGTAGATTCTGTGTAGGTGGGCGGGAGTTGGTCGCCTGGCTCTAGCTTTTCAGATACAGTAACCATTATTGCTGAACGGTGCTGGGTGAGAGATGGCGGTCAGGCTCACGTAGGGCTGCGCTGCTTGATTAGACATCTTCGATAAGTATTGCGGGCGGTAGTGCCTGACCTTATGACCACGTGACTTCGGCACCGCATTACTGCGCTCTGCAACTTCCATCCGTGATTCTTCTGGCACAATTCACTGTGGCGTTCTATACTGTCACTGCGTCCTCCTCGAGGGGATAGTCGATTGGTACATCTCGCGTAGCTTAGAAATATTAGAGTTGGCTTTTGGATCCGTCCATAGCCCCAAATGCTGGCCTGGAGCTGGGCCGACATATTTGGTTCCCTCGCCGGTATTTGCATGTGTTGACTAAGACTTTGTGGACTGTCTGAGATCTGCCTGCTTCGTGAGACAATGCTAGGAGCGTGCACGGTGCAGCTTCACTCATCGTTCATGTAGAAAATAAATGATTTATGTAAGCTCAACAGCATGTCAGTCCTTCACCAACCACTTTTAAGATGCTGTTTGGATACAGAATTCAGGCTAACTGAATTCTGTGTTTTGCTTACCAACAGTCGGTGGCTCCCAATGCCACCAACTGAGCTTCAATCATAGGTCACATCACATGGACACTCCACTGTCCTTCATGGTGAGTACGATGCGTACCTGCAGCTCGCACAGCCCTCCTCTCTTGCCATCTGGCCTTGCACCACCACCTTCTGTTTCTAATATGCCAACCAGGAAGAAAGCTACAGAATGAACACCTGAGGACAATGTCACACTCATCAACCTGCTTATCGATCACACGGTGGAGGCTGGTGAGGGGGGAAACTTCAAGAAAGCTACATGGGTGGCAGTGGCAGCAGGTATGGCAGGCCACCCTTAAAAGGGTGGCCTGAAGACATTGGAGGTGTGTAGAACAAGATGAATGAAGGTGCATATGTTATTTCTCATATGGTTGATGGTACTCACCTGTGATTTTTAGCTGAGAAAGGATTACAACGTGGCTCTCAAACTCAAGCACAACTTGTCAGGCTTCACTTTTCTAGACGATCAAGGGGTTGATGATGACGACAAAGCTGTTTGGGCCGATTTTGCTGCAGTATGTACAGTAATAACCCCTTGCTGTTGTTGTGTACTAACCTGCTTCATTATACACAGAAAAATGACAACACCGCCAGGGTTGGAAGGACCAGATTTCCATGCTTTGAACTCATGAGCATGCTCATGCCTGGCATTGCAAGGGGGACTCACACATATTGGGCCTCAACATCAACCTACAGCTCTGGGGATTCCAGTAAAGGAAAGGTGTGAGCTCCCCCATTGAGTCAGGCAGACAGAGGGGATGTACAAGGGATGGATGTTGATGACAGCCACAGCAAAGTTGTGTTGGAGGACCCTCATCATGCAACTTGCCCTCCCTCCTCCGCTACTGGCATTCCCTCCTCCTGGCCCTCCCTCCTCCAGTGCTGGCCCTCCCTCCTCTGGTGCTGGCCTCCCTCCTCCACTGCTGGCCCTCCCTCCTCCACTACTGGCCCTCCCCCCCTCTTGGCACTCCCTCCTCCGCAACTTTGACTGGCTGGATGTTCGCGCTGTCGGTTTACTTTCGGAAATGAATCCAAAAGACAGTGGGTAGCGGTGTCGTTGTTGCACGGCTACTTACACTGGTGTTCGGCTCAGTGCGCTTTGCTATCAGCAGCAACAAAGGTAGAACAAAGACGAAGATGAGGACGTAGCAGTGACGAAGATGATGACGTAATATGCTGACGTAAGCGTAGACGAGATACAACAGCAAATGTCACGTGATTGACAAAGCTGGCCTTGATGTAGATGTAGTAGTAGTAGTAGACTTAGAAGACTTAGACTTGAGACTTAGACGAGTGAATCCAACTGATAGAGGTGAATTGGGGTACACTAAGGCGAAACAGGCCTTATATACATGAGCAGAACAACAAACGATGCGAGTATGCCATACAACGATGTCGTCGACAGCAGACAGGAGAAATGACTAATGGCGAGAGGCAGAAAACCAAAATAGGAAGGTGGTTTGTAAGGAAATGGAAAAATGAGTCAGGTGGTCGAAGAAATGAATAGAAATGTGGCAGCGAATTGGAAATAGAAGCCAGAAATAGAATAGAAGTGAGTCATAGACAATAGACCATGTGGAACAATTGGAAATAGAAGTACAGCCGAGAAGCGAGTGAGTCAGGTGATGAAAAATGAGTCATAGCCGTCCAATAGGATTCCAGTTGCTTGTCAAATTTCTCCGAAGATGAGTAAGTGAGTCATGTGACTTGATGACGACTCAGAAACATGTGAACCAATCACGACACTTGGATACGAATTTCCTCCAGAGAGGGAACAAAGACGAGCCCTTCTTGACGAAGTCCTTAGGCACATAACCATAGCAAATCTCTGTTCCTGGTCCGTGCTCTTTGATGTACCAGTTATTCCTGAGGACGATACGATGCCAACCATTCACTGGTTCAAAGTTTGGGTCAAAACCAATGACGTAGAAGGGAGCATGGAAGGTTTGATCGAATACCCATGCGCAATCGTGAATGTGATAAGGAGGATATGAGGGGAATATTCGGTATGGGCCTTCAGGAGATTCGACATATAGGGGATAATACCGACGATGTGCTACTTGTGGAGGAGGACTGGACAAATGAACATCAAGGGGAGAACATCGACTAGGAAGTTCAACACGTGGTCCAACGTGTATGTCTGGCTTGGCGGTCATCTGAAACGAATCATGGGACGTGGTGGTGGCAATGCTGGATGGCATATTGAAAATAGAATTGATGAAAAATAGAATGAGTGTGGAGATGATGTGTCTGGCGGACTGGAGGTAGCACAGCAGATGATGGTCTGGCGAAAGCTGATGATGATAGGCGCATGTGCAGTGAGTGTCTTTTGTAGTGTAGTAGGCGCTGTCGAGTATCATGCTTGTCAGCGCACCTCATGATGAGACCCCTGCCTCAAACACTGGGCCATCCCCTTCCCCTAGTGCCTCTGCCATCGAGTTCAACACCCACCAAGGCTCAGGGTCTCTGAGTGTCACGAGTTCCAAGCACCATATGGATGCACTTGGAAGCAAGGCAGGCAGCATGGGGACTGCCAGTAAGAAATCCCAGGTCTCTGGCCTGTCTCTGCTCTCAACGATCCATGACGAGCTTGGGGTTCTAAATTAGAACCAGAGTGTATCCCACATGACCCAACAGGAGCAGGTCCTTGCACAAACAGATCACACCCACGTGATTAAGGAGAAACTTTGCATCTAGGAGTGCCTTCAGCAGAAGGCACAGGAGATATGCTTGCTAGAGCTGGAATGTGCATCATGTGCCTGAGTCACGCCAGGCAAAGGCGATCCATATCATGCAGACTGAGTACAATTTGACAGTAAAGGAAAAGTTGTACTTGTGTGATGAGTTTCAGAGGGACCTGACCCAGGCTGAGGTTTTTTGTGAGATACAGCTGGACATACGTGCACTTTGGATCGTGAAACACCTTTGAGAGTTTGCCACTATTCAACTAGGTTCCTCAATCTTATACTTGTATTCTTTTATAAAGCAATGAAATTTACTGTTTTTTTCTGATTTAAAAAAAAATTGAGACATGGTCAAAAAATTTGATAGAATCATGGAGTAGCTACACTGTGCTACATTCAAACATGTCTATACTCCTGATACTGCCTCCACATCGCATCACCAACCTCCCGCTGGCATGTTTGTCCACATTCTCTCTCTGCCCCCCAGGGGGCACTCATCACAAGCTCGCCATAATACACTCCAGGTATTGGATCTTGCAGATCCTGTCCCTCTTAAAGCAGGTTGTCGGGATCATGGATGCAGATATAGTTGTGCAACGCTGCCAGTGCAGGCAGCATGAGTTCTTGCAAATTCAGGTTGAAGTGTGGTGCCATGGTGAGGATCCTGAAGCAGGCCTTCACAACCCCAAATATATGTTTGATTACATTGTGTACTGAGGTATGTCACAAATTGTATAGCTCCGCAGCATTCTCTGCCCTGCAATCATATCAAATATGAGCACAGCACTGTCAGGTCAATGTAATATCACTCACTGAAGATCTGTGCAACCCCACTCTGCCAGATGATACCTCACCTCACGAAATGGAATGAGGGCCATCACACAAAGGAAAACCCGCATTGGCAAGGTAGTACTTGCTCTTGGGGATCCAAAGGTCAGTCACACAGCCATCATGGAACATTGCAGAATCAGCCACTGATCCCTCCCATCCACTGGAGACATGACACAAACTGTACCTAGAGAAAAGCATGGGAAAATTGTGCAAAAAGATCAAATTTTGACACCATTTGTATGGTGATAAAATTGAAAACATTGTTTTTTTGGTCAACATTTGTTTGGGGTGCAGATGGAAAGTTAGGATTTGATTGGGGTGGAAATTATTGCCTCAGATGTGTGCCTCACAATTTAGGACATTTTTGTGAACTTCATCACAATTTTCACACCCAAGCATTTTGTAAACAAAGTTCCAGTTTTCCCAGGGAACAAAGAGGAAATTGCTTACAATTTTCCTGGCAATTTCCACTTTGATCTCAATTTTCTCTCTGGGAAAATTAGAACTTTGCTTATAAAATGCTTGGGTGTGAAAATTGTGATAAAATTAACAAAAATGCCCTGAATTGTGTGAGGCACAAATCTGAGGCAAATTCCTAATTTCCACCTCTATCAAATCCTAACTTTGTTCAATATCTGCACCCCAAACAAATGTTGACCAAAAAAAACACTATGTTTTCAATTTTCCCACCATACAAATGGTGTCAAAATTTGATCTTTTTGCACAATTTTCCCATGCTTTTCTCTAGGTACATTTTGTGTCATGTCTCTGGTGCTGGTGATTGCACCTAATGCATCTTTAAAAAAAGAGACAAACTTGGGGTTATCACATATGTGAGGATGCACAGGTTTGTCTGTGGCTGGGAGAGACACATAGGTGGTGTAGAAAGGAGGGCTTGAAAAAATCACGAGCATCTTGATAAAATATTTTGACACAGTGTCATTGGAGTGCTGGAAATGTTCTCCTATGTGCCACAATGTTAAACCAGTAACACAGGTGTAAAAAAAGATAGATAGCTGTTCCTCTAGAGTAACATAGCGTGAATCTAAATGGCCATGGCACCAAAGGGTGGTGATCAGGCTGTGGAATACGTGTATGTGAATTTCAAGTTTGCATCTCATTCATAGGGGGTGACCATTGATGAGTTCTAGCACCCATGCATGTCCAGATAGCACTGAAGTATGGTAGGGCATCTTATCATATAACAGAGTTGCATAAGTGAGGATTGCCTGTACAACCAGACAGAATGCTCAGGTAATATGATTAGAGTTCTGGAATATTGGGAAATGCAAGTCGTTGTCAGAATCATCTTTGTTGAACACATCAAGCTCCATGGTTTATACTTAGGAAATGTGATGTGACCTATGTTCAAGATGTTCAAGCTCAATCAGTGGCATTGCGGATTGTTGGTAAGCAAAACACACAATTCAGTTAGCCTGAAGTCTGTATCCAAACAGCACCTAAACACGCAGCCACCCTTCTCATTCAGTAACTCTCTCTTTAGTACCACCACATACTTACCTTGACCTGGTACCACTTTTCTCCTCAACTGTGACTCTTTTTGCACTAATGCCATATTATCATCTTGGACTCACACATAGGACTCATTCTCATATTTACTTATTGCCCCACATGCAACAGTTTCTTCATCACATTCAAACTGCTGGGATCTTAGGTGACATTCTCTTGTGGAGTTTCAAAGCTGGCAGTGCCACCCCTTATGAATGGTATGTTAGGTTTTCTCTATTTCATTAGGCTTACAGAAGTTTAGGCCTTGACATCCTAATGGTGAATTTGTTGCCAGTAGTGGCCTTAAGGTACACTGGGCGAATAACGATATCCTCCCTCCACTCTGCCTTCATGGATTGAAAGTTGGCAATGAGCTCTCAATTCTCAAAACCCAATGCACCATTCATCCCATGCACATTCACAGTGCCAGGAAATATTGTCTTTTCTGTCCTTTTGAGGGGACTGATAGTTTCTGTGGCTATATGGGTAAGTCTGGCTCTTGTTGTAAAAAAAACTAGACCAGCTAACTTAGTATTGAGGTCCTTCTACCTTCCTGCCCAATGCAGTCTAATTTAGTCAGCACCTGCATGAGCAACGGTGACAACAGCAATGCTCCCTTTGAAGGCAGCATTAATGGTAAGGTCTTCATCATGTTGAAGTATGTAATGAGCTCTAACCATTGTGAAGGCACTCCTGTTTTAGATGAAAATGTTTTCTCCAATATCTTCAATGTCCCTGCAGCTGTCATGGCAGTCGGCTGCTCCTGCAGTGGCTGCTCTCACTGTTGCCCCTCCCCTCCCTTCTTTCCCCCCCACCAGCTTGTGGATGTTCACAGAGGCACATGGACCCCCTCTTCCACAGCCGCTTCCATTCATGAACCACACTGCTGACCATCATGCTCTCATTTTGGCAACAACCACCAGCCTTGCCCTGGATCATATGGAGGCCTTATTCACCAGCTTGGAAAGGTGCTGCTATTGTGACAGAACATTTATTGGGCCTGCATTTGAAGCACACTGAGAAGTCAATAGGGTCCATGGCTGTGAGAGGTTGGGTGGGAGTGGATTTGGGACTAAAATCAGAAGATACAAGGGGTTGGGTATGTGGTCCCAGTGGAGTCCCTCTGCCTCTAGAAGTTATCAGAGGAGGGCTGAGGTGCTCCTTCCAGTGTTCCCCTTGTACCAGATGTTAATGCCAGGCTTATCAGCCTTGCTTTAACATCTTCCTCTAGAAGGCTTTCCATCTCTGACATTGAGGTCAACTCTGATCCCATCAAAATTGAGTGAGTTTATCTCACACAAATTCCCTCACAGGTTTAGCATCAACTGCTATATTTCCACATTTGCTACTTTGCATGCTGCCATATCCCATTCCATTCTTTTTAAAGGTTACACTATCTGGTTCGTATCATCGTAGAGTCTTCCAATTGTTTTGTTCCAAGTTACCTTGCCTCTCCACTATTGTCACAATCACCATTGTCTATCAGACTATCACTGTCTCCTCATTCATTTCTTTTGCCTTCAGTCTCTACCACTACTTCCCCTTGTCACTTTCCTTCTGCTTCTTCATCAAGCCTCCTCATTTGCTGTCCTTCCCCACTGAACAATGATCACTGATGAATCTGTTAGTTTCAAATAAATAAATAAAAACTTGTGGTATGGGTCACTGCTGCGCATGACAAATCCGATTCCCTGTTTCTTTTGCTCAATGTATTTAATAATGTGTTATAGTACCTGTGGAAGTATGGAGCACAATGAGTGGCCCTCCCAATGCCATAGTGCATAAATATTCAACTGGAATGTTTCATGTACACAAGGAGAGTGGAAAATATTTCCTTGTGTTCCTTTTATGTTTGAACACATGTGCTGTAAACTGTTGATAATTTCCCTTCAATGACACATCATTGTTGTGTGCTTATTGCATTATGGTGTATAATGGTATAATCCTGATAGGGAATTCCACACAAAGATGCAGTGCAGACACATTTACAGGCATATTGGAATGTGAGTGAGGTCAATTCATTGTCACACATAAACCATAAATTTAGTATAAAAGTTCACACTACATGTATTTAGCCCCTCACATATTTGTAACCACACCATCAAGGCCCCTCCTTTTTTTTTTGGTAACAAGACAAACTTGGGCATGTGGAAAATCTTTCCACTCTGCTTAGATACACAAAACAATCCCATTGGACCTTTATGCAAACACCACAAGGATCACTTGAGATAAAAGACATACAAATTTGAAATGATGTTTCATGCCCAAGATGTTTTGCCTGTACATGTGCCTGTGCTGCATCTTTATGTGGAATATTGTCAAGATTCTACCATTAAGCACTATAATGTGATAGAGGTACATGATGCAATAAGCACACAATGACAATGTGTAAGCTGTCAACAGTTAACAGCATATGTGTTCAAATATAAGTTCTAAGGCTGTCCAATTAAGATCAACTTATTTTAAGGCATAATTTATTGTAAGTGTAATGGTTACAGAGGTCCAGGGGGTGTATTTTGATCATACCCATAATTTAATGTATATTTTAATTGTATGTAATCATATTTTCAATCAAATATTGATGTCTTTGGGGTACTCAATCCCCATGCCAAAACCTTTCTTGAGCTGTTCCTTTGAAACAATATTTTTGAGGGAAGCCATAGTTGCATTCATCAATGTACACAAGTCATTTATGGTCTTCTTACTGCTCCAAAACAGTCACTCAACCCAGATGCTGACCCCAGGGATACATAAGATGTCTCATAAAATGCAGGCAATAACTGGAAAGTTAGGCTTGTTCATCTGTGCATGTATTAGTGAGAAAATAGACAAGTTATGAAAAACTCACCTATACCACCCCAGACCATCCTCATCCTCGCAGGGATAAGCACCACTGAAGTAACTCTCAAGCTCCATGGCCCCATTTCTCTCTCTCTTGTCATTTCTGGTACCACAACTGGTCTGGGAAAAAATGGATGCTGATGAAAGAATGGCACTTCGAGAAGTATTAACACTCCCTGTGGATAGCAAGTCCGGTTTGTAGGTGTCATAGATGTGGTCTGGGTGTCAAGACCGAAGATACACAAATGCTGACTGGGAATGCATGTTGGCAGTAGGTAAGAGACACACCAAACTGAAACTATGTTACATATTACATAAGCAACTGTAGCGGTGGCTGCACTCAGAGCCGCACCATCTTGACACTGGGAGGGTGCATGCACACTTGGCAATTTCTGGGTCCCATCATATTATGTCTTCAAAGTTTAAAGTACAAGATCAGGACAGCTGGATGAAGGACTATATGCATGTGAGTACAGAGTACAGTGTCCACTGGTGTAAGAAGGCATATTTTTACAGTAGCATATATGCTACCGATAGAGGAACATAAGCCACCAGAGTGGTTTATAGGAGGTATTAGATAAGTGACCCATTAGGTGCGCCTGTAGATAGTGGACAATTGTCCACAAGTAATTACATAAGACAGATAATCTTGTATACACACCACATGCAGATACCAATAAATATTGGCATAGTCTGTTGAGTGTGAGCAAATTCTTACACATTTTTGACTGCCAATCTTGGCAGCACTGCGATAACAAAAAGGAAAAAAAAAAAAGATCAACCGATCTTCTTACCCAAACCGACGAGTACCACTCGCCGGAATCATTGGAAACAGTAAACAACCGTTTATTGTTTATTCTTCTAATCAATAGAAGAATACTACAGCGTGGCTGATAGACCATAGATCTATGGCATCGATAAGGAATCGAAGCCAAACACCTAGATCCTGAGGGGATCCAGATACATCTGGGGCCACAGCCAAGGGCCCAGACAGGAGAGGTGAGGCTGCCCATGACATGGACAGGCGAACGGGAATGCCAACGAGGATAACAAGTCCTTGTATCATTACGACACCCATTGACAAGCATGATACTCGACAGC
>MU134301.1:638720-690577 GCA_015039355.1 Ramaria rubella | reverse complement strand
GACTTGGACGGTTGGACTAAACCTAATCTGTTGTTAGACTTGACCCGTTAAACTTGACCTGTCTAATAGTTTCAGACTTAACTCCTTAGACTCGGACTAAGTCTGGTTGGTTTAACCTTTAAAGGTACAGACTTAGTTCGTTAACTTTAGACCCCCCATCTTCAGACCCTTAGTCAGTCTGTTACCATGTCGATGATGAATAAGCACGTAAATGTATAGTGTCTTAATTATATTTTCGAAGTAAACTCTCCGGTCTCCTTTTCAGGGTCATATAGTATAGTGGACAACCTGGAGTCTGGGTGACTGATAGTGTACCTCTACTACACTCTAGTGTTTCGTAGGACTCTCAATCCGATTTCAACACCGTAGTCCCAACAAAAATACATGACTCCTCCAACTTACTGTACTTATTTGATGAAGTTTTGGTACGTTAATGACCCCTATAATGTCACTTTTTGTCAAAACGTATAAAAGATAACTTTAGTAGGTAGTATAGGTGATAAATAGTTATCTTACAACCAAAGTTTATTATATTACATCTTTTCGACGACTTGTAATCACTCCGGTGCACCGTACTCTAAAAGTTATACATTATTTTAAGGTTATCTCTATGGTACTTTCAACCTTACACCACGACACACCTACTATAAGGAACCAAAGTTCATTACATGACCTCTTTTCGACGGTTCACAGTCGCTCCGGTACAACGTACTCTAAAAGTTCCTTTTATATTTAACATTATCTCACAGGACGTATCGTACCCAGTACCTTTTAGTTAAAGTTACATTACCTCGTTTTGACGTTCGTAATCACTTCGGTACATTGTACTCTAAAAGTTCTACATTCGAAACCGTTTATCTATACGGTCGTTTCAACATTACACCACGACACACCTACTATCATACAACCAAAGTTCATTACAGGACCTCTTTTCGACGGCTCGTAATCGTTCCGGTACAAAGTACTCTAAAGTTCCGTTTATATTTAACATTATCTCACAACACGTAGTGTACCCAGTACCTTTTAATCAAAGTTACATTACCTCTTATTGACGGTTCTTAATCAATCCGGTACGTCGTACTTTAAAAGATATGTATTATCTTAAGGTTCGAAAATATCTATAGGTGGTTGCAACTATATCGTACCCAGTAATATTCCCGTTGGAGACTCCGATCACCTTATAGTGTGATATCGGACCCTCTACCCTTAGGTTTCATATATTCGAGTTCCTTCCGATGTCCGTTCCTATGTATGGACCGTCTACCCTTAGGTTTCTCTTTTCGGATTCCTGAGGGTGACGGCTCCGTCGATGATTGATTCCTTTCTGAGACTTGTCTGACTTGCAAAACCCACGAATTTTGCCTTCAGTGCACTGGACACTGCATCGGGTCCATCTAAGGTTGAACGTGTGTATTCGCCCGCGAATTTAGCGCTTGTCTTCGCGGTCGACATCTTCACTCATCCTTCCTCCTCCCCTCCTTCCTTTGCCCTTATAATCTATCTTTGTTGTCCCTCTTTCCTCTCTATTTTCCCTTTACCCCTATCTTCCCCACTTGTACTTATTCTCTCCTCTTATCCTCTTCCTCTTATTTTTCCTCCTTATACTCCCCAAGGGGACTGTAGTGGGGGGAAAATCTCACACTACAGGGTTGTGTGACTGTGGATGACCCCCATATTCACGGAAAACTGTCTTCCACAGTTTTAGACGATGTGCTTATGTTGCTCCCCGTGGACCCACCTCCGCTACCTTCAGCCGTTATTCCAGACCCCTACGATTTAGACGAAACCCCTAGGTGAGCAACACGAGTATGGGTATCGGGAAGGTGGATTGGAATATAACTCAAAAGGTGCCGCTTCGACTGACAGGTTCTAGACAAGTTGGAGCATCACGAGTAGAGGAGGATGTTCCTGACCCCCACCTCCACCAACTCGGAAGGTTGGTCCTTACCCTAGGTCCCCCGACCTTCCTCAAACTGGTGTCCCTTTTGTCCCACATCCACTGAGTATCTGAACCCCTCAGCTTCTGCCATTCGTACCCTCGGTTGGAACACAAGGTGATCCTTCCCCGGATTCAAAAAACCACACTGTTAAAGAAGCTTCCTGCTCACCATAACTATAGCGAACGTAGATTCTTCTGAAACAGTGGTCCTTGCTTCCATCCCCGACCGAGAGCCGCTGCTAATATCATGGCTCGGTACAGAAGGAACCGGAAATGATCCCGTCGAGCCCGAAGTCTGTCCCTCAGTCGGTAAGCAACGAATTTGAACAAGTGCCGGAGAAAGGATCTACCAACGACTGCTCCAAGCTTCGGGTAGGCACCCACCGTCGGTCTCAGTTCGTACTTCCCTCAGAGAAAAACACCTACTTATCTGTACCAACAACATGACCTTGAGACGTTCCCCGTTCTCCAACAGGGTCAGTAGGACAGCAAGTAAGTGTTTATCTACATATATAACGAGCTCGAGAACCAACTGTGTAAGACAAACAGGTAGACAAACACCCACCATGTTTCATCTCCGTCGATGGAGCTATGGGTCTTCAGACATATCGAGTGCTCACTTGAGTGACTGTTTGACACATGGAGCCAGACTTTGGTGTACCTTCCCTTCCGGTACCACAGAGGTTTGTACTAGGGATTTCTCCGTTCTCCGAGGATTACGGTATTAGCACCAGTCCCACTCCCACCTCACTCTTGAAAACCTATTCCTCAGGTGTTGTTGGTACTGTCGTAGTATGGGTACGCTGAGTCCCTCAAGCTGTTACTTCAACTGTGACTGGTAGATTACGACAAGTCCTTGGAGATTCCCCCACATCAAGAGGTTGTCCGTCGGCTGAACTCGGAACCACGCATCTGTCTCCAACGTACAGGAGCACATCGATGGTTACATCGCTCTGTATACTCCGGTGGTTATCAAGGCTCTCTGTTCGAGGTCACAGAAGGCCGTAGGTCGTACCGGTCGTTATACCCACAGTACTACAACCCTCTGTTAAGTTGTAGCATTCAGTACGACTAGTCCCTGCATATGGAAAGGTGTCTTGTCCTCACATGGTAGAGAGAGTAGGGTGAGACTACTGGAGTGACTGAAGGGACACCAGAACACTTCGAGGAACCGCCGTGCACGTTGACTGAGAAGTTCGAGAGGAAGGAACCACGGCGACACTTAAGGGAGTTCTACAGCACGAGAAACGGACATTTAAGGTCGGGAAGATCATGTGCTTACTGTTTCTCAAGACCAACCTCTTCGTGGTTCAATAGTAACAGTAAACTCGGACATGGTACTAGTCTAGTCACTCTCTCACGCAGGTTGAACGGGTAGAAAAACGGACCCGCTACCATGTCCAACATCAACTTGGCTCTATCCATCTCACTGGTAGCTCGAACCACCACCAACTCGAAGAATCTACACGCTTTCATGTGTTCCAAAAAACACCAACCAGGTCTAGAGTTGTGCCACAGAACGGGGGAGTTCCTTCACAGTGGTGAGAAGTTCCCGTGCCTACTACCGCTCGTAAAGGAACAGTACCTAAAACATCAACACAAGATGGACTGACTCTGAGAACCTCTCCTTCCGATACCCACGGTAAACAATAGCGAAAAACTTAACGACTCTCTCTTGTCGGGGCCAACGCTTCAGACTCGACAGTCGGAGCTGCGCTATACCCTCCAGTAGTAGACCCTTACGCTCCTACCCACGTCTACAATGGTTAGAGAAATAACACAGTTTCCGTCGAACAACTCCACCAAGGGTACAGGTTCCTAACAGAAACACTTCGTCCAGTTTGTACCCCGCTCGCACCACACTCTTGAAGAGTTACTTTACCGTCATCTTCAAACGTTTCGGTTCCTTACTGACGTGGAGGAAGAACAACAATCCCTAACCGGTGAGACGTTGTGGTCGTTGGAACTAGTCTAGGTAGAGCCGAAAGGGTACGCTTTATTATTCTGGTTCCATAAGATAGAACCAGAACAGTTTCAGCGTGAATAGCCCTGAGTTTATTTCGAACACAAGGGACTCTACGAGTCAGACTTTGAAATGGAATTGGCCAATTTAAAGTCTGATTTGGAGCTGGATCTTCCAATTCAGGCTTGGATTGGCCAGTTCAAGGTTGGAATCAGACTTGCTGGTTGTTCAGAGTAGAAATATCTGTTCAGTTGCAATGTCTGATTCCAAAATTTGGGTTTTCCAAGCTGGAGTGAGATTGAGAGCTGGATAGTTTGATTCAGAGTAGGATTTGATACACAGATAATTGTCTGATGCAATCAGATTCTCAATGGGAAAACCCTCAAGGCTGCTCAGGACCCAAAACCCTAACCCTAAACCTGCCTGAAACAGCACTGCTGCCAGCTTGGGTATTTTCCCAGGGTGAGGATCAGGCAAGCTCCAGTAGCTCCCCTGATCTTTTCAGTACTTTGACCATATTTTTCCTGATTATTTTGGGGCTGCTATTAGGCTCAGAGCCAAGCTGACCAATACTGACCAATCATGGTGCCTGAAAAGCGCCCACCACCCAATACGCGACTTTACTATATTGATAGAAGGATAACCCGTGCTCCACATGGCACCCCACTCAGGCTTTGGTGGTTTTCAATACAGAATGACATTAATATACATATCTAAAATTAAATTTCACATGACTACATTTTCTACATTCAAACACAACAGTCTATCAGAGTGTAAGTAATGCCTCCATCTCTGATCCAGACTGAAACACTTACTCAAGATGGATGAAGCAGAATATCTTTATATACAATGTTTGTTGTCACAGCACCTTCATGGAGAATGCATTTGACTCTGCTCCAGTTGGTTCCCCAAGAGACTGCAACATCAAACTGACTATGACCAAACACAGCAAGTC
Source organism: Ramaria rubella (assembly GCA_015039355.1). Taxonomy (NCBI): domain Eukaryota; kingdom Fungi; phylum Basidiomycota; class Agaricomycetes; order Gomphales; family Gomphaceae; genus Ramaria; species Ramaria rubella. The sequence continues at coordinate 685,720 of MU134301.1, read as the reverse complement.
ATAAGTCTATTCCAACAGTGCCCAGAGATTGACCAATAGTCATTGAAAAAGCAGGTCAAACTGGAAACTGTCATCTATGCAACACAAAGTTCATTTCTTCTGGGTCGGTAGTTATAGTGTTGCAAGGAATGAAAGCACTTTGTCCAGAGCAGGCACCAGTCAGGATTCTAACATGAAGGACTCTGTTTGTCATATCAACCAAGCAAAAACATGTGCCATTGCACAGTCCTTGACCAGGATCAATGTTATGAAGAAGCATCAAGGGAACAAAGAAACAGGAGATATGATGGATGATGGCCATTTTAATTGTTGTTTCAAATTGTGGTGAATCCATGAGAAATATGCAAAACTGTTTTGCACTGTGATATCCCCAGTAATTGCATGGTTTTGAAATGTTTTTTTCACATTATTTGTTCCTTAGTACATAAAAATGACTTTCATGTTATGATTTTGGCTTGACTCTTAGGATGCTTTGCAATCACACATTATTTTCATTACAGAAATGTTGTGATAGTCAGTAGATCTGAGGTCCAACATGTGATATGATATACTGGGACTTTTCCTCTGGCCTCCATACAAAGCTTTTATATTCATCCTGTGATATGGAAATGCATGAATAAGTAGTCTTTATTTTTCCCAGTAGCTGTACAGTCATCTGACTAATTCCATTTCTATGTTGGCTAAATATTTATGACCCAATGTTGTCATGCTGGCCACATGAAAATTGAAACTGATATTGAACCCAGCATCAAAACCAGGTAAAAAAAGTTGTGTTTTGATTTTCCATAGTTTTTGAAATGGTCACTGAAACCATAATCAAAAGGATATTCCTTGTGTCTGATTATTTGCATTCCAGGTTTTGGATACAGATGATCCAGGTCAGTTTGATATTTGAAATAGGATTTGATTGCTTGATTTAGACATGGAAATTTCCAATTCAGTTTGAATCAGACTCAGATTCCTCAATTCAGACTTTGATAGGTTGATGAGTCTTTTATATATGAACTCGTTAGAAGGAATAAATTTAAAGAGACAAGCACTCTTAACATTTTTTGTCTGTCCAGCTCAAATTGCCCAGTTCAGATTGAATCAGAAATCGGCCAATTTAAAGGCATATTTTTAATGTTTAGTTTCTGATTGTATGATATGGAATCAGACAGGCTAGAGTTGCAATCTCTGATTTAGAAATAATTTGGATTGTTTAAGTAGGAGTTGTTTTGTCTATTTTAGAGCTGGATAGTTTTATTCACAATAGGATTGTCTGATTGAGATTTGGATTGTCTGATACAGATTATTGTCTGATTCAATCAGATTCTCAATGGGAACTGCTTTTTTTTATGCCTGAAAGCAGTCCAGGACTCAAAACCCTAACCCTAAACTTGCCTGTGAAGAGACAGTTTTACAATTGTCATTTTTTTTTTCAGGGTAAGGATCAGGCAAGCTTCAGGGAGGTACCAGGGCCCTCCCAGACTTTTTCCTGCATTTTTCCTGATTGTATTGGGGCAGCTCTGGGGCTGATGAGCAGCTTTTCAAACTCCCAGCTGACCAAGCCTGACAAAGCGTGTGGTTTTCCGGGTTTTCAGCGCCTAAAATCACCCACGGACCCACTACGCTACTTTAATATATATGATGATTAGAGACTATTTGCCAGCCCACCTGGTAACTGATCTGGGAGTTCTGGTGTGCACGTCCGCTATCCATAGCGGATGTGGGAGTATTACAATTAAGCCCTGAAACCCCACATGTGCCAAATATCCAACGTGTCTTCCACCACCACCACCACCACCATGCATCCCACTGCCAAGCATCCCCACTACCCCACCATCCCCATAAACCTTTTCTATGGGGCTACCAACACGTCCAGAAACCCCAGACGTCACGTCGAGGGCATCTCTACACCCCCTAATGTGGCTCCTACCTCCCTGCCTCTGGCACCTCTCTACACCCCGCATGCACCTCAAAATTTGTACATGCACCACATACATGAGCCCTATGCACCCTACACATGCCAATCTCCATCATACACGCAAGCACACAGTGACTCCTGTCCCCCCTCCCCACTCAGTGTGCCGCCACCTTCGGTGGCATGGCCAAGCACACCTGGGATTGGCATGTGGATCTCCGGGGTCAACAGCAGGGCCATGGACTCCCCTGCCCCCCTGGCCACATGCAGCGATTCCAGTGAGAGCTTGCCTGGGTCGACACCTTCCGGCGCCCTGTCTGCCATACCACCTGCACTGACCACCAAGACCAAGAATGGCAAAACAGAGACACGAGCCCATGAGGATTCCCCCATCCAAGATCTTGACCAGCTCTTGCACGCAGTCATCCAGGTGAATCCCTATCTGGCAGCGCATAAGCAGGTTGGCAAGAAGTGGCAGGAGGTGACGTGGGTGGTGCAGGAAGGTGGATTTTGCAAGGGGAGGGATGCCAACATGTTGAAGAATAAGGTGGCAAGCCTGCTCCAATGGGTGGAGGTGAGTTATTTTTTTGTGCTGTCTCTCTCTTTTTCTGATCGCGCGCAGAACGGCTCACAAGTTTCATCCTGCATGGCCCTTGGGTGTGAGGCTGCAAGTGACCCAGCAATGTTTGTGTCGCTATCTGGATGCCTTGACAAGGTTGCGCCCATGCATCATGAGGTGAAGGATCTCAGTGACAACCAGCATGAGGAAAAGAAAAGGTGTGTTTTCTCACTCCAATTTTATTATTTTCTATACACTAAATAATAACAGGAAAAGGATGCAGACCGTGTTGCGGGGGAGGAGTTGCGTGCCGCCATGATGAAAACTGGGTGTGGGAAGGCCAAACACATGTGCTGCAAGGATTCACTGTCTCCCTCAAACAAGGAGAACACCGCCGCTGACCCCAGTGTGCATGCACAGAGCACATCGGACTCCCACTCATCAGACCTCACAAGCTCAAAACGCGCACGCATCATCCCTCCATTGTGTGCCAGCCGCACAACCGAGGCAGTCACGCTCATCAAGAAGGAGCAGGAGTTGGCTCAGAAGTTCCATGAGACTGTTGTGCAGAGCACTGCCACGTCCCTGGAGCTTCAGCGCAGGGGTATTGAAGCGACAGAGTGTGCCATCCAGCAGCAGGCAAATTTCCAGAATGCACTTCTGGAGGTTCTGGCGCACGGTTTTCAGGGAACTAGATAGGTAGTTCAATTAAGTCATTTTGAAAAGAATGAATTTATTTTGCTTGATTCATATGAATTGGTATGTAAGAAAAACAAACACAAGCTATTCTAGTGGTGGAAGTACTCATGGAGCTTAGGTGGCATGCAGTTATACCTCTGCGTGGTTTGGTTAGGCACCAGACACGCATGCGCATTGGTGAGGATGACAGCCACCCAGTAGAACAACCCACATGCGTTCCCGAAGATCTTCTGCTTCCAAAAAGTGTTCAGGTAAGGCCAGTCTTGTAGCACTAACCCAAATGCATGTTTGACAGATATCTGAACACCCCCCATCGTCGTGTTCCAAGCTATTTCCTGAGGTGTCAAGATGCCAACCCTGGCGAAAGGGCTGATGATATGTGGGCTGACACTGTAGGCCAAATCACTGTAAAGCTGGAAAAACTGCCACCCTGGAGGGTCCCCTGCACATGATCCAGCCTGGATCGCATGCAGCGCCATGTTGGTCAGGAGCTCGCTCTCAGCTAACACCCCTGCGTCGTTCTGGGGGGCACAAAATGGTCCAGAAAGGTGGCCAATAAGGCCATTAGGGAGAGCCATGGCCTAGAACTTCATGCCGTGGTACTTCTTCTTGTAGCCAGTGTAGACCAAGCATTGATGGTACAAAGGACGACATGTCTGGTGGATTGTGCAGTCCAGATACCCAAACACGGATCGTGAGGGTGCCCTGAGCATGCTGAGCACATCCACGTACAATCAAAGTGCCGCCAGGGACACAACTCCCTCGTGATCCCAATCCAAAAGGTGCAACCAGTGTGCATCGATGTGAGCAGCAGTTCTGTTCGTGATCTCAGAGATCGCTGACTGACTGCAGGCGTACTTCATGGAGAGCGAGTACTGGTCTTCAGGGCTTCGAAGGCATGCGCAGAGGAGACCTATGCATTCTTGTAGCTGTTGCGTGTGATGAGGGGGTCAGGGAGGTCTGTGAGTTCTGAAATCGCGATCAGCTCATCAACAGTGAAACTGTTGACCAAATCAGTAGAGATCACACATCAAAGACCATCTGTGCTCATCGAAATCGCCAGATGCATTCTGCCTCCCACATAGACTGTAGAAAACCTTCAGATATATGCTCCCCCCTGGTCCAGACGTGGGGGGATGTCTTGGTAGGTGTCCAGGACGGCGAGTCACAAAGCCAACACATTAGAATCACTGAGGGCAAGTCTCTGGATGAGATCACCGGCAGGGAAAACTACAGTAGAGGAGGTAGTCTCCAAAGCGCCGATGACCGATGTGACAGTACGATGGAAAACTTCACGGCGATCGTGGCGGGTTGGGTCGTCCATGGTGGTGGTGGACACGTCGCGTTGACGACGTCCCCAGCGCCTATATGGAGTATCAGATATCCGGCAGTATCCGGTATCAACCTCAAGGCGGAACTAGGGCTAACGAATAGTCTCTATTAAATAGTCTATTTCTCATGTCACTGTACATAGCTACCTACGAGCATCAGCTTCGTTTATTACAGTGAACTGCCATAAACTTCGTATTCCGTTGCTCATCGCCCCTGGAATTCTTTTCTTTGCTAGTCTCAGTGGTGATACCACAATTTAGAAAAAGACCCGACTGAATTTCTTCCCCCTTTCTTCAGCCTTCAAGTTCAGGTGTATTCGTCCTGGATGTGGGGAATTGTTCGACAACATATCAAACTTACATATACATCATCTCATGCATGTCACTCTTCTAAATCGGTCACTTTCTCCGCTTCAACCCACGAACATCGATTCCTCTTCCTCTGAGAGATGTGATTATACTATTGATTTTTTACTTATTACAAAGACCCGACTGAATTTCTTCCCCCTTTCTTCAGCCTTCAAGTTCAGGTGTATTCGTCCGGGATGTGAGGAATTGTTCGACAACATATCAAACTTGCGTATACATGATCTCATGCATCTAAATGGGTCACTTTCTCGGCTTCAACCTGGACTTGAAGGTCCTGTTTTTTTTCTTCCTCTGGTAGGAGTATCCATAATTCGGTAGTCCATCCGAGTCCATTGGATGAGGGAAAATATCCGTCCTCATCCACGTACCATACCTCTAGCGCATATTCCGCTCGTGTAATGCCAGGGGAAGCCAATGGCAAACGTGTTGACCGACAACCACCGGCTCACAAGGAACTCAAAACCAAAAAAAAACTTCTTGCCACAGGATCGCAAACCCAGGATATTAGCGGCTCCAGTCACCCCTTATTCGGAAGATCACTACGTTACTATGAGAATAATTCACAACCTGAACCTCCCTCGGTTCCAATAGACGGTGCTAGCACATCTGCTGTATCTACCCTATTCCACTCTGCACACATTCTTCCCCAACGCAACTTTCGTATGGTTCTAGGAATACGCTTGTTCCCCAAACTGAGGAAACATCTCCAGCTACGGTAAGCTCTCTGGTACACTACGACACTAGCAATCCCAGTCGCCGCTCGTTCGTGTCGGATTCTAAGAGTCCCCCACAAACCGAACTACCGTCGGCTCCGATGGACGACCCACCTACCTACGAGTCATTCATGAAGGCTATGTATATTGGTGATACGAACACATCTGTCCCCTTGTCAAATGGGCTCAATACCCAGCGGCCTTCGAATTCAGGTCTTACCCATGCCCATGTGATTTCAAATTCTATTCCAGATTCTGATGTCGACAAACAGCAACTTGAAAATGGTGAAAAGGTCCGAGTACTGTGGACAGTTCCCGCTAAAATAAAACAGCTGTACTCATTATAGTTCTCCATGATACAGCCCTCTCCCCTCGACGCCGTTCTTGAACACATTTTGCTGGTTCGTGACGCCACAGTTATGTAACGGTTCATAACAGTGTTTTCCTTAACTGACATTGTTTTGACAGAAATCCAGCGCTGAACTGGCAGTAGTGCACAGTGACGATCTTGATGGATTGCTTCCGGTACGTATTTGGTCCATTGGGTTCATGTTTGTGCTTCGTAACGATGCTATCCTGAGTAGGATGGCGTGTATATCAATGATTTCGAGAAATGGCTTGACGACGTTTCACCAAAGATCTACCTAATAGACGACGGGGGTACACGATGGTCCAATTGTCACTGATGACTGACTCACGATATGGTTCATGTTTCGTTCCTTACAGTTGGGATGCTTGAATACACTTATCGACAATTGACCGCAAGCAATCCATCAGGGGTGGGTTTATGCGTGTAAAGTCCCCCACCTAGCTTTATCCAGTTGACCGAACTTATAAGTCTCGCGATTCGTATAAGTCTGGTTGTATGAGCCATGCTGTCTCAGTTTGTTCACCTGCGCTTATATTCTTTTTTTCATGGCCTCTGTACATGTTCAATCTCTGTTCTTCCGGGTTCCATACCACGGGATGCTCTGAGCATGTATTAAAAATATGTATTATCTGACACCTTGAGGGTATTTTTTGTGTATTGGGCCTGGCGAGGACAGTCATGGATCTGTGACACCTCCGCTTGCCTCGCGCGCGCGCCCCCTGGAGATGTATAAAGACGAACGAGGTTCTAGTGCTGCGGCTGGTTGGATTTATCTTCGCCGACTGCACGCGGAAGTCGAGATAATCCAAAAATCCTATATTATCCTGCAATCGCAGCTAATATCTATACCTTATACATATGTCCCATAGTTTTTCATTTGTAATTTCCTCCATGCAATTGTCCTCACAACGAGGCCGTTCATCGAGGCGATAGGCCTAGCCAGGATGCAACCTTACGAACATATGCGACCGTTCTCGCGAAGATGACGGTTCGCTCGTTGGGTTCAGTTAGTGTCTCTCAGCTCGACTCACTTGGATCCAGAATGTCAAATGCTTTGCAGCACTGACTGCGCGCAAACCTCACAGCTCAGCAACATCAAAAATGATGGAAGGTAACAACACCACCGAGACGACGCGGTACAACCTGCGTTTTCTTCTGATCTTGATCTTTGCTACCGAAGTGTGGTGTCACTTGCGGTCCAGTTAATTCGTGGCATCACAGTTGCATCACCCTGGAAACTCACGAGCCAGATCTAATGTTAATAACACCGCAGCCAACGAATTAAGCCTTTGAAATCACCCGGGGGTTCCAATAGCTTGCAACAAGGTGTGGTGTGGGCTCACAGATACAGAGGTTCGTTACTGCACCCAAGGTGCCTTGAAGTTGGGAAATAACGGTCAACATACTGGACAACGGATCAGTGGGGCGGCGCAGCTAACATGTTCACCTGTCAGAGTCAAGAAAGACTTAATAAAGACTAGGGACTAACGGAAAATCTATCCTGAAACATAGGGTGTACAAATCTGCTCCGAATCCGCTGAGATAACATGCGGACAGTTTCGTGGGAGTGAGTGGATAGCGCTGCTCACCAGGGATTGATCTACTCACTTGAGGATGTAGAATCTAGGAGTATGAAAGCATCGAGCATCTGTAACTCAAAGACGGCAACGAAGCTCCTAGAGTGGATGCGATGGGCACGAGGGCGACGACAGACATTGTGTATTATGACGACTTTGTAGCGTTGTTCCTCCTAACGACTACCAGGGTTGTCGTTAGCAGTACGTGATATGGATGGAAGACAAGTGAAAGTTATGCGCAGTGCTCGTTTCCACTGTGGTTGAGTGGAGACCTGGATTACTGTCGAATACAGTGCGAAACCACCAATGGGAGAAAGGCGTTTGAATGCATTAGTAGATGTCATAATCGTATCATCTTCGCTGTACTGCGCCAGCTGCTCGTACGGCTCTGGAACAGCCACAAATGGTGCGCATGATCCCAATAATCTCGAGCCAATTCTTCACCTTGAGATCATTTTCTTGCTGATGGTGCTGGGAATTCTATGGACGCTTGCAACTTGTTAATAAAGAGAATTTGTAGGTGAAAAGTAGAACGTACCAGGTGTTGACTACACGAATCTCGACCCGAAATTGGCCTGCCCATAGAGTCACAACACTTGCTCAAGTACCCAAGTATGCGAGAAACCAACCAGTCTTATTATTCCCGTACGTCCATTACTAACCTGTCTCTTATGCCATATTTTCTTTCCTCAAAGATAGATCCCTGTTCTAATGTAGACCGTCAGCAGATTTCCGGACGTCGAAACTACTGTGGTACATACCTTGTTTTGTAAGTCCCGGTTTTCTACGATCTCCTTAAGACATAAGCCACCAATTCTCGTCTGCCAGGCCTCTTGTATTCTGGAGTATGTACTGTTCCAAGTGGTGTCATTCCGCCCAGGAACACTCTTGCTTTAACGCTATTGCACCCAACTTCACACAATCCTGCTTCCTGTTCACTTGTACACGTTTGACGTCACATTCCGGTTTGGCTGATGAGGCGAGAACGACGTCCTTCAAGGGGAATTTGTCGTATTCGCGTTTGTATGTTTAACCTCGTGTTTGCCATTCTGCCCATTATCTGAGCGTATGTTCGGTCATCGGCACGAAAAGAGAAGCCACCAAGAGAAGCCACCAAGAGTGAATGCGGTAGACACGAGAGACTTGATATTTTATTTGTACAACGGTGTAAAGTACCTCGAGGCTGCGGCGTTGTGCCGCAGCCACCCGCCGCTAATGACCATCGTCGATGAGTACGAGTGAAATTTATGCGTGCTCGTCGTTTCCATCGTTGTTGAAGGAAAGATTACGCGAGCCGCTGAGTGCCGCGGAAGTTGAAGGCGCGTCGGCTGAATCCAAAGTGGCTAAAGCAAAGCTGACTGGCAGTAACTGCCTGCAACTGCTACTTGGCTGCAACTTGGCTCTGCTCGCTGTTGACGACGACGACGACGACATCCAGGCCATCGATACCGCGAGTTTCTCCACGACATCCCGCTTTCGTGGTACCTGTGGTCGCTACGACGCATGGCGTACACGCCTACTTCCTCTACCCGACGCATCCCCACCCCTGCCCGCCATGGCCTTGTCTCTGGCCTCCCCGCAGCCTCTGGTATTCCAACGCCAGGCCGCTCCCGTGCTGGCTCTACTGTCGCCACCGCCACCCCAATCCCGCCAGACGACAGCCCCAATATGACGCGTGCTCTTACCGACGCCATTCGCGCAAATGACCCCAAACAGCATCGTATAGCTGGTCAACGCCCCAGCGAGAATTCTCTCTCACCACACTCCTCACCCTCCTCTTACGCTGCAAGTCTTCCTGCCTCTGGGCGCAGATCTGTGGCGCGTCCCTCCAATATCAACGTGGTTACGGCTCCGCGCACCGTGTCTTCTGCGTCTGCTGCATCCTCGTCTGCACCGCGTGTACCGTTGCCCAAGACTCCGACGTCCAGTGCGGGTGCGGGTAGTGCAGCTCGTCCTGCATTCACACCGCGTGCGTCAACCTCCACCGCGACATCCCGTCCTGAAAGCCGCCAGGAGGTACGTAGCAAGAAGGACCGTACCTTTGAGCCGGGTGATGCAGTGCGCATCGAGAGTCTCGGCATGGAGGGCACCCTGCGGTTTTTGGGCCCCATCGAAGGCAAGCCGGGGGTGTGGGCTGGCGTCGAGCTTGTCCCAGCCCTCGCAGGACGCGGCAAGAACGACGGAACCGTGAACGGGTGAGCCACTGCTCCCTCATTCTCTTCACATAAAATTTACTGTTTTACTCGGCTTTGCCCAGTGTCTCCTACTTTACATGTCCCCCAAAATGCGGCGTCTTTGTTGCCTCCGCCAAGCTCTCCGCACCCATCTTCCGCCCCTCCTCCGTCGCCTCCTCCAGGGGCCGCACCACTCCCTCCCTCCCCCCTGTCAGTGGTCGCACCACCCCCGGTTCCTGTCCGCCAACGGCCGCGTCACACCAGCCTTCTCCACCAGCGGCCGCGCCACCCCCGCCCTCCCCTCCTCCGGCCGCGTCACACCCGCACGTTCCACCTCGGGCCGCATCACACCCTCCTTCACAACCCCCAACGCCCGCCCGCGTCCTTCAATAGCGGCAGCCGGCACCACGCCCGGCGCGAAACCACGCAAGTCGACCGTGCCAGAGCCGAGCTTCTCCGCGGGCTCTCGTGCGAGCCGATACATTGGCATGACCGCGCAGCAGCTGCAGGACGCCAAGAACGGCAACGCAGTGGACGCGGAGCAGAAACGTGCGAGTCCGACGCGCTTGAGTGCGCCGCCCCCTTCGCCGTTCGCGACTCCCAAGGCGCCCGGTGCGGGGCGTCCGTCGGGTGTTGGGATCTCGACACCTGGGAATAAGCCGCGTCAGTCGGTCGGTGGGTTCGGATTTGGTACTGGAACTGGTGCTGGGACGGGCACGGGCACACCGCGGTCGGGACGTAGGACGGATATGCCGCCGCCGCCGTCGCCTGTATCTCCTTCGAAACGACTCCTCGCCAGCTCGCCCTCTATGCGCCTCACCACGACCTCCAGTCCTTCACGGCGGCTCACCACGCCAACAAGCCCCTCGCGACGGCTCATCACGCCCACCGAATCCGAGTATGCCGACGAGCGGGACGGGGAGAGCGAACCGCACGTGGATCTTGCAGCGAGGAATCGGGAACTGCAGGAACGAATCGCGAGCTTGACGAGCGGGAGACCTGTCAATGGCATTGTGTCCCGTGCGCCTACTCCGTCTGTGGGTGTGGGTGTAACTTCTACCGAAGTACAAGCATTGCTCGAGGCCAAGGCCGCACTGGAGGCGAAAGCTGAACGTGAGGCCAAGGCAACTCTAGAAGCGAAGACGGCGCTGGAGGAGTCAAAAACGCGGGCGACGACTGCGCTTGCGCGTGTGTCTGAGTTGGAGACACAAGTGCGCTTTAACGAGCGTGCAGTCAAGGAGCGGGAGTCGCGGATTGAGGCGCTCGAGCGCTCGTTGAAGGGCAAGGATGAGGACGTGGACAAGGCGCGCTTGGAGGGCGAAGCACGGGTACGCGAGTTATCTGGGAAACTGGAGGACTCGGAGGCGCTTGTGGGGAGCTTGAAAGCTGCTGTGGAGGAGGTGCGGGAAGGCAAGAAGGAGGAGACGGAGGCGATTATAGGGGCAAAGAATAAAGAAATTGAACTTCTTAGCGCGAAGGCGGCGCGGGCGGCGGCGGAGCTCGAGGAGGAGCGGCGGGAGCTTGGATCACAGATTGATGAGCTGAGACTGGCTGGTCAGGTGAGGCGTTTTTTGGTGTCAAAGTGTGTTTTGTACTTGGTTGGCGGTGGTGTTGACGCCGTTTGATGCTAGGAAACGATCGCGCTGTACGAGGAGAAGCTCAACGAAGCTGACGGCAAACGGTGGGAGATGGAGGATCTCGTGCATAGTCTCGAGGACAAACTCCGCAAGCAGAAGCGCTCCCTCTCCCCCGCGACGATCGCACGACACACTTCCGAAGCCGCACAGATCGACAACGAGATGCTCAAGGAGCAGGTCCTGCACTTTGAGCGCAAGGTAAGTCAGCTCGAGAGCCAGCTCGACGGCGCGCGCGAAGCGGCGGACAAGGAGGAGCAGGCGATGCGTGTGCGGATCGCCAAGTATAAGGAGAATGATGTGGCGTTGAAGAAGGAGCTTGCGGAGGTCCGTGCGGAGGTGGATCATCAGAAGCGGCTCGAGGCGGCTGCTAAGGCGCGTCTGGAGGAGCTTGAGGAGGCATTGAGGGAGAATGCGGTGGCGTTGGAGAATGCGCGCGCGGAGATTGAGGGGCTCAGGACTGAGTTGGCGGTGAGACGACCCGTGTCTTGTCTAGCGGCGCTACTCATACTGACTTATTGTTTTTTCTTTTTTCTTTTTTTTTTTTCATCCGGCTTTTTCAGCATCTGGAGGGCTTGCAGGCTGGAGCGGAGGCTGCGAATGGCGTCAAGGCTGAGGATGATGCAGCACGACGAGCTGCGGAGCGGGCGAGGCTTACTGATGAGATTGCACAGCTGAAGGATCTGCTGGAGTCTAGCCGTACTTCGCGGCGTGAAGCGCTGGAGCAATGCGAGTCCGCCAGGCGGGAAGTAGACGCGGCGAAACGGCGTGCCGACAGCATGGAATCGACGGTGCACGCATTGGAAAACGACAAGGCAGAGGTGGGTGCCGCTGTCCCTTATTCGCCATTTTTTGACACAATGCCTTCAGCTGGAGCGTACTGCGCAGGATAAGAGCGCGAAGCTGACTGTCGAGCGGAAGACGGTGGCTAGTCTGAAGCAAGACCTCGATGCTCGTCTCTCCGAGTTAGAACAGCTACGGAAGAATGCTAACCGCGATTTGCCACTCAGCCCAGCGACCCACCGCGAATCTATGGCCTCTATCTCATCTCGCTCGCGGCATGAACATCCCGGGGAGGAAATTGCCGGCCTGAAGTACGTCTCTCCGTCGCTACATCTGTATTTGTTTGTTAATATTAGACTAGACACATCATTCAAGAGCTCAATAAAGAGAACCTTGAGATCACGGCGCGGATTAAGCTCGTGGAATCTGACAAGAGGCTACTGCAGGAAGAGTGCAATGAGCTGCGCGAGGCGATGAGAATGTTGGAGAGCAATGTCGATGAGGAACTGAGGCAGCTTGAAGGCGACGCTCCTGGTTCAGAGGTCTCTGGAGATGTACAAAAGGCTCTGCGAGAGGCCAAAGCGAAGCATGAGGTATGTGTTTGTGTTGGGAATCAAGGATGCGGTGAAGTTGAGGGTCTTCTTTGCGTATAGTTAGAACTTGGTCAGCTTCGCCAGAAGTCCCTCGAGGCGGAACAGAAGCATGCTCAGTCAATCCGTGATGTAGGTCGTTTTATGATTATTGATTACCTTATTTTCACGAAGACTCGCTCTAGCTCAATAAGGAGGTTAGTGAGTTGGAGAGCCTGGTAGAAGCCAAGGTTGGTGTCATCTAGTTACACGTGATTTGGGGCTCATGGCCGCTCTTTCTTGGATCCAGATTTACAGAGAGGTATGTTGGGGGACGATAATTTCTTTTTTTCGGGATTGATCACAGCCGACGGTGTCAGGACGACTTGGAGCGAGAACTAGAACGCTATAAAGACAAGCTCGCTCGAGCTAGTCAGCGAAAACTGTCCAAGGCCAGCGGGGAGTCTGCAATCTCGCTCGCACCGCCATCGGTCACCAGCGAATCCAGCATTCACCCCGACCGCGCGCTGGACGGTGACGTGTGCGAAATATGCGAGCAGCCCGGGCACGATATATTCTCATGTCATCTTCTAAAAGATGATATCCCTAGCCTTGGTCGTTCCTCGCGCACAGAGACCCTCACAGACTCGGAACCTGCAGATTTATGGTGCGAGGACTGCGAATCTCACGGGTATGTTGTGGGTCTCCACGTTGTTTATCTGTTGCTGAACCAGTACTCTGATAGACATACGGCGGCCGATTGCCCTCACTCTATGGATGTATTCTAGACATTTTCTATTAATGTTTGGAGGGTTTTTCTTTGTCTTCTTCGTCTTCTTCATCTTCGTCTTTTCGACTGTTTACCTGTCATTGCTGTCCTTCACGTTTTCATTGCATTTTCCATGTTTGCTTGTACGCTTACGTACTACCTTACCTACGTTCATTCGGAGCCAGAAGTGCGCTTAAAATTTTCGTTGCGCACAGACCAGCGAGGCTTCTATAAAACCCCATCATCAAAGTAAATCTCTTCGCCCTTGCATTCCTTTCCTACTGGTTTTCTTGTGGTGGTGAGTAATTTGATTTTGTTTATTGAAGTGATGAGCATCGTATGCCGCCCCAGTCGTAGTCGAGGACTTTGACGAGAGGCATCGCACAGCCAAACTCAATTTCGTGCATTTCTGAACCCAATATCGCCTTTCCCACTTCTTCTCTCCATCAGTACTGACTTCCATCTCGTCAGATATGAAGCTAAAGTAATCCATGTGTGGAGGGGGTGCCTTATGAAGATACAGATAATGTAACAACATGTGAGTTATGTTCTCGTTCATTCCCTTTGATGAGAAACTTTCCACTTCTTCTGGAGCCTTCGGGCGGTGCAGAAAAATCTATAACAAAAATACTAAGAACAGCCAGCTGATTCCTCATCTTATTCGTTGGGCTTTGCAAAATTGTTGATCTCAGCTTTCATTTTCAGGCCTTCAGGCCCCAGGCATGCTAGGACTAGTCTTAGAAATCGAAGAAGAAATTATGTAATCGGTGAGACCATTTTAGGCTCTCCTGGGACCGTATCGCACTATGATGCTCTTGTGAATATTTTGTGGGTATACGTAGGTTGGCCAATCTCGTCCAAATTATGTAAGTAAGTGTGCGCAATATACGTATACCAAACAAATCTTTTCGGAGTGGGATATTCATAACTTTTAGCGACTTGGCACAGCAAGCAATCTTACGTGGGTATCTCAATTTAAGATATCACTATAAGATAGTTGCAGTTCTTTCCATACGTAACTATGGAGTGCAGACAGTACTTCCATGTTGCGTGAGGCTCGTGCGGACACATTTCTATACTTAGTATGCAATCGACGAATTGTTGAATAATGTCTCGGTCATTAATGGCCGTAACTGACGTTTCTGAATCAGCTCTTCACTGTCAGAGGTATGTGCGGCCTTGTTGATTCACTAGATGCAGTTGCTCACTGTTGCTTATAGACTTGTGTCTAAAGGTAACACAACAACCTCAGTAGACTGCTATGGACTAAGAACTCGACGATGTCGATAGCGGCTGCGCAAGCTACACCACATAGCACCTCCATCCGTTCTGCCCATCTACCTGCGACATCATGATTAATACACTGATGTCTCTCGATTGGCTCATATTCGTTGTGGTTACTGCTTCCCTTGTAATCATTTGGCGGCGGCGCCGGGGAATGTCTCCCTTTCCCGCAGGTCCTCCTGGCTATCCTATAATTGGTGCTTCCCTTTCTGTCCCCAAGCTGGAGCCCTGGAAAACCTATGCCGATTGGGCTCACAATTATGGTATACTTATTTCTGTCACTCTGTTCAGACCTCAAGCCTCAATACTTACGAGCTATCTAGGAACGCATGGAGTCATGTCATTTACAATCTTCGGGAAACGAGTCTTCTTTCTGAATTCTGCCCAAGCCGCGGCCGACACCTTGGAAAAGGATGCCGCTGTGTTCTCTGACCGCCCGACCCCAGTCATGGCGACCACAATGATGGGCCGTCATGATTCTATCTTTTACATGTAAACTGACTTTACCAGACTCTAAGGTTTTATCTAACTGCTTACCCTTTTTCAGTGCATATGGTGACCGCTTCCGCCGATATCGGAAGCTTCTCCATACTGCTATGAGCCCTTCGGCGAGCAAGCGGTATTGGAGTATTCAAGAACGAGAAGCGCAGTTCCTCCTTCAAAATCTTATGCACAATACGGGTGATTTATATCGGCACGTTCGAAAGTATGTTCGCATTCCCATGCCATAACTTGAAGACCCTCCGGTTGTTGAACATCCCGTTAGATGTGCCGTAGCAGTCATAATGGAGACGGCGTTTGGGTATCGAGTGTCAGATCCAGATGATCAATTCGTACAGTTGGCCGAGAAAGCAGTGATATTCGCTGCTCGAATGTTCGACAACTGGCTTGTAGAATCGATACCAATCTGTGACTACAATGGGCTCGTGCATCTTGGAAGCTCTCGAACCCGCTGATACTATTTGAACCATAGTGCGATTCCTGCCGTCATGGTTCCCTGGAGCCGGGTTCAAGCGTTTCGCTGGCGAATGGAAAGCGCACCTCCATATTCAGGCGCAGACTGCGATTGATTATGTCAAATCACAAATGGCCAGTCTTATACGGGGTGAACGTCAGCCTACGAGCTCACTTTCAATATTTTGTAGGCTAACGGAACGGCGATTCCGTCTTATACATCTCTACACCTGACACCCCCTGTCACTACGCAACAAGAAGAGGATCTATACTGGACAGCGAGTGCTCTTTATATTGCAGCCACTGATACGGTATATCATTGCCTTCTTTATATTCATGGCATACAAGCGGCTCACCCGAGTCCCAGTCCGCGTCAGTTGTGTATACCTTCATCTATCTTATGGGTTTGTATCCCCAAATCCAAAAAAAAGCTCAGAGCGAGGTTGATGCCGTCGTTGGCCCCGACCGGCTGCCTACCATGCATGACCGCCCTTATCTTCCTTACCTGGATGCTATCATGAGAGAGACTATGCGATGGGGGCCTCCAGCACCAATGGGTATATCACGTAAATCCTCCGAAGATAGAGTTTATCAGGGGCTCTCTATTCCAAAGGGCAGCGAGATTATAATGAATATATGGTATCACTTTAATAGAAATCTGTCCTACAATTCCAGCTCTGCTGACACCACTTAGGGGAATGTTACATGATCCAATTGTGTACCCCGAACCAGATCTTTTCAATCCTCAACGTTTCGACACCAGCGATGGGAAGGCATCGCAGGCAGATCCTTTTAATATTGTCTTTGGGTTTGGCCGGCGAATTTGCCCAGGGATGTACACCGCGCAATATTCGGTATTTATTCAGATGGCTAGCATTCTTGCCACTTTAGATATTGGCCCACCCGTGAACGCTTCAGGGGTTCCAATGGGTCCAGATCCTGCATGGACCACGACCACTGTCAGGTGGGCTCCATACTTAGTAGAAAGTAAGACAACTCTGAATGCTTCATGACAGTTATTTGCAGCCATTCCATTGCACCTTTACTCCTCGTAGCGAGAAAGCTATTCAGCTGATTAATTCTCAACAAGAGGGTTAGCTTTTCAACTTTTATCCCCGTGCATCGCATTCAACAATGTAATGTTGAGCGCATCACGACTCGCTCTCAATAATTCCGTTTGAGCCTTGCATTTTTATCATTATGTTGTAATTCCATTGTCTATGAGCCAGAAGGAAGTGTTTGGACAAAATTGCCTGATGCTCTCGTATCTGATTTTTTGGAGACATATTTGTCAAAGACAATCTGCTTCCTTTTGTCCAAGACCTTTATTTATATTATTTTAAAGTTGAAAGAATAGAGTTCGAAGTCCTACGCAGCAATTGAGCGGCCGGCGTTGAGAGGTCATGGCGCGGAAACCGCGGAAACATTTCACGCGCCTTCTCAGATCGTGACTTCGAATTCTACGCAGTTACCTGGGGAGATTTTGGATTCAGTCTAGAGCGAGTCGTAGCAAGGCGTGAATCTAGTCTACTCGACTATGTCCCCTTCAAGTCTCTTCTTGCTCGGTGCTACTGGATACATTGGAGGTAAGCGGACCTACTAGTACCATAGGTTTCGTTTTACTCAGAACTCATGCTCAATTTAATGTCGGGAATAGGATCCCTGCTCAAAAGCATTGTCGCTACGCATCCTCAATTATCAATCACCGCCATAGTTCGTAACCCGAAAGACAACGATGTTGTTCGAGCTGCAGGAGCGACTAACGTCGTCAATGGATCACACGAAGAACTTGAGAAAATTCGGAATCTCGCAACTCAGGCAGATATTGTCGTGAACGCAGCAGATGCTGATGATTTACCTCTTACGAAAGCGATCCTGGAGGGGCTGAAATCTCGAGCCCAGAGCGTAACATTCAAGCCCATCCTGATTCACACAAGTGGCACCGGTGTCGTTAGCGACAATGCACAAGGTGAATTTGCTCCAAGTGGACAAAAGATATGGAATGTGAGTACTTCCCATGTTCTACGCTGCGTGTTAAGCAATATTATGATATATTCATCAATCGGACTTTGGAATAGGATAATTCTGAAGAGGATATACGGAGTATTCCCCCTGAAAAACCCCATCGGCTGATTGATTTGGAGTAAGTCCACATAGATATTCTTGACGCCCAGGAGGTTGATGATATTCCAGGATATTTCGAGCAGATGAACGCAATCACTGCTCTGCGTACATCATTGCACCCAGTACCATATATGGCACCGGATTAGGACCCGTAAACAAGATATCATCGGTGTGCAGTCAAATTTGTCCACGTGACTTACTTGACGTTGAATGATGCTTCACATTCTAGCAAATTCCTAGAGCTGTTCAAATAGCGATTAAACATAAACAGGCCGTCTATGTTGGCAAAGGAACCAACAAATGGATGAATGTGAGCCTTGCCTTCAACATAAGAGCCCCCATCTCTCCCTTCTGAACAAAAAAATAGGTGCACATCAATGATCTTGTTGAACTCTATCTTCTGGTCCTATCTCTTTCCCTCTCGGGTACCGACAAATCTGGACCATATGCAAAATTCTACTTTGGCAGTGTACACGAACATGTATGGGGTGATATAATACGTCAGATTGGCCAGATACTCTACGAAAAACAAGTTATCGAAACTCGCGAAGCTAAAAGCGTGCTCCTAAAAATGGTGCCGAGCCTTACGTGAGTCACGAATTCAATAGTAGCTTCCTTCTAGATTTGATGTTCTCCCCAAAATCACATGTAGCAACACAGCAAATAATTCGAGGAGTGCCTCTGATCGCGGATTTGCTCTGGGATGGAAGCCTAAATCAAAGTCCGTCGAGGAAACTTTGGAGGAAGATGTAACCGCAACGCTTGCAAAATTGCAAATTTAGGGCATGAAATCCACCGCTCTGAGGGAGAGGAAAGAAGTTTCCATATAACAAGATGACCAAGGATTCTCGGTGTAAGAGCTCGAATGTTGTACCATTTATGTCGGCCTGAGTTGGTCGTTTATCCGTTACTCACGAAAAAAATCCATAAGAAATCATGATACAGTTGAACCTTAGCAAGGTTGTCATATACAGCAACTTAGAAAAAAGACTTTCGTCACTATTATATACTATACAAGCCATGATACGTTAAATAACATCCTGCTCCGTAATTGTTGGTGGTGGCGTAGACATGGGTGCCATATCTGACACGAGCTCACGAAGAATCGCAAGCTTATCTTCAATAGTCGAAATATCGATGTCTCGAAGCTCACGTTCGAATAAGCTGCAATTCAGTTTAATCATCACATGGAGAGTGTTGTGTCCGGAAGACTTCCCCCCTGCGCAATCTTCACAGAAATCATTCGAGTGACCTGAAACCGTCCACGCCGTTTATCAACATTTTGTATCGCCGCGTCATAAGGCGATACAAGGATACATACTTGGGCATTGGAGACACCTGTAGTGAATCTCGTTCCGCAGTGGCTGCCACCTCTTGCAGTTGCTTCCAGAGCATTTCAGAGATGTCTTGCGATTAGAACGGTCTAAGAACTGTTCACGGCCTAAAATGACGGGCTCTCGGCTGTCACAGGGGCATTGCGACTTAGCGTGAGCGGTCATGTGTTCGTGCGCTCGCCACCTAAACGCCTGTATGGCATCCAGTATAAGTGGACAGCCATACCGGATCACAGTATGTGATATAGCATGCGTCATCAAATCGATATGTGGCTTATCGGCGTTTTCGCACCCATCACAAAGAGAAAAATCTGTAAACAAGCGGACATTTAACGGTGATTGCTTCCCAGAGAGAGAAATCTGTCAAACCAGAGCAATAAAGACATTCAAAACGCCTTCCCTTAATTTCCGCATGGCAGCCTTCACAATACCAACCACTCCCAACATTTACACGATGAGGATAAATGACAATCATAGCCTGAGTAGAAACTCACAAGTGTCTGGCACTCCTTCGCCTTTGTAGATCCGCAAGAGATGTAAAGTACCGAACATCTGCCGGTGTCAGCTGACGTTTGAGACATTCCAACTCGTGTGAATTCGATGGAATGCGGTCTTCATAGTTTCCTTTGCCGAGATAAACTCGGTCAGCTCGACCAGATATCTCCAGCCATTTCATACGAATGGTGCGTCTCCTGTGAAGGTGGGCCCAGGTCATTCGTGGTGACAGGAGCCGCACGCGTACTAGTACATGTTCGATTGCTAGTTGAAAGAGTGCATGACCAGTACTAGCGGTTGAGCCACCTTCCAAGGGATACCAGGGAAGTGTTTCGTCTGTGATCTCTACTGGTTGTAGATAGAGGCTGGTATCGGGGAAGAAAGGCCCAAAATGAGTTGGGTCGTGTCCGACTTCTAATACGCGGCTGTAAACATCCACTTGCGGTCTTTTTGGGTGCTGATGGGAATAGTCTGCGCTGGCAATGCAAGTATTGCTACAAGCAATATTGGAAGCATTCAAGGGAGCGATGTCCAGACAAGGATTCTCCAAGGCTCCTAAGAACGAAAGAGTGTTGGCCGAATCATACATTCCATCTGAGAAGGTCATTTGTTCGTGATTAGTGACTTCCTGTTGCCTATCTGGATCCTTGTTCAATTCCGAATTTCTCTCTTGGCAGGATGAAGGGATTTCAAGTTGAGGCGGCGCATACCCGATCCAATTCCTAGGATCATCGCAATAGTATAATGAATACTGAAATTACTTCGTCAATTTCTACTATCATCCTTTCGCACCATACAAAACTTACAATACC
Organism: Ramaria rubella; assembly: GCA_015039355.1. Lineage (NCBI taxonomy): Eukaryota > Fungi > Basidiomycota > Agaricomycetes > Gomphales > Gomphaceae > Ramaria > Ramaria rubella. Next base: position 665,267 of record MU134301.1, on the reverse strand, counting down.
ATCAGAAAATGTGTTGAATTCATCATTGACGCATTGACCACGTTGTCGGAATGATTCTATGGCTCTCATCAACAATGTACTTAATTTTTGGAGGATCGGATTCTCATATTACTCACCTTTAAGCTCTCCAACGCGCTGCCAAACTCGTTTAAAGACATTGTCTATCGACTCTAGTGCCACATCCATCTCAAGAGGTGCCAGAATCATATGACAAGCATAGTTCATGATCTCCGAGTGACGAGTGAGCAGCAGAAAGAGAAGGGGAAGGAGGTTCTGAATACACTTTAGAACACTACAAAAGAGCCATGGCACTACATACCTGCTCGATACGACTGACACCATTGAGCAGGAGGGTACCTGAATTGTCACAGTCAACGTGATAATTCACCCTTTCCAAGCCGTCTTTCAAAACCGCCTCCCTAATCGGCCTATGGGCAAGGGCCAAGCACCGTAGCTCGGAGTCTTGAAAAATTGTTGATGGGTGACTCGCTGTGACGGCTTTGATGATCATGTGAAGCTCAGCTATAGGAAGTCCGTTGATGTAGTCGTTGACGGCTTCAACATTTTCCTGTTTTACACGCAATTGGAGGTCAGCTAATTTCATCAAAATTCCTCGGATAAGGACTGCATATATCCAGTTTTCCACTGGCAAAGCTTGTTCGAAGTATTAGTACAAAATAAATGAAAAAACAACCCAAGGCGTATTGTGAAGAACATACCCATTACCCAATACCCTATCCATTGTGATAGCTCCCAGCCACCCGGAACTCCAGCCGTGAAAGCGTTTACTTCTTGCATTCGGACAAATCCGGAACAGTCGACGTCAAAAACTTCGTTAAGTCTCGGGAGGTGTCGAACTTGACACCACTGCGTAGCTTCTGATGAAGGATCCGATTGTAGAAGATAATGGTGGTACAGGCCCGCCACAAATTTTCGAGTCTTCACGCTCATTCTCCAGCCCTATGAAAGCAAGAAGGATGGCGTAGAAAGGGAGGTTCAGAGACATACCATTTCCCTCCACAATTTCCGAATATCCTGGATAGAAAGCAGGTGAAATTTTGGAAAAGATGCTACTGAGAGACTTACCGGGTGTTCAATATAAGCGTAGGGATCATTTGTGCTATCATGGTTTTCTTTCGCCTTACACCCACTTGACGCTCCATTCTGGGGCGTTCCCGACATATCTAATTTGCCACGACCAAATTCTGGCGTTCTGTTGTTCAAAGTACGAAATTCGTCAAGCTCCCTAGAGGTTGTCCAATAAAGAGACTTATGAATTCCATCGGGGTGAGTGGTAACATCTACTACACTGGGCTCGTTTGTGAAGCAAAGGCCCATGGACGATTGTATCAGCAGGATAATATGGTCGATTTTGCTTTGTAGCCCATCTACCGCAAGCGATGTGCGTAAACTGAGGGCCAATTGGAGATCAGACCTATTCTTCTTAAAGCGTTTTCCTAGGTCCTGAAACTGCTCAGACCACTCTTTCCCTCGCAAAAGACGGTCCTATGGCATGCAGACTTCACTTCAGTGCTGATACACGCGGATAAGAGGGGCATTCAGGTTAGGCTCACCCAGGCAGGTGCTTTGGAGAAACAGTTCGCCAGTTTAGCTCCAGCTTCAATATCATTCTTGATCACGGTTAGTACCCTGGTAAAATCACCTTGAACTCCTTGTTCAGTTGCTGTAACAGTCCCCTCGTAGTCCTTTCTGGAGACTCGGAGTAATCTGACGGATAATCTAAGGTTAACTTAATGCCATTAATCACGGAACTTACTCAGTCAACGGACTCATCATATGCATCATTTCAAGAATAAGAGCCACAATACGCTTGTCGTTTGTTTGTTTGCATAGAATAATGCTGAGCGTGGCCTTGAATGGAGCTGAAGCAACTTTTCTATGTGTTAGTTGCGTGAGGATAATTCCTCTTAATAATCCTACTTTTTATGAAGGGATGTATGTCTTGAACTTGGTCCAAGATGGCGAGAATCATGTTCGAGTGACTCATTAAACTATTCCATCCAAACCTGCTCCTTGGTGGCCCGGTTTCGGGGAGGTAACTGCGAAGGTCCTCACGGTCGAATGTAAAATGCGCTGCAAGTGAAAGTAAGGTCTTATATAACGGCATACGGTTGATTTGCTAGCCCACCACCGCCGGTACCCTCGTTTGGCGTGAATGTGTCAGAATACGACATGAATATTGGATGGGAAGAGAAGTTCAAGATACAACGAACTGCATATATGATAGCCCCAGATCTCTGATATCAGAGGCCGAAGCGCTGCGAGTGTGCGGGGAAGCTCCAAGCCGGGGATAGATTGAAAACGTTGCAAACAGAACATGCACGGGTTGAATGGCACCAGCCAGCCAAGTTACCATAGCAGAGCAAAATATGTAGTGGTGATCCATGCCAAAACACGCAACACGTTCTAAATTTTCAACTCGAGTCCAGGTGAATGAGCTGCCGCTGGTTAATTTAAGGAAGATGTATTTCATGTGGCGTTCTTGGTGCCGAGTGAGAACTCCAGTAGGGGCGCTAGGGTGTTAAGGTGCCCGGAAGCACCCGAGCAGAAGCTCATTGCTCTTGGAGTAAGATGTTGCCTGTGACAGAGCCGCTCATACAAGCAATGCAATTCGCATTGCATGGGGCAGCTAAAGGAAGTCTGCATGATCAACAATCCATAACAGCAAGGCATATCGGGGTTGATCAATCGATTGGAGATATATTTGGCCTTCAAACATTCGTCAGAGAAGGGTCTTCACCGATTTGAGTTTGGCGAAAGTCGCCATGTTAACCGGAATCGCGCTGTTTATAAGCCGGATTGAGTGCCTGTATAGCGCAGACTCACCAAGGTACCCCACCCAATTGAGATTGGAGCTAACCACACTCCTTGGGCCTGAAAAGAATGTAATACGGCTGACAATGTGGCCTGATTTGGATGGTGAGATAATGTCCTAGTAGTCTGTGTTCTGAATTTGACGAAATCGAGCCGGTGGAGGTTGCCAAATACCCTGCAGAACATGAGGTGCGGCCAGGAGAGCTCTGCTCGTTCAACTTCTGAGGGTTAGAAAGTGTGTGAGAGAAGAATTGGGAGAGGTATGTAGAGGTCGATGGGTGCTAAAGAATGATTCATGCTGTTATATAAACATGAGCAGGCGGCGCAAGACGAAAAGCTAGGACTGTAGAATAGTTACTATGTCACAGTCAAGCACCATACTCAGGCCTAATCGCATAGGGTAGGGCACTAGCTGTGGCATCTAGATAAAGACCACGGAGACCGCAATTTTGGAGACCATAAATTTGGAGGAGTCTCAATACTACGTGATCTGTTGTAAGCCGCAAGTAGAATCGTAAGGAGATGCTAGGTGGGGTCTTGTGCTCTTGCGGCACAACAGCCCAACGTGCCTCCAAGGTTCTGCCTCGTTCACCGCCATTGTGGTTCCTAGGGTGAACTAATATGCATGCTCTGCATGTCGTGTCTCCCTCTTTCGTAACAGCAGTAATGTTATACGCGTTCGCGCGAGGAGTCCGAACAAGAGAAGCCGATGAGCGCACGGACCGTCGAGGGAAGCTCAAGATATGCTCTTATCCCAAGGAAGAAGGGTCGGATAGGCGTCTTATCACGCTCACAAGTAGGAGTAGTTATCGCAAAAAATAGTGTGTATCACTGGTTGCGATTCCAATAAAAAGGCAGTCGGCGGCGGTAATCAATAAGCGAGTTGGCAGGTTGGATATTTTGCTTACTGTGTCTGTGTTGGCTGAGTGCCCTGCGATCCACGTTTCTCCTGGAATCGGACATGTATTTTGGCCAGAAACGGGCTAAGGGTCTTTTATCAGAATAGCCAAAGTTCCTCTGTGACTGCAGTGACTGCTAGTCTCTAGAGGTTCAATCAAATTAAACCCAACTCTACTTTTGACACTGGATGCACGAGGGTTCTAATTGGCAGTAAACTCGGGAAGAGGAATCCTAAACCGCCTGCTATATGGGAATGGCGCCGACGATCATCTTCACAGGCAATGCGATCCAGATCAAAGGTGTGCGGAGAAGCTAGCAACGCGTACACTGGAGTCCACAAGGTGGCATGGAGAACCCACACGCAGAAAAGCAGGCCGTATTACTTGAGAGGATAATCAAGAATGTGGTAAGTTTCACTCACCTTTCCCTCCATTTTTTCTGACACCGTCTGGCTCCTTAGGAAAAGTGTAACGAATTAATCACGGAATTGAACAAATGTGTCAAGGTGGGGCCTTTCACTGCATTTGCGCCATCCATGTAACACGCGTCCAGCAAATCAGTACTGCCAACGAAGATGTTAATCAGACTGCAGAGCTTGCGACACGATATCGGAAAAATGTTCAGTATAATCTCGACGCTATCGGTCTACTTCAACCAAACACTTCCTAGGCCTAGCCATCGGACGGTTCATGGTCCGTGGCACAGATGTACTTGCGTATATGGGGTGTATTTTGATTTTCAAGTTAGCGTACGCGAATGGATCCCACCTTATCTATTACCATGCATACGGAGCTCCATCTGCCAGTGAACGGCCTGAGCGGGAATTGATGAAGAAATCCAGCTCACCGTTCGTTGGTAATATTTAGATCAGAAGTGATAAAGCATTCAGAACTTCGACGTTGTCAATGCGGATGCTCAGCTAGCTACATAGTGGTAACCAGCGAAGCCGAAACGTGTAGGAGTCTGGGGCTAAGTTCTAACTTGGTACCCTAGAGCCTACGCCGCTAAACGGAGATGTGGATTGTGCTTAGTCCAATGTTAGAGAAAACGGGCATACTCAGTATCATTTTCTCGTGGTGGTTCAAAGTCTGTAACGTTGTGGACACCAGTGTACGCGTTGCTTATCAACGACACACTGTACTGACATGGTACAGCCTGAGAAGAAGCTCATTTGGCATCCAACGCGTCCGAATCGCTTCATAGTAGGAGGGGGCCATCCTAGTGGTCAAATAAATGTCTATGATTGGGATGGGAAATCCGATATAAGTGAGGTCACTGCCCTGGGTGGCCTACAGCATATGAAGGTACGAGCAATGCTAACCGTCCGACGGCGTACCCCTCTTCTGACTTTCACGCCTCAGTGTTTCGCACTATCTCCTCACCCTCTTGATGAGGATCTCGTTGCTGTCGGCAACAGCCTCGGGAAGGTCGAGTTGATGCGTTTCTCCGCTCCTCATCCACCGAACACAATTCGCAATCCATCAGTGGTTGCTCTTCCTGTGCGGACGTCACGGACATGCAATGCTTTGGCTTTTTCTCATTTCGACCCTAATTACTTAGCCGTAGGCCTCGACAAAGTCCGCGGTGATCCTAGCTTGGTCATATGGGATATCGAAACAGTATCTGCAAGTCTTTCCAAGGATTCACCCCGTGACCAGAATATGTTCACTAGACCACAACCATTACTTCCGAGCTCAGTTCGTAACGATAAAAGCACTCTTCAGCAGTGGGCACACACGGAAGTCGTTACCTCTCTAGCATTTCTTCCTAATACGACACGTTTGCTGGTTGCTGGTGTAAGCCATAGGTGGCTCAGGCTGTTCGATTTGCGTACCAACTTCTCGCCAAGTAACCCACTCTCTACTGCCACTAAATCTGTACATGGAATATCCGTCGACCCCTTTGACCCGAATCGCATCGCTTGCTTCGGAGATGATGGCGCTGTCCGCATATGGGATTGTAGACGATTTGCGACTCCCCTTCTTACATTTACAGAGAGAGACGCTGTTGCAGACGGTGCCAATCCTCGTGCCTCTGGTGTCATAAGTGGCATTGAATTTTCGAGTAGTCGCAGAGGAACTTTGGCCACCCTGGAAAAGGATGCCATAGTCGTTCGTTTTTGGGATACAATACGTGCTTCATTTCCAGAAGAACACGGAGTGCAGGGCACTCAGCCACCACCGGTTCAAGAAGAAATACAGGCAAGCAAAATCTCCAAGCTGGCTCGATTGCCATGGACTTCCTCGTCATCCGAATCGCAGCCTGTGATTCCCAGCGATAAACAACCGATACGCGGGGAACAGGTTATTCTTAGCAATACCCGTACTTGTGAGCGTGATATGACATCTATCTGACTTTTCTTCCTGGGAACTAAGCCTACCTGTAGCTGCACGGTTTTTGCGCTCATTATCTTCCTTTGTTTTTATCCCTGGAAGTTCCTCTCGCGTGAATGAGTACAGCGTGGCTGTTGTTACAAAAGATGGTGACCTTGACATGCAGACTATGCATGATCCACCTCAACCTCTATGGAGCTGTCGCGGTGAACTCTCAATTATTTCTGGGCAGTCGTATCAAGTCTATCAACCTTTTCGTGATGAGGAATCTGTTGCAGAGCCTTGGACTGTTGTGCCACAAGAGCAACCCACAAAACCCCACGTAGCATCTCCGTACGGGTCAATTCGTGGGCGCAAAGAAGCTTTGAAAGAACCAGGGGTTCTTGGAAACTCGTCTGGTGAAAAACTATTGATTGTCCCTCCTGCTCCCAATACCTATAGCCCTGCTTCTATGCGACGGTTCACTCTTGATAAGTCCCCGGCTCCCGATGCGACTCCACGACCAGGACAGTTCACACTTCACCCGGAGACTGGATCTCCAGAAAAACGAGGAAGAACGGATCATAAAGGGGAAACCAAGATATTTTCTCGTTCTTTATCCAGAAGCAAACTTTCCTCTGATGAAAGATCGAGTCGGCGGGTGATCATTGATGATATTTCTATGGTCATTCGAAGGCGAGTCTTGAAAGGATATGGATTGGAAAATGTCCGTCTGTGTTTCAATGCTTGCCTATACGTGCCAACACTTCTTGTCAGATGTTGCACAACGCGGACATTGTGCGCTCGGATACTATTCGTTCTGAAACTTTATCTGAGTTGTGGATGTGGATTGAAAGTAAGGAAGGACACACGTCCATTATCATTCTAATTGTTTCCCCCATTTTCTAAGATTCAAGGAGACTTTTATCACATGGGACATCCAGAATACATGGGTTTGAGTTTGCCAACCAAGGCGTTCTAGGTATTTGGGAAGGCTTTAACCCTGTCGCTCGTGTCACCTCGTCGGAACGTGACCCAAACCTTGAGCTAACACCAAGCCATGACACAGAAACATCTCTTTTAGCTCTACCGGACGATGATGGTGACGGGTATCGTACACCTGGCCGACAACGAAGGCGACGGTCATTACGTCGTACTCACTCTCCTGCTGACCAACTACACGGCGACTTTGCAGCAGCAGTTCATACCTTAAATCTTCGTCGTGGCTATGATCGTGCTTCTGTTGCAAGAATATCTGCGTCGACGTCAAGACTTTCGCAGCGTAGATTTTGCCTGACATTATGCAGCTGGAACCAAGGAGATGAAGAACTTCTGAAGGCTACGGCTAGGCTAGTCCGCAGCTCTCTCGACCATGATGATTTTAAAATTCTTTCCAGATGGGAAAAAGAGGGTCATGTCACGCGGGCGGCCTGTTGGCTACTCTTTACTGATCGGCATGACAAGGCAATCGAATGTTTGATGCGGAGTGATGGTAATTAATCACCACAACCTTTTATTGCTTGTGTTGAAACTTTGCTACCAGATGAACGACTTCGAATTATGTCGGGCACTCTTGCGGCCTTGATACCTCAAAGAGGTACCTCAGTTCAGCTACGAGAGCATTACAATCGCTTGATTGTACGCATTGAGGTGTGTGACCCAGCTCATTTATGACCACATCATTAAAACGTCACCCAGGATCCATATTTGCGTGTCATGCTGACACATATAGCACTAGAAGACTGGTCAGAAATCCTCCAAGAGGAATCTCTCCCATTGCGTGAACGACTTGCAATTGCATTTCGCTTCTTGGAAGATCGAGCCTTGTCGTCATATTTGCGTCAGCTGGTGGATAGGCTTCGTGTTCACGGCGATATCGAGGGCCTTATTCTGACCGGCCTCACACCGGTCGGCTTGGACGTGCTACAGGCATATGTCGACAGTACAGGAGACGTCCAGACTGCATCCATTCTTGCAGCACTCGTCTGCCCTGGGACATTCACGGATCCACGTGCGGAACGATGGCTTGATGCCTATCGTTCATTACTGGATAGCTGGAAATTATTCCATCATCGATGTCAACTTGATATCTCACGAGGAAAGCTCATAAAGGAGGCCGTGGGAAGGGAGGATGTACCTCCGTTTGACTGGGTACCTCCTCAGTTAGCCGTGAAGTGTGGTTTTTGTAACAAAGCTATCAATGCGCGTGTACCAATGGCCGGACCGGGTGGAAGGACACGGGTACGCTGATTACAGTTACCCATTGATATTGATCAGTCTTGAATGCATTCATTCAACAGGTAAATTGTTGTCAAACTTGTGGCAGACTCCTGCCGCGCTGCTCGATATGCCTTACAACCCTCGGCTTAGCTTTTGACTCGGCGCGGGATGCCGAACTAGCTGATACGTCAGAATCGAAAGGTGCAGTCGCGAGCGTTATTTAACATGGATGTTTTCAACTGACGAAGCACTGTAGACACTATTGACGACGCGCTAGTCTTTTGTCAGACTTGTAAACATGGTGGGCATGTCTCACACATGCTTGAATGGTTTTATGGCAGCGATGCAGGGGATATTTCGGAGGCACGTCCCCATGATGAATGTCCTGTTGCAGGTTGTGATTGCCGATGCGCATTGGAGTGACGTTAGCATGTGGGTGCTTAGAACTACTTCAGGTGTAATTCCTTCACTTTTTCATATTGTTCGCAGCCTTGAAGGGAACACTTGTAGGATGGAAACCAACATAAATGCTCAACTGATACGGATTCGGCTCTCCCTTCATGCAAGACACCAAGGCCTACTCTTTCTACTCTTCTACACGCCGTCTCGCCGATTACTCTGCCGAGCTCAGATCAGTCCCAGTTCCTCTTCAACAAAAAGGAGAGGAATATCTAAGCCTGCTAGCTGAAGATCATTTGAACTCTGAGTCGCCTTCTGATCAAGTTGCTTTCGGTTCTTGTAAGTCTTGTGGGGACGCATGTGTTTGTGTGCCTGACTCGGATGCGTGTGCTCGTGAGGGTGCGTATGCTCGTGAGAGTGCGTATGAGGATGCATGTGTTTCGGAGGATGTACATGCTTGTGGTGTTGTAGGTTATGATGGAAGAGGGAATGGGGGTGTGGGTGAAAGTGGGCATGTTGATAAGGATAGACATAGTGGTGGGGGTGATATTGTGGAGAGGATCCTGCGAAGGACCAAGATACAGTGACCTTACCCTCACCTAGTCCGGATTCCGCCAGGGCAGTAAATACAGCGGGAGACCTGCAAAAACCCATATTGCTTAATGTTATTCACAAGGTTGTTAGCTGAGACAAACATGTCTAGACTTCCATAGGCACACCCCGGGCACATATCTAATGTGGTCTCAGCGATGTTGTAATTTGGCCAAAGCTGCCAAAGACAACTTTAGGAGCCCACCTTGGACCTGCGCCCTCACCGATTTGCCATTCATCGTATTCACGATATGGACATACGTGTAACACGCGTTCTTGCGGTATTGTGGCTGGTTCATTGCAACAATGTAATCGGTGGCGGTCGCCGTTGTGCCGCATGCGCCTGTGAACAAGGCGTTTCGCAAACTTCTCAAGTGCCCTCAATATTACGTTGTGTCTAAATGGTACGTACCTAACCCTGGTGTATACCATGTCCCATATCCATGAAACCCTCCTTTGTGAGCGTGAAGTTCTGTTTTATGTGCGTGATGACCGTGACGGGGCTTGTGGAAAGGGACAACTGCAGTAGCGGAAGACGGACTGGAGAGCATAAACAGCATTGACAAGAAATACAACATGGAGAATAAAGGAGTGTAGGTGGCCCTGTGCTTAATGCACAGGAATCCTAAAAGCATTTGCAATAAAAACAGGCCCTAGAACCAGACGTGTTGCACGTTGAAGATGAGGCAAACGCGAGTGTGGCTGACATCACGTGATCGCGTTTAGTCCATACTCGTAGGCAACACGCGTCTACCACCTGATGCAAAAGTATATATGTCTCAGCCAAGTTCCTCAGTTCTCCCTACATAAGGGGTAGGACTTTGATCAACCTGTGCGAATGGATTGAGAGACACTGCACCAGTGTGCGTGTCATCAATCAATGCATCACGCATTAGTGTCAGTCTTCTTTCGCCTGCTTGGCCCACTTGTCTCGCACCAAACACCGTGTCTTCTTCCCCAAGCCCAGGGGCTTGCGTGAAAGATTCCTCCTGGTCAAACGAATCTTCAACCCCTTGGGACCCACCAGCAAAAATATGTGCAAGTGGGTGTCTGGCAGCTCGTGCTGCCTCGTCATCGTCTTCATCACTGCTCATGCTCTGCTGTGAGCTTGAGAATGAGTCATCAGTCTGTGCTCTAGCATTGTTTTGTGTTGCAAATAGGAACCCAGCGGACGGATTTGATTCGTCATGTACTGAAGCATCTGAATCGGAGTCTGAGCCTGGAGAAGGCGGGATGGCTTCATCCACTACAACCAGGCGTGGATCGGGGGCAGCGTATGATCGTTCCTGTTTATTTCCAGACTGTATTGGTTGTGTAACTTGTGCGGCTGCCTGTGGGCCCATCCTGGAGCGATAAATTTGGTGTGCCGGTGTGACAAATTTTCCTTGGGGTAATGATAGGTCTTGAACAGACGTGATGGGCAATTCAGAGGAATATTTGGGCCGTCCCGAGTAGCGGGTTAGGCTGGGAAGACTAGGGGCCACGCTGCTTATTGAGGGTTCGCCGCTACCTGCTTTCAGCGGACTCTTCAAACGCTTCACCGTGTCCCGGATCCTGGCAGTAGCCACTAGATCATTCCCGATTCGCTCGGCAGCCTTTTTAGCCGGAGTGGGAGCCAGCTTTGCCGGTGTTGCACGCGCTCGTGATGCCATCGCGAACTGCATTGTCACTGGAGGTGACATACCTGGAGGGAACAAGTCATCGGATGAGTCAGAATCAAAGCCGTTGCTTGTATCTCCTCCGCTAGACGAAAGTTCTGCCGCTCTCGGTGCACGAGACCTAGCGGGTGATGGTTGACGAAGATCAACAAGACCATTCCAATGTCGCGCGCTCGAGTTAGGAGGAAAGAAGGGATTCCTAGGCGTCTTGTTCCGGCGAGGTGTATGGAGTGAGGGCGCAGGAGTAGACGTTCCCTCTGAAGCCGCCGCCAGAGCAGCGTTTTGGCGAAGAACATTCTGGCGTAAGGGGGATTTACCTTTATGTCGAGAACGCGGAATCTGGGGTGTTGGCTCCGGGGGTGCTTCCTCCGCCCGAGGATGAGATTGTTGAGCGGTATGGCGACTGGGAACAGCGCCAGTGTAACTACCGTGCAAAGGGGAGAAAGAAGGTGCGGAAGACGTGGAGGGGTAATCCTGTTGTCTTGTCTCTTCAAGAGTGAGGTCTCTGACCTGTCTTCCTAATCGTTCAAAAGGTGACTCGATGGACGCAGCCCAGGAGTCATCGTCTTCGCTATTTCTCGGAAGGGCCACTTTCGATGGATCTCGGAACGGAGTGGAGGATATGGGCGCGCCATGCAGAAAAGAATTCTCTTCAGTATTGGCATTAGTCGGTGTTCTCGTGGCGTCGTGCTCCTGTGCTGATTCCATGCTGGCGTTACGCTCCTCGGAGTCTCTCTCTGACTGATAAATGGAGGTTTCGGACGCGATGGGAATTCGGACTTGGGCGGCTGCCTCGTAAAATGACTTCCAAAACTAAATAAATGGTATGAACCGCGTCTTTATGATTGCAACGCGTCCTAGTCATTTACCTTTGCGGCCTCGCGTACGGGTTCTGTACCCTCCGCATAACGCTTGAACGCAGGAAGCAGTTTAGTAGCAATTAGATGTTGAATGCGCGCAAAATTTGCGTCAATGTTCTGCAGATGATGAGCAAAAAACACAGCAGCGCGTGTTGAACTACCTGAAGCCTAATCGTAATAAGTTGGTCGATTTGGTCAATCTGATCATTCACGGAGGAGATAGCGTCTACGCCGGGGACAATGATGGAAGTAGGGTCTGGGTTGGGAATCCAGTGTTGTGAGCGCGGCCGAGGTTCGCTCATGGTGAAAGGCAACGCAGTGTCGTGTGGATGATGACCTAAGACCGGCATCGGCTTTTCACGCCGACAGGATTCTCACGCTCCCGGACACTGTGATTATCGGCCCTCCGCAACCGATTTCCTTTTTTACCCTCTACCTTTTCCTCGTCGTTGAGCGAGATGTTGAACATATCCCATAGAACAGCACAGGTCGCCCGTGCTTTGCAGCGTTTGGCTGCAGGCATGGCCACCGCCGCTCCTCGCATTGGCGACACCCAGGTGGCAATGTCCAATCTCGAGAAGGGCAAGTTCATCAACTACCAGCGGATAGAGGACAACCTCGCTATTGTTCGCCAGAGGTGAATGCGCGACTCTCCTGGGGCGTACATGCGCGTTTACATCTCGACAGACTGAACCGTCCACTCACTCTCTCTGAGAAGATCTTATATGGACATCTTGACGACCCTCATGGTCAGGACATCGTTCGCGGCACCAGTTACCTGAAACTTAGGCCTGACGTAGGATATATATATATTATTTTCCTTCCGTCTTCTAACACCATTCTCGATAGCGTGTAGCCTGCCAGGATGCAACCGCGCAGGTTGATATGCCACTGTACAAACCGTTCGAATACCACTCATACTCAATATTTAGATGGCTCTTTTGCAATTTATGTCTGCTGGAATGCCTACTACCGCCGTCCCCACCACGGTTCATTGTGATCACCTTATCGAAGCCCAAGTCGGTGGCGCCAAGGATCTTGCTCGTGCAATCGATCTCAACAAAGAGGTTTATGATTTTTTGGCTACGGCAACCGCTAAGGTAGATATTGTTTCTTCGTTTGTATTGCGTTTGTGCTCAAGCCCCTTCGGTAGTATGGTATTGGGTTTTGGAAACCAGGTTCGGGCATTATCCACCAGATTATTCTGGAAAACTACGCATTCCCCGGGGGTCTCATGATTGGTACTGACTCGCACACTCCTAACGCTGGTGGTCTCGGTATGATTGCTTGCGGTGTTGGAGGCGCAGATGCTGTTGACGTCATGGCTGATATTCCGTGGGAACTCAAATGTCCCAAAGTCATTGGTGTGAACCTTACTGGCAAGATTGGTGGTTGGACTACCCCCAAGGATGTGATCCTCAAGGTTGCAGGCATTCTCACAGTCAAGGGTGGCACAGGCGCAATTGTTGAGTACAAAGGACCTGGTGTTGAGTCACTTTCGTGCACAGGCATGGGTACCATTTGCAACATGGGCGCAGAAATTGGAGCTACAACCTCTCTTTTCCCCTTTAATCATCGCATGGCTGACTACCTAAACGCTACCAAGCGCCCTGACATTGCCAAATATGCCCAACAATTTGCACACAATCTCAAGGCTGACCCCGAAGCTGAATATGACCAGGTCATCGATATTGCAAGTTGACCACCCTCAATTCCTATATGATTTATTAACACTTGTTTAGAACCTTTCCGAGCTCGAACCACATATCAATGGTCCGTTCACACCTGACCTTGCCACTCCCATCTCCCAGTTCGCCGCGGAAGTTAAGAAGAACAACTGGCCTCAAGAACTCAAGGTCGCTCTCATTGGTTCATGCACCAACTCATCTTACGAAGACATGACCCGTTCGGCATCTATCGCCAAGGAGGCTGCCGCACATGGACTTGAGACCAAGTCTAAATTTACTATTACCCCCGGTTCCGAACAAGTTCGTGCCACTATTGAACGGGACGGCCAGATTGAGGCATTCCAGAGCGTTGGAGGACTTGTTCTTGCTAACGCGTGCGGTCCTTGCATCGGTCAATGGGACAGGCAGGATGTTAAGAAAGGAGAAGCTAACTCGAGTAAGGACTTCGTTCGTATATCAACATATAAGCTTATCTTTCATCAGTCATTACCTCATACAACCGTAACTTCACCGGCCGTAACGACGCTAACCCCGCGACCCATGCCTTTGTTGCCTCCCCTGATGTCGTGACTGCTATGGCATTTGCCGGCGATTTGACGTTTAACCCCCTTACAGATTCCCTCATCGGCTCCGACGGCAAACCTTTCACATTCTCAGATCCATCTGGCTTTGAACTTCCCCCCAAGGGTTATGACCCTGGTGTTGACACCTTCCAACCACCGCCTGCTGACCGTGCCGCTGTCCAAGTTGCTGTAGACCCCAAGAGCAACCGCCTTCAGCTGTTGCAAGCTTTTGAGCCTTGGAATGGCAAGGATGCTGAAGACCTCCCTGTTTTGATCAAAGTTAAGGGCAAATGCAGTAAGTGATCTGACGCCTTTCTATCTCGGCCTTGTGTTCGTTATGTTGATTCGTATTCCAGCTACTGACCACATCAGTGCTGGTGGACCGTGGCTCAAATACCGTGGACACCTTCAGAATATTTCTCGTGAGTGCGTTGAGCGGATTTACTGCTCTCCTATTCATTTCCCTTATAGAAAACTGTTTGATCGGTGCTATTAACGCTGAAAACAATGAGGCGAATAAAATTCAGAACAAGATCACCGGTGAGTGGGGCCCAGTTCCCGCTACTGCCGCGTGGTATAAGAACAATGGCAAGCAATGGGTCGTCATCGGTATGCTTCCCTACTCACCTTTCACTCACGGATTGCTAAGTGACATTCAGGTGACCACAACTACGGCGAAGGTTCTTCCCGTGAGCATGCTGCACTTGAGCCTCGCTACCTCGGTGGTTTGGCTATCATTGTCCGATCATTTGCTCGTATCCACGAGACGAACTTGAAAAAGCAGGGCATGCTTGCTCTTACTTTTGTTGACCCCGCCGATTACGACAAGATCCAACCCGACGACAAAGTTGATATCCGCGGCATCAAGACTTTCACCCCTGGAAAAAACTTGATTCTCGTTGCCAAGCACAAAGATGGATCCAAAGATGTGAGTGTTCGCGCACTGGGCTTTACTTGCATGTACTCATAATGGTATAGGAAATCGAACTTGCCCACTCGTTCAATCAAGGTCAAATCGGTTGGTTCAAGGCGGGAAGCGCTCTGAATTTGGTAAGCCACTGACATTGCTCTCGAACTATTCTTGACAAGCAACCCACCAGATGGCCAAGGCGGCAACTTGATGAATAACGTTGACCTATACATTGCTATGAACTGCTTCTGTTTGTACTTTAAAATATCTGTCGGTGGAACATGAAATAGATCCAAAGTTTGAAAACATATTTTCGCATCTGTTAGACGGTATAGTCATTACACGCTTAAAAAATCAAGCAAATGTCGACCGAGTTGATGTTCTGGACACGCGTATCATGCTCAAGAGTGCCATCACAAAAGACCACTGTGAAACCAGGCGATACACGACAGTTCGTCCTGTAACCAATTTGCACCAATGATGAACCCATAATCGCGTAAAGTGCTGAATGGTTTCTAGGCGGGTGCGGGCAGATCCCTGATTTAGAGATGGTGCCAACGCGCGCGAGAAGAAATGGAGGAGCACAGACGACCTACATCCTGGACAGGGGGGAGTTGTGGTATGCAGAGTCGCGAGGGACGTGCAAGAACCGGCCCTCAGCGACGAAGGGCCTGCGGTGTTTTCAGTCAATGTGAGCGTCGGTCTTATGGGTGACCGTGACCCAGAGGATAGTGTCGGAGGATAGGTTCGGGTCCAAGGGAGTTCATGCGGAAATCTGACAAGCCGTCCAAGATGTGCGAACCCGGCTGCTTCCAAGATGGACTGTGCGCGTTTCCGATTGGCGTTTGTGGGGACTGAGTGTTGTAATTCAACATACTCCGGAGCAAGATGCATACGCTGCTGTCGATACGCTGCATGCCATGAGAGAAAACATGAGCGATGTGCGACGTGCTTTTGGGGAGCCGTCGCACAAAAAGCTTCCAGCGGGCCTAAGACATCCAATGGGGGAACAACGGAGGAGAAGCTTGATATGGACTGAGAAAGAGAAGTATCAGCACCACCTCCGGCACAAATAAGGCATTCTGCTTCCTCGTCGTCTTCATCAGCCTCGCGGATTCGAAGTTCGTCCCCACGCACATAGACTTCTCCGAGAAGAGCCATGTTCTTAGCATCGCGACGCTTTTTTATGGTGTCTACTGCGATAAAGACCGACACACGCTCGGCTTCATGAAGTAACGACAGCAATATAGTAGTCAAAACAAGGTGCGGCCACTTGATAGGCTTGAAGCCGGATGTCGAGCGGGGGAGCGGTAAGGTCGTTAGGAAGGGGGAAAGAATAAAAGGAAGTAAAGGTTGTTGGAGCATCTGGAGAACTACGAAAGCGGTCTACACAACAGACATGAAATCTAAACTCGATATGCAAACGAAATGCTCACAGCGATATGTACAGCACCCAGAGATGTTCTTTCAGTATCGTCAATCTCCAAGTCTCTCCGGCCATTGCGTTTGAACCAAGCAACAATCCTATCTCTCCATGTTGCGTTAGATGAAAGTAAGGATGTTGGCTCCTGGATATCCTCTTCATCTTCCCGTCTCAACGAAGGTATAAGAAGAACAGTTCGTAATTGTGTGAGTCCTTCAACCCACGATGATAACGCAAATGCCAGAGCAGCAGCACGTACACTGGGCGTGCTCATGCTTCAACAACGATACAAGCAAATGGAATTGCGTAAGTACAGTATGCGCGCACGTGACTAATCCATATCTGACGCGTCGCGGAAGGTGGCACCCCTTAGATGGCTATTAACTTGACTCATTGGAGCAAACTACCTGCTGTTTTAGAAAAACCTACATTTAGGACGCAAATAATATTAGCGCTTTGAAAACTCTAAGTGATATCTTACTACATAAATTGACGCCTAATTTTATCCCGAAGTCGCGTATAAACAATAGACCTCAACAAACTTGCCAGGATACTTCCGACTTCGAGGTTTCTGCCTGTCGGTCGGATGTTTTAATCTTCAACGTCATGTTAGATTCAATTTGAACAAACCTTCAAACTCCCAATATCGCATGAGGAATACAAAAATCGACTTACTTCATAACCGATGACATGGACTCAATGACCATATTACACAAACCGAGCAACCGAATATCACCGCTTGCATCATCTGAGATCCCACCCAATAGATGTACCTGCGTTCTTGCAAAGCCCAACTCCGAGCCAGCCACACCCCGAGTCCAGAAAGGAAGTTGGCAAATTTCTACGGGAGGCAATGCACGACTGTAGTGAGTACTCGGGGAAATATGCTTCATGAAGTTCGAATCCTCCGGACGTAGCCAAGTTGAGGGTTTTTTGGACGATAGACTACAAGTAAATATACCTACAGCCAAGCTCATGTAGCCAAGATGAATTTATGGGCGATAGTGTTTCGTTAACAATGTGACGCAGCGGTACGGGACATGATTTCGAGTGAAAATCGCCATCGACCGTAACCGGTGGTTTAACGACGACTAGTCGGAATTTCAGCTTACCCGTAGTAATACCTACGTCATACTATAATTATCAATAGTTAACTCTGCATCCACAGAAGAGATGATCAAGGTCGCCCTGTCCATTCGGAACCATCGACGTAAATTTCATCACTGGCAGGCATAAAGTCCGCCCATTAAGCTTTCTTGAAGTGAACGGCGTGGCGAAGATTCGGGATCCAGTGAAAATAGAAACGCCAAGACATTGGAAACGTTGGAATAACAATGATAAGGAATGATATGACAGTGGTTCACCGAAGGAGTTCCAAGGCATCTCCGTGAGAGACTGAGAGAGTCACGGTGGAGTCACGTTCGCCGCGTCTTATTAGACTGTTCCAACTACCAGAATCCACCATTCGCTGAAACTTCGCAGCTCATGCCTTCCGACAAAAGTTCACACTCGAAAATGTTCCGAGTCTAGTTGCATTATAGGATTATGTACTCGTTTCCCGAATAAGTACTAGAGCAATGGTGTTAGGCATAAGTATTGCATAACTTATAAAAACGATCCAACAGCCTCTAGTCCAGTGTATCCCCTCCCCTCGTCCGGATTCCTTACGCCCAAGATGAAATCTTTTATTTCTCTGGCCACATTGGTGATCTCTGCTTCGGCTCACACCATCATGCAGGTTCGAAATATTTACGCAACTCCTCGTGTCTAAGAGTTTGTCTGAATCTTGCTTTTATTTCTTCAGGAACTCTACGTGAATGGCGTAGGCATGTTAATAATAAAATGTACTTGAGGTACTTAATTAATAAAATTGCATTCTAGACCAGGGACATATAAATGGCATTCGTGTACCCACCTACGATGGTCCAATTACTGATGTTACTTCAAATGTGAGTAACAAACCCTCGTCAATTATCGCGATTTCACTTGACATTAACGACATTTAGGATCTGATTTGCAACGGTGGTAAATATTTTTGTCACCTACGTGTCCAATCAGTAGCCGGTGACGCGTGGTTGTTCAGGCATCAACCCTTACCAACAGCCTGTATCTCAAGTTTGTCTTTTTCATTTTTTTTTCATTACCCTAAGCTAATATCTCCCCAGGTCATAATCAATGTAACTGCAGGAGCCCAGATGACCGCTGAATGGTAAGCTATCGAGCTTATACCCTCTTACAGCCAAATCTGAGTACATCACCACAGGCACCATACCCTGGCCGGCGCCGACCCATCGTTAGCAACATTTCCTGTTTTCCTCCCTCTTTAGCGTTCAACATATCTGTAAACAGTGATCCTGCTGATCCTATTGACCCAAGTCACAAAGGTGCGATCCCTAGGACGTCGCGACGTCTGATATTTTATTAATGTATTCTTATTATTTTAGGACCCGTCATTGTTTACCTGTATGTACGATTTCAACGTCTTCTACTGAACGGCTTGTCAATATTTGCAGCGCGAAAATACCCTCGGCCATACAAACCACTGTCACCGGGCTACAATGGTTCAAGATCTGGGAAGACGGCTTCACCAGCAGCAATAGCCAGTGGGGTGTTGACAGACTCATTGCAAATAAGGGAAAGCACACATTCACCATCCCCTCCTGCATAGCCTCGGGACAATATCTTGTCCGCACAGAGATTATTGGTACGTGTATACTCGCTCTGCTCTGGGGCAGCCTGAAAATACTTGGTACTTTCCAGCCCTGCACGCGGCGTCAACCTATCCCGGTGCTCAATTCTGTCAGTACAAATGAACGTCTGGCACGCCGTCTTCCCTTCGTTGACCTTTTACCCCAGATATGGAATGTGGTCAGCTCAATATCTCCGGTGGCTCAGGAAGTGAGACTCCTGCGACCGTTTCGTTCGTGAGTGATGCTATAGATCGAAAAACTCACTTGACACGTGTTCTTGCTCTTTCGCAGCCCGGTGCCTACAAAGGCACCGACCCCGGTATCACCATCAACAGTAAGCACCTCATGTGTTGGTCGACTGATTGTTGTTTCACTTTTGTCGTTATAGTCTATTACCCCGTCGTAACCAATTACACTATTCCCGGTCCCGCTGTGTTCGCCTGCTGAAGGATGGTATCAGACACTGGGCAGGTCATGCAATATTGTATCAATTTTCGTTGAGCTGTGTTATGGTACGGAGGCATCAAAACCTTTTCTTTTAGTAGGTGGCCCCGCGCGAGTATTCTCACAGTTATTCTTGAACATCAATTGCTTTACCGAACTTCCGTCAAGATAAACGAACACTCAGTAACTGTAAGTAAATTAATTGAATAGGATGAAGTATGTAAAGCACAGAAGGAAGTCATGAACAATAGCACTTGACCGATATCTCTTCAAGGGTCTAAAATGACGACGTAGTCGTCAAGATAGGATGTAGGATAGCCCTCGTCATCGATGTGCTTCACTGGAAGGAGAAAAATTCAAAAAGATAACCATAGGTGTATAATGCACCAAAAAAAACCATGAAATACGGAAATTGGTTGCCACATCCATCAGAAGTCTGACATAACGAGTGTAGTCGTCGTCACAGTGGGCATTGACGGCGCGCAGCCCTTGTCATCGGTATGTTCCTGGCGAAGAAAATCAGCAATATAGCAGTGAATGTAGGCAAGTCACATCTTACAGAGTCTTTGCAATAGCTAATTATTGCTGCTCCGGTGGGGGGCTTGTTTTGAGACGCATATGTTGCTCCGCGATTGGTATAGCTTTGTAGCTCGCTACTCGTGAACATGGTGCTCTTTTGGTGCAGGTGGCTACGTCCGTTTAACCTAAATTCAACGGTGAGTCCATAAGTCGCATTTTACAGCTACAGTAGATGAGTGCGTACATGGCGACTAGGGTACCGGGAGGCTGAGTAACGTGATGCTAGGGTTATGAAAAAGACTCACAAAACGTGTTAACGTAAAGTTTAGTCACGTTAATATGGAACGCAAGCCTAAGGTTGATGTTACTCCATTGTCTAAAGGTGAACACGGAGGACTCACCAATACAGACGGGTAGGTACGGCAAAGAACATGATCAGAAGTAAGGTTTGAATCAGGGTAACGAGTGCCCCTCGATTGACGACGAAGTGGATCAAAGATTTGATCATAGAGTTGGTTCTGGTGTCAGAGTTAAGATCTCACGGATTTGAGATAAACTGCGAGTCACACTTACCGGTTCATCCCTGTTCGCGAGGAGGCAAGGAAAGTACACATAGCGATGGTCGCTCCAATATCGGTGACAGCACCAAATCCTTTCGCCAATCCAAAAAAAATCTATGAGAGTCAATTCAGCGATACTGGTAAGATAAAGGCAATCGTCCTACTTGAAATACATCTGCCCTATTGTCGAGAACGGAGTGGTTGTGTACAATCATGGCAGCGGTGCACGCTATCAAGGGATTGTCAGGACCACCGAGAAACCCACACCTTAGTCAAGTGAGAACCCACCGACACCGAATGCTGATAGATAAGATTTGTTTTAGTAGTGTTTTAAAAAAGCACGGATTGCAGCATACCAAATGCAAATATAGCGAATAGACCCTGTCAGATATTGCGTGACTAAATATGTAAGACCGGCTATGAGACACTTACAATAACGCCGGAAACGAACCAGGTTCCTTTGGTTACTTTATGAGCAGTGTAATGAGCTTTCGTGAGATTTTTGTCCAAGGAACTGACGGACCTGCATAAAGTTGCTTCACGAAATACAGCTGAGAACTGAACGAGAACCAGTTGGTCGCGATAAAAAGATAAAAGAGGGAAACACAGTACATGAGCGTGATGATTGTTGAGACAAGACATTCGACGGATAATTCTCTGATGGGAGTATCAACTAAGAACTTATGAGAGTACAGGGAGGCGCACGAGGTTATGCTACCGAGGGGAAGTAGCGACCCAAAGTGAGGGATCTGTTGTTAGGAATTCAGATAGGAAGCAATTTCGGGAGCCACTTGACAAAAGTGCTCACTAAATAATAATAGACGGATTGGGCCACGAGAGCTGATGACACTAGATCGAGGACGCTGAAGAAATTAATGTAAAAATGGAAGTTGTATTGTGCATATTCGCCTACAGCATGGCTCCGGCCTGGTGAAGTGGGTTATCAGCACACAAACTTGAAGGGTATAAGCAACCTAATATCTGGGAAACGTACAGTAACTTGAATGCTTAATCTGTCATTGTTGTTCAAAAAATATATGTATCCCTGGACGATGCTAATTCCCCCTAGACTGGAAATATAGTATGTAATGGCGAGTGTCAACGAGCGGCTCAGTGAGGAGACGTACAGTAGTGATATCACAAAACCTGAGCGCGCAAACTTGTGAGCGAATGAACACAAGAAAAAATTAGAACGACATACCCCAATAAATTGGTGCAAACGTAACAGACAAGTTAATGCCCTCTGTGGTATTAGTGGGAGGCGCCACAGACATTTCAACTGCGATTCGAGTCCGTCACGGTGTGGTTGAGAGGAGCGTTGAGGGGATTTGAAGGAAAATCAAATCTTCACCAGGGAGGGGAGTAACTAATGGCCGGAACCACATGTAAATAAGTGGCGAATATCATCCTCTGAGATAGGCTGAAAATTTAATAGACTTCAGATGGACGCACCCGAGAAGAAATGTCACTGTTGAGTGTGTTTAAATTTGTTGACAGATATTCCATGATGGCCCTATATGTAGGATCGACCTATTATGCGCCAACAGATTGGCGTTTCACTGCCAGTCGGACGTCCGTTCTTCGGTCCTAAGCATAGGACTGGCGCATGACATTGGCAATATGAGGGGGATCCAACAGTTAATGAAGCATGATGGCTGTTCTTCTTCCAAAGACCTCGCCTCTCTTGAGAATCACATGTAGTAAATACTTCTACTTAAAGCTAAAAGGGGAACCGGCAGTGCACACTGCACAGTCGTGACGAACCGCATGGCATTGACACTGCTGATTCATATGGAGGCGTATTGAACGTTCTCTTGTGTATACGTACTTATTGTATGTGTCTTGGATTCCCAACTGTACCGGTATCTGTTTGGTTCGACAACGCTAAATGTCATATTACTTTAGCCTTGCATGTGATGACTTCGTGAAGATCATGAAGAGTTTACCGACAGTGGCAGTGCGTGTGGCTCCTGCTGAGGATTTCTGTGATTTGTTAGAGTTTATTGTCAGCGGACCCCACCTAACTGACAGTCTGTTCATGTGTGCCTAGATGTTGGCCCTCTTCATGAGCATTCCAGAGCATTCGAGTCTGAATCCGCACATCATCTTCCAGTTGTGACTAATACATGGACGGGTCATTCCCGCGGACGTTATGACTTCAGTATCCACGGTATCCACTTTAGCTCCAGACTGAGTTCTCATCGATTTCGATTAGCTATGATTTTTTTAGAAAGAAACCAGTGATAAAAAGTACAGAATCACGGGGTGTTGTCGGCTAATTCCTCTTCGAAGTTCGAGGTCCGCTGTCGCCGTCTAAAGCATGCATGATGCTTCTTGAACCCAAGTGCGGGACCATGGTGTTCTGACCCCTTTATCAATTTGCGAATGATGGGAAGATCCCGCTAAAGCTCGGATCTGAGTTAGGCTGGAAGGTTGGATGCAATAAGAACGTGCCCCAGGGAGCTGCACGTAGGCCATACCACCAAACCAGCCTGACGAGAACATGTCCTCCCAAACTCACCTCCGCCTCGGGAGCATAGCCCCCGACTTTGAGGCGCAAACGACTGCGGGTCCTATTAAGTTTCATGACTGGATCGGTACTTCTTGGGTCAGCGTCCATAGCTAGTATATCCTCTGGTGATTAACCATTTTGTTGCACAGGCCGTTCTGTTCTCTCACCCTGGCGATTTTACACCCGTTTGCACTACCGAGCTCGGCGAAGTCGCTCGTCGATCCCAGGACTTCTCCAAACGCAATGTTAAGGTAATTGGTATCTCTGCAAATGGACTCGAGGAACACCACAAGTGGGTCCAAGACATCAACGAATATGGCGGCAAAGTTGGGCCCACGGATGTTCAATTTCCTATCGTGAGTCCTATCTCGCAGCTGGTCGATTCTGAATATGTGTTGATGGTAGATGATGCGATAATTCCAGATTGCGGATCCAGAGCGTCAGATTTCGGCGTTGTACGACATGCTAGATTATCAGGATGCTACAAACCGTGATGGAAAGGGTCTGCCTTTCACTGTAGGGACTTTTAGAGCCAGGACTGATTTGTGGACTGATGTTATCTTGAGGTCCGCACAGTGTTCGTGATTGATCCTAAGAAGGTTATCCGTCTCACGATCTCATATCCTGCGTCCACCGGACGCAACTTCGTTCGTACTCTCCAATTATCCTATCGATTTGACTAGAATTATTTATTTGTCACAGGACGAGATCATTCGTGTGATTGACTCTCTGCAAATTGGAGATAAGCACCGGGTCACGACTCCCGTGAACTGGAACAAGGGTGACGATGTAATTGTGCATCCTTCGGTGACAAATGAGGAAGCAAAAACGCTGTTCCCTGATTTCACCATTCACAAGGTACGATTTGTCACCTGCTTCTGTGAAGATGTGGTGGGTTAATGATATTGTTTCAAAGCCATATTTGAGAACGACACCGTTGAAAGTCGAATGAGTGTAAAAATACCAGTACGGTAAAGAATAAAGATCTTCAGGCACTTTGCTTGAAGCGAAAATTCTTGGGCAAAATTTCGGGCGCTGCCGATGTTTGTTGCAAGCGTGTAAACTCCCGCCTATTGAAGGTCTGCGTTGCCTTGGACGGATAATGTAACGTGATTAAGATGGAAGGTAGGCGAAGACTTCTGTCTGACCTCACCTCGCTGTAGCATAGTGTTTCCCCAAGGATAGCCTAGAACTGGAGTTGGCTGGCTAGTTTCGTGCAGCGACGCCAAGATGTAAGTATATATCGACAACTTGAATGTACTTCACGTTCGAACAGGTGAATAGGCGAGACTACTCCCGGACCGGTGCTTTGAGGCTTCCCGGGGAGTTTTATCGAGAAAATATAGCTGCTTCAAGCTACCTGGGCACTCGGTTTATTGGGTGGATTCCCGGGTTTAAACTTTATAATTTATGTACTGAGAGGACACTGTAGGAAGGATTGGGACTTCACATCAGTGTGGAAGGGACTCACAAAAAGTGTGCTTTTGACTGTATATCAGTGTCTGGGCACTGCTTATCAGTGCCTTGTGTGATGTTGTGAGGCACTGACTTCAAGCAGGGATCATGACTGTGAGGTGCACTTTTTCACACTGTGTTAGGAATTGGATTCTCGACTGGGTCAGATTTCTCGTTGACCGGAGTTTTGGATATTGGAATACCTCAGAGAAGTTCGGAGGTATCGGAAACTTGGGGAATTAGAGAACTGAAGATGGATCTATATGGGCATTGGCTTCATCTTATGGGTTGTGCCCTCTTGGATTTCTAGTGCTCTAGTATTTTGGATTTCTTGACTGGTCGGAAATATTGGGATGTTGATTTGTTGGGTCTGTACAAAGGTTAGTAACAGACAGACAAGTCAAGACTTATCAGGTGAATGGAAGAACACAGAATATTTTGGGGTTTGGAATAATCAATGCAGAATGGAGGATGTTATGATAAATGAATATTGAGTAAGGATGATGCTTTATGAAAAAGTGAGTATTGTCAAAGAGTGGATTTTGGAAAGTTGGAATATGATGTCCAGGATCAGATGTGTGGATTCAGAATGTCAAGATAATGATCAATGGTATAAGTGCATATACATTTGAACAATATTTGTGATTATGACATAGAGGAATACATTAATATACAAACTCAGGATGGTTAGAGTCAACATTCAAGCTAAAGAGAAGCTTGAGTAAAGAAAAGTGTATTTAAAGGAGTATGCAGAATTCCAAATCGGAACAGAAGAGATAAGGGTGCATGACATGGAATTCTGAAATCAGAGTGAATGCGGAAATCAAGATAAAGCATATGGGGGTAAGATCGAAAATGGATTGTGACTAAGAATGATCAAATGGGGGTATATTGGAAATAAGTGGAAAAGGCTTATTGAAATGCAGAAGCATCAGAATAATGGGAAGTGGATCTGGGATCTAACACACTGGTCCTCAGTGCTCAATACATTGAATTGAAATTTATATATTGCAATGCACTGATATTCATAGTTACAAAACAATACATATGGTGTGAGACATGCAATCATGGCAACATGGAGTTTTGAGAAATCAGGCCTCAAAATTGAAATTTGTTAGGAAACTAGTATATACTTCATAATGGAAAACACTGGTACAGACTTGGAAAATTTAGATGCCCAAACAGTGAAATTTGGTTTGAAATTTCACAAATTCATAATACCCCCAACCCTAACTAGACCCTGCCCTTGCCTTTTCTCCCAGTAAAATAGCTTGATCTTTGGCCTCCTCCTTTTTGGCTTCTGCTAAGTTGTCTTTTGCTTCTTTCTAGCAATGGGTGTATGTTGGCTTGTCCCAGATGGGTGCCTATCAAAGATATAATTAAGTGAAACCTTAAAACAGCAAAATCCTGGCAAGGGGGGGGGCAACCAAATGAAATAGTGCTCTGATAGGTCAATAGCTATACACCAACCCATGTATTTACAGTTACAGAATGATTCTTGTTATCAGAGACTCGTAAGGCATGACATGAGTGTGGATTACCCATGGGTTTTTCACAGATCCATCTGTGGGAAGCCTGTGGGTATCCCATCCACAGATTCAGATATCTGTTTCCCACGGATAAGGCCCGGATACAGGTCTGGCCTGTGGGACTCACAGGTATACTCACAGATATCTGTACTTTAATATTAAATTACTATTATTTTTGACCATGTATAATTGAGATATGTAGGTATTGTAAAGACTACTACTAAGTCAAACAAATGACACCAAATGTGGGGTCACGTGACACAGTGTTCGTTCCTCACATCGAGTACATCCTTCAAGCTTGTCCACTTCGTCAACAAGAAAACTGAGAAAAGAGATGACACTGATAAGTACCCCTATTCTACTCTTGCAAGTTATCCATTCTATCTAGATGTCCCCTCAGCGCTGCCCACTGGAGGCATAGAAAAGTTTTCTGGTCAGGAAAAACTTGGGAAAAACTTAATAAGGGGTCAGATTTTATT
>MU134301.1:618309-636489 GCA_015039355.1 Ramaria rubella | reverse complement strand
CAGGCACATCTTGAGGTGGCTGGTGTGTCCTCTCCATCTCTCATCTGTTTCTGACCAACTTTCCCACAGAGGCACACAAAGCCAAGGGGAGGACAGGCACATCTCAAGTGGCTGATGTGTTTTCTCCATCTCCCAGGTGTTTCCAAGTGAATGTCCTGTGGAGGTACACAAAGCCAGGCAGAGGACAGGCACAGCTCGAGTGGCCGGTGTCCCCCCTGCATCTCCCACATGGTTCTGACCGAAACTTGTGTGGAGGGACACAAAGCTGGGCAGAGGACAGGCACATATTGAGTGGCTGGTGCATCCTCTCCATCTCCCACGTGTTCCCAAGTGAATTTTGCACAGAGGCACACAAAGCCAGGTGGAGGACAGGCACATCTCAAGTGGCAGGTGTCCCCCCTGCATCTCTCACCTGTTTCTGACCAAATTTCACGCAGAGGCACACAAAGCCAGGCGGAGGACAGGCACATCAAGAGTGGCTGGTGTGTCCTCTCCATCTCCCATGTGTTTCCAAGTGAATTTCCCATGGAGCCACACAAAGCCAGGTGGAGGACAGACACATCTCGCATGGCTGGTGTGTCCTCTCCATCTCTTGCTTGTTTCTGACTGGAGTTCCCATGGAGCAGCAGAAAGCCAAGTGGAGGACAGGCACATCTCAAGTGGCTGGTGTGTCCTCTCCATCTCCCATGTGTGTTTGAGTGAATTTCCTGTGGAGGCACACAATGCTGGGTGGAGGAGAGGCACATCGAGAGTGGCTGGTGTGTCCTCTCCATCTCCCACATGTTTCCAAGTAAATTTCGTGTGGAGGCACACAAAGCCATGCAGAATTCAGGCACATCTCAAGTGGCTGGTGCGTCCTCTTCATCTCCCACGTGTTTCCAAGCAAATTTTGTGCAGAGGCACACAAAGCCATGCGGAAGTCAGGCACATCTCAAGTGGCTGGTGCATGCTCCCCATCTCTCACTTGTTTCTGACCAAATTTCCCATGGAGGCACACAAAGCCAAGCGGAGGACAGGCACATCTCAAGTGGCTGGTGTGTCCTCTGCCTCTCCCACATGTTTCTGCATGAATTTCCTGCAGAGGTACACACAGCCTGGCAGAGGACATGCACATCTCATGTGGCTGATGTGTCCTCCGCATCTCAGACTTGTTTCTGAGCGAATTTTCCCTGGAGGCACACAGGGGCTGGTGAAGGACAGACACATCTCTAATGGCTGGTGTCTCCTCTGCATCTCCCACATGTCTCCGAGTGAATTTCCTGTTCAGGCACACAGAGGCTGGCAGAGAACAGGCACATCTGAAGTGGCTGGTGTGTCCTCTGCATCCCTGACTTGTTTCCAAGCAAATTTCCTGCAGAGGCACACAGAGGCTCATGGAGGACAGGCATATCTCTGCTGACTGGTGTGCTTTCTTCCACTGGCTGGTGTGTCCTCTGCATCTCTCACTTGGTTCCAAGCCAATGTCCCAGAGAGGCACACAGAGGCTGATGGAGGACAGGCACATATCCACTGGCTAGTGTGTCCTCTGCATCTCCCACTTGTTTCCCAGCAAATTTCCTGTGGAGGCACACAGACCCTGGCAGAGGAGTGGCACATCTTGACTGGCTGGTGTGTCCTCTCCATCCCCCACTTGTTTCTGAGCTCATTTCCTGCAGATGCACACTGAGGAGATGCACATCTCCCCTCGCTCAGGCTGGCTGGTGTGTCCTCCATATCTCCCACTTGTTTCCAAGCTACTTTCCCACAGAGGCACACCAAGGAGATGCATATCTCCACTGGCTGGTGTGTCCTCCATATCTCCCACTTGTTTCCACGGTCATTTCCCACAGAGGCACACAGAGCCCAGTGGAGGACACACACATCCTGCCTGGCTGGTGTGTCCTCTCCTCTCCCACTTGGTTTTAAGCTAATTGTTATGAACTAGATTTCTTCTCGTCGGATGTCGGGATTTGTCGGAATGTCGGAGTTCGGGATTGAAGTTGGAAATCGGAAAGTACGGACGTTGGCTTCAACTTATAGGTTGCACCCTCTTGGATCCTTCGTGTCCTGGTATTTTGGAAAGTCGAGATGTCAGAGGAGTTGGACAAGATTGGAGAATCAGATAAGACTTAGAGATGGAAGTGAGAAGTTATCGAGTCAAGGTGGGTCAATATTCGAACTGAGGAACGGAGTACAGGAAGAGTCATATATAATGAATTGATGCAATCCAAATTGGAAAGATACGACTATGGGAATCCGAAACAGGAACGGGTATGGGATCAGGGTGAGAATAAATATGGACATAAGACCGAAGATGTAGATTTGATAAGAGATAACTATATATAGATGGAAACGGGATAAGTAGAATAGGTGGTGTAAATCAGAAATCGGAATATCAGAGAAAAGCGGAAAAGCTGGGAATGAATCTGGGTTCTAACAGTATCTCCTCTTTAAGGCCGAGCCCTTGAGGCCTAAGATCAGCGTGGGAGGTTTGGTTTGGTTATTAAGCGAAACCCCTAATGTGATATATACGAGTGATGGATGGGGCTCGACTTATCAGTTCCCTGATCTTCTTGTCCTTACCCTCTTCTGAGCTAAAATGTCGATGCCGCCGATTATCTTGCTTGAGGACCTGATTTCTGAAGATGATTCGGAATTGGGGGCTGATTTAGAGGCACAGATTTGCGAGATTTCGGAGTTGCAAAAAGAAACGGCAAAGAAATTGGAGCGGAAAAAGGCGGAAAAGGAGGAGAGGAAGGCCGTCAAAAAATTGGAGGAGAAATTTTGGGGGAGGAAAAGCGATGTGGTGGATAGAACCATTGCCCGTGGGAAGGTTCACATGTCTGCGATTAATCGGATCGGTTACAAGAAATATTGTTGTGTGGGATGCCGAGTTCAGGATATGTTTTGCGCGCCGATAGTGGAAGGAGCAAGTGGAACATGTGACGAATGCACAAAGGATGGAAGAACGTTGACAAGCATGATACTCGACAGCGCCTACTACACTACAAAAGACGCTCACTGCACACGCGCCTATCATCATCAGCTTTTCGCCAGACCATCATCTGCTGTGCTACCTCCAGTCTGCCAGACACATCATCTCCACACTCATTCTATTTTTCATCAATTCTATTTCCAATATGCCATCCAGCATTGCCGCCACCACATCCCATGATCGTTTCAGATGACCGCCAAGCCAGACATACATGTTGGGACCACACGTTGAACTTCCTAGTTGGTGTTCTCCCCTTGATGTTTCATTTGTCCAATCCTCCTCCACAAGTCGCACATCGTCGGTACTATCCCTCTTTACGTCGAATCTCCTGAAGGCCCATACCGAATATTCCCCTCATATCCTCCTTATCGCATTCACGATTGCATATGGGTATTCGATCAAACCTTCCATGCTCCCTTCTACGTCATCGGTTTTGACCCAAACTTTCGAACCAGTGAATGGTTGGCATCGTATCGTCCTCAGGAATAACTGGTACATCAAAGAGCACGGACCAGGAACAGAGATTTGCTACGGTTTATGTGCCTAAGGACTTTGTCAAGAAGGGCTCGTCTTCGTTCCCTCTCTGGAGGAAATTCGTATCCAAGTGTCGTGATTGGTTCACATGTTTCTGAGTCGTCATCAAGTCACATGACTCACTTACTCATCTTCGGAGAAATTTGACAAGCAACTGGAATCCTATTGGACGGCTATGACTCATTTTCATCACCTGACTCACTCGCTTCTTGGCTGTACTTCTATTTCCAATTGTTCCACATGGTCTATTGTCTGTGACTCACTTCTATTCTATTTCTGGCTTCTATTTCAAATTCGCTGCCATATTTCCCTTCATTTCTTCGACCACCCTGACTCATTTTTCCATTTCTTTTACAAACCACCTTCCTATTTTGGTTTTCTGCCTCTCGCCATTAGTCATTTCTCCTGTCTGCTGTCAACGACATCGTTGTATGGCATACTCGCATCGTTTTGTTGTTCTGCTCATGTATATAAGGCCTGTTTCGCCTTAGTGTACCCCAATTCACCTCTATCAGTTGGATTCACTCGTCTAAGTCTCAAGTCTAAGTCTTCTAAGTCTACTACAACTACTACTACGTCTACATCAAGGCCAGCTTTGTCAATCACGTGACATTGCTGTTGTATCTCGTCTACGCTTACGTCAGCGTATTATGTCATCATCATCATCACTGCTACGTCATCATCTTCGTCCTTGTTCTACTTTTTGTTGCTGCTGATAGCAAAGCGCACTGAGCCGAACACCAGTGTAAGTAGCCGTGCAACGATGACACCGCTACCCCACTGTCTTTTGGATTCATTTCCGAAAGTAAACGACAACGTGCCGTTGGCCTGGAACGTTGGGATTTGCAGAAGAGATCACAAAGGGCGTGGACGTGGGCGAGGGAGGAACGGCAGAGTTGCTTGTGAGGGAAATCTGAGAATTGCAGAAATCTGTCGACCATCATGCAAGTTCCATGCAGGCACATTCTGAGGATACACAGATTCTAACTTCATGGGTGCAAAGAATGGTTCAACTCCAGGAGCGGGATTTGGAAATGAGGATGGAGGAAATGGAAAGGGATGAAATATGGGAAATGGAGTCTGAAAATTGAATCGGGATTTGAGTGGAAATGCAAAGCGGAATTTCTTGGAACAGAGGGAAATGTAATTAGGGACTTGAACATAAAATGTAGGAAAAATTGGAGAAAATTGGAAAAAGAAAGAAAAGTTAAGGAAGAGTTGGACCAGGTTTGTTGGGATATTTGCAATGAAAGTCTTCAACTATCTCTGAAGTGTTGCCTAGTTCCGTAGTGGGAATCCATGAGGTTTCTTCATTGGTGCCTTGATAACCCGTCCAGCATACTAAGTATTGTATCTTGCAACGTTGGCGATTGTCTATCTTTGAGTCCAGAATTTCATCGATTTCGTATTCGGGTTTGCCTTCGATAGTAACTGGCAGAGGCGGAGGCTGTATTCAGTTCGGGATTGCATTTGGAGTCGTGGGTTCTAGCATGGAAGCATGGAAAGATGGATGAACAGCACACATACTGTTGGGTAAATGGAGAATGAAGGCTCGATTACTGGTACCTGTGGGTGTGATGATTTTAAAAGGTCTGAGGTATTTTTTGGCGAGCTTCTTTGAAGGTCATGTTGTATGGAAAAATTCAGCTTTGACAAAGACTTTGTCACCTACTTTGAAGTCCGGAGCTGGAGAATGTTTCTTGTTTGTGGGTTCCTCGTATCAGGATTGCATGTCGGAAATTCTCTTTCGGAGTTCTTGGTGGAGTTCGTCTAAGTTGATTGCAAAATCTTTCGCGCAGGATGAAACGAGATTGCGTTCGGGATGGATGAAAATGTCGGGATTGTAACCTTTGTTAGCAAAGAATGGAGAGACTCCTGTTGTTGTGTTCGGAGTGTTGTTATAGGTGAATTCTGCGATTGGAAGAAGTTCAGCCCAATTGTCTTGTTGATAGTTACAATAAATGCGAAGGTATTGCTCAAGAGTCTGATTTGTTCGTTCGGTTTGTCTGTTGCCTTCAGGGTGATATCCAGAGGTGAAGTGGAGGTTCATGTCTAGTGCCTTTCCGAGTGTGCGGAAAAAGGAAGACATGAATTCAGAACCTCGATCGGAGGTGATGTGAGTTGGGACACCGTGCTTGGAGAAGACATGGAGAATGAAAAGCTGAGCAAGCATTGGAGAAGTGATTGTCGTGACTGTTGGAGTGAATATTGCTTGTTTCGTGAGTCTGTCAATGATAACAAGGATGCTGTCAAAACCCGATGAAAGCAGAAGTGGCTCAATGAAATCCAAGGATATGGAATTCCATGGTCTTGGCGGAATTGGTAAATGCTTAAGGAATCCATAAGGCCGGTGTCGTTGGGATTTTGATTGCATACATGTTGTGCAGGATTTGACATAAGAGATAATGAAGTCTCAGAGTTTTGGCCATGTATATTCATGTCGGATGTTGCTGAGTGTCTTGTTTTGTCTGAAATGTCTGGAGATTTGGTGATCATGCAGATATTGTAGAACGCAGAGTTGGAGGTCGTTAATGTCAGGAACATAGATTCGGTTGTCGAGTCGGAGAAGTCCTTGAGGATTGACTGACCATCGAGGTGTCGGAGGATTTGCGGGATAGTCGGAAATTGCGGGATAGTCGGAAATTGCGGGATCGGAGGAGATGGATTGTTGGATTTCTTCATGGAGTTTCTCGAAGTCCATGATGGTAACTGCGCGGAGAATTGTGACATTAAGGGATGTGGCTCGGAGGGACGATGACAGCTGTTTGTTAGTGAAAACTGGGTGGAAATTGTGCGGGTTAATGCTGGCATAGTCGCTACTCCCCTCTTTAGGATAGACATCCCATTGTCTAGTTAAAGAGTTGGGTTTTGTTCCGAGTTTCCCAGGTTGGAATTGGATAACGAGGTTGAACTGACATAGGTATTCTGACCATCGTACTTGTTGTCGGGTTAGAAGCTTGGTGGTCGTGAAATATTCAAGGTTCTTGTGGTCGGTTACAATGTCAATGGTGGAACCGGAACCTTTGAGGTAGTGTCGCCAAATCTTGAAAGCTTCGAAAATTGCGAGTAATTCTTTGTCGTGAACATCGTAGTTTAATTCCGGGGCGGTGAAAGTCCTGGAATGAAAAGCTACAGGGTGAATTTTGCCATCTTCCGGAGAAATGATAGAGAGGATTGCTGCGAGGGCGTAGTCCGAAGCGTCGGTTTCCACGATGAGTTGACAACTGGGAATCCAATGCGTAAGGATCGGAGCTATGGTGAAGGCTTTCTTAAGTGTTTCGAACGATTTCCGACACTCATCAGAGAAGTTCCACTTTACAGTTTTCCAAGTGAGTCGGGTAAGTGGAATCGCAATGTTGGAGTAATTATGAATGAAGCATCGGTAAAAGTTCGCAAAGCCTAGGAAGGATTGGATATCTTTTACTTTTCGGGGTTCAGGCCATTCTTAAATTACTTTGATCTTATCGTCTGCCATTGAAAGTCCTTCTGGAGAGAGTATGTATGCAAGATATTCCACCGTTGTCTTGTGGAAGTCACATTTGTCGGATCTTGCATAAAGTCGGTTTTTTTGGAGATGTTGGAGGACTTCGCGGACATGTTCTTCATGTTCTTCCATGTTGTTGGAGTAAATTAAGATGTTGTCCAAATAGATGAGGACTGAAACATTGAGCATGTTGCTGAATATGTCGTTCACGAATCGCTGAAAAGCAGCTGGTGCGTTAGTGAGACCAAAGGGCATAACATGCCATAACACGCCATTCAAAGGAACCGTATCGGGTCCTAAATGTGGTTTTCCACTCGTCGCCCTCTCTAATGCGGACTAAATGGTAAGCATGTCGGAGATCGATTTTGCTGTAAATCTGTGCTTTTCCTACTCCATCTGCTTGATATGAGCTTTGCGTTCTTGTATCATTGTCATCATCCCATTGATAGGGCCTGATTTCCGACTGGTAATCAGCGACTAGTTCGCCAATTTCGCTCTCATGGTTGTCCTGGATGTCCATTTGCTCATCTAATTTGCTGCTTGGTGGCTCCTCCCCCCCTTCTTGAGCACTCCCTGAGTGCTCAACCACTTCCTCTAACCGTGCACCTGCTATGCACAGTTTGTTCTTCCACTGTGGGAAATTGGGCTTGATATGCCTAACTTGTCCACATTCATAGCATGTTAGCTCTGTGCTACCTCCTTGACCTCCTGAACCTTCAGGAGGTTTTTGTGGAGGGCGAGAAGTGGTGGGAGCTCCTGCTCCAGCTCTCTGCGTAACTTGTACCCCTGTTTGGGGTACACTCAGCCTCGTCTCTGTTTGAGGTCGAGTATTAGGTGGACAATGTTGTCTGCTTCACTGTAGGATGGCCTGTATTGGGAGCTCAAGATGAGTTTGGCATAGCCTGACTTTGACTATCTGTCGAAGTGGGCTTTGCCTGCAGCACGTGAGCGCTGCTGGACTCCGTGTTACACAACCTGATATCATATCAGGACACATCCTCTACAGCCTTTGCGGCCTCATACAATTCAGTTATTGAACTGAATTCTGTCGTGTAGCCCAGTTTTAGGACTTCATGATGCAGTGCTTCTTGAAGTGCTGCTACGAACCGCTTGCGGATGGTATATTCATCGGGCAGATGTATCATCTGCACTGTGTACTTCGTAATATTGTTCAGTAACTCCTGAACGGTTCTAGTCCCTTGCATGATTGTGTTGAACAAGTTCGACACATGTCTATGCATGAGTGTCTATGCATGAGTGCATGTAGGAATTGCTGTTGCAAACCAGCAATTGCACTCTTGAGGGTCCAGTCGACTACGACTTGACCATGACACTTGATATTTTGAGCATACCACTCCAATTCCTTGCCTTTGAGGCGAGTGCCCAAATAGTTCGTTTGGAGTTCCATGCTGGATGGCCCCAGTAGACTATTCATGCCTAGCCATCTCAGGATTCCTGAGACAAATTTCTCAAATTCTTTGAGATCTGCTTTCCCAGCATATTCTGCTGGGTGAGGTAATTTTACTCTGGCTTTAGCAAGCACAGACTTGTCTGGCTTGGTGTCCTTGTGTTTCTCAAGGGCAGCACGCACCATCCTTGCAACTCCATCTACATAAGTAGACATATTTCCTCCCACCTCCTGAACCCTCTGTTCAGGATCTGTAACTGCTAGTGATACCACATGTGGTATCACTTGTATCTGCCTGTGTGGGCGAGGGATGTGATTACTCACATCCTGCTGCACCAGTGGATTGATGATGTCTTCATTGATCTGATACAACGGTTGACATTTATCGGCTGTTAAAAAAGCATCCCTCAGTCTATGACTGCTGCTGAGGGCAGATCGAGCCACTCTTGCTGACTCAATCAGCTTGTTGAAGGCATCACCTTTGACTCCCACAATATATGCCTCCTCAACTAGGTTATCCACGTGTTTAGCATGGTGTTCTGGCACATGGTGTTTCCATCGCACCACCTTATTTTTGATCTTATCCTAGTGATCAAACTCACATTCAATGGTAATGTGAGTGCTAGTCGTGGTACCAACACTATTGGCATCAGACTTCATCATCTCCCGCAGTGACTGTTGGGTCACTGCCTTGAGCACTTCTTGCTCATTGTATGTCCTTTTTGATCTGTGAATTCCTTCATGGATATTTTCTCTATCGCAAGCCTCTAGCTCACGGTCCGTCTCTTCCTCAGTACGCCGGCATGTACTGATGCTATCCTGCTCTAGGGTAGCACTAGCTTCATGAGAAATGTTTCTGTTGCTTGGTCCAGATGGAGGTGGCATCCTCTGTCTGTCTCGTTTTTTTACGAGCCTTCTCAGCTTCATGGTTGACTTCACGAACCCTATTGGGATTGTTTCCATGTTTGGGGGCCTTTCCATGTAAAGGTCCCTGTACTTCCTCCTCCAGGGACTGTATTAATAGTTCCATACCATCTCCTAAGGTTTGGAGTTGGTTTGCGGTGTTGTCTGCTGCACGAGTTGCTTCAGCTGCTCGTTGGCTTACTTCACGCGTAGTATCTACATGTCTATGGCTCTCTTTGAGGGCCGTAATCATCCAAGCAATATGTCCGGTTGTATGCTCGTATTGCCGGGTTTCTTCATCCCAGCATATTGACCCATGCTCTCCTGTCCCTGTTTGGGACAGCGAACTTTGCAATCTGCAATGTTCTTGAACATGTGGCAGCTGGGACATTCGCACTCCTGGTGAATTGTCTGTGTCACTCGTCGGCACTTCTCTCGACTCATTGAGAGACGATTGTAACTTCGACCTGGTCGAATTTCTTTTAGTTTTCTTAATGGGTGATATCTCATCCATTTCTGATTCCTCCAGTGCAGATCTCCTTCGATCCACCACTACTTGCTTGCGACTCATGGAGTCGGAAGCTATGGGCATCGTAGTTCTATGAGGGCTAGATATCCTCATCGGTGTTCCTGTTTGCCTGTCCACATTGTGGGCAGGCTTGACTCTCCTGTCTGGGCCCTTGACTGTGGCTCCAGGCGTATCTGGATCCTCTCTGGATCTAGATGTTCGGCTTTGAGTTCTTATCAAAGTCATAGATCTCTGATCTATCAGCCACACTGTGGTGTTCTTCTATTGATTTAGAAGAATCAACAGTAAATGTCTGTTTACTGTTTCTGAGAATTCTGGCAAGTGTTAAACTTGTTGGTTTGGGTAAAAAAAGATTGGTTGATCTTTTCTGGTTTATTGCAGTGCTGCCAATTTGATTGGCAGTCAAAAAAGTGTAAGAATCTTGCTGTTCACACTGTGCAGACTGAGCCAATATATCATATTGGTATCTGTGATTGTGTGGTTACAGGTAAAAAGTATTCTGCTTATCTAATTACTTGTGGACAACTGTATAGTTGTCCACTATCTACAAGTGCCCCTAGTGTGTGGCTTATATAATACAGCCCATAAGTCACTCTGGTGACTTATATACATTAGATATATGCTACTTGTTAGATCCCAGATCTGACTTCCATTGTTCTGACGTTTTCCACATCCTGATAAGCCCTTTCTGCTTATTTCCAATATGCCCCATTTATCATTCTCAGTCACAACCCTATTTTTATCCCTGTACATCTTATCTCGATTTCCGTATTCACTCCAATTTTCAGAACTCCGTATCACACCTTTATCTCCCCGTTTCCTATTTCGGAATTCTGCATGTTCCTTTAAATATGCTTTCCTTGCTCAAGCCTTCCTTAGCTTGTATATTTTCGTTATATTTTCATTACACTTTGTTATATCTCATTAAAACTCATTATCTCGCTACAACCTGCGATATCCTGTTGTACCTGATATACCTTATCATCCTTATATCACTATATCCCTTATTACACCTTCATTACTCCAAGTCTCATCCGTAACAAGCCTTTAAGTCTTTCAATCCTTATTCTGATTATTCCGATTACCCCGATTCCAACATTGTCAACATTTCAAAGCCCATTCATTGATTACACTCGCTTTTCCGTAAAGCCAAAACCCTTGCTTGATATTCATTTATTGTCAGCCCTATCCCTTCCCGCATTGGTTATCCCAATCCAAATATCTGAAACTTCCACTCGTCCCTGATAAGTCTCAATGAACTATTTGTTGCTGACCCTTTCTGAATAGACCCAATCATCGGAACTCCGACACCTCTGTCCGGTCTCAATCCGAAATACCAGGTCACTGGAAATCCAAGAGGATGCAACCCATAAGTTGAAGCCAACGCCCATATAGATCAGTCTTCGGATCTCGGATCTCCAACTCATCTGATATTCCGCACATTTCCAAATATCGTGACCCCTATTTCGGTCAAGGAGAGTTCTGACCAAATCCAATCTCATGTCTGGTCCAGTCCATAACACTACTGTAAGTATATATAAGAATCTACATTCTTACATGGCGCTTAAAATAGGCGCCAGGTTGGTCTGTTTAATTAAATATACAATATCTGTTCACACAACACAACATGCCAAAAGAAACACAAAATAAAAAATAACTTGCAGGTCATACAGGTACAGGTACCTGGCTCTTCTTTAAGTGCCGGGTTATGATCTCACCCACAGGTTCCCACAACCCACAGGTACAGGTAGGGTTCTGCACAGGTATGGGTAACCCATGCAGGTTATGGGTAAGGGTACACAGGGGTTGGGTGCAGGTTAGGCCTTTGAAAATCTGCTCTACCCATGGGTAACCCAGTAATATTTTTCTGATTTGTTTTTTATTTTTTATTAATTTATTATGAAGCCACCAGCCCCATACGTGGGCTGCCAGCCTGTGCATTCTCTTTCTGGCTATACTAATAGATTACTACGATTTTTTTAGTATTTTTTCCAGGCCTGTGGGAGGCCCAGATGGTTGGGGAAAGAGTAGGGCTGTCCATGAGTCTACCCACGGATCACCCGGACTCGGATCTGTGGGTATTCTCACTTTCAAAATCTATACTCGGCTCCGGATGGGTTTTGCATCCAGGTGATCCAAACCTGTGGATCCGAACCCACGGGTTTCCGACTACTCACGGGTTGATCCGCGAGTATATAATATGTTCGCTTTTACCAGACATAGGTAGCTACTAGGTTGACATAATTTTTACAATTTATTTCGTATTTTTAACTAATTTATTGGGTCCTGTAGAGGCCCCACACATTTTGCCGGCACAGCATGTAGCTCTGCTGTTTGTTGTTCTTTGGAGGTCACGTGACCTAACAAAGTGAACCTTGTTTCATTTCGAACAAGGTTCACCAGGTCACGTGACCTACAAAGAACAACAAACAGCGGAGCTACATAAGCTCGAGCTGCTGTGCCGGCAAAACTTGTGGGGCCTCTACAGGCCCCAATAAATTAGCTAAAAATGTAAAATAAATTGTCAAAATTACGTACACATGGTAGCTAACTACGCTCATTAAAATCAACGTTACGGATCCAGTTACCCACGGGTATTTAACAAATTTCCCAATCCTATACTTGGATCCGTATGGGTTTTCAGGCCTGAGTACCCATTACCCATGGGATCCGAACCCACAAGTATTCCCACAGATCAACCCACAGGTACTCACGGGTTGATCCGGACTCATGGACAGCCTTAGGAAAGAGGTGACTGCCCCAGGCTTTTAAGCCTGGGGCTGTTTGTTGATGCTTGCAAGTCACGTGACGTGTAAACTTTAATTTGCAAATGAACCTTAATTCGTGATCTATGTCTCTCGTCATGACTGGGATGGCAACAAAGATG
Organism: Ramaria rubella; assembly: GCA_015039355.1. Lineage (NCBI taxonomy): Eukaryota > Fungi > Basidiomycota > Agaricomycetes > Gomphales > Gomphaceae > Ramaria > Ramaria rubella. The sequence continues at coordinate 623,770 of MU134301.1, read as the reverse complement.
TATTGTGATGCCAGCACTCTTTGTGCAGCCAGGAACAGGGCCATGCTCAAGCCAGTGCTAGCATGAGTACAAGGGTATGATGAAAGAAAAAATTGAGGGGAAGTGGTTAAGGGTGGGTGCGAAAAAAGAAGAGCTCAAAGCCTTAATGGCTATTGAGCGACAGATGAGTGGTAAAGACATGAAGGAAAGGGGGGGGATCTACCTATTGAGCAACAGATGAGTGGTAAAGATGCAAGATAGCATGTGTAGGTAAAGAAGCTATATATGAAGAATGGGAATAAAGGAGTCATATGAGATGGTCAAACAAAGACTTGAGAATAAAGACTGGCAACGCATATAACGCATGCTGGGAGAGGTCATGTGACTTGCATCATAGACCTTGGACAAAGTGAGCATTGTCCAGTCCAACCTTGCGAATTAAAGTTGGCAAGTCATGTGACTTGCAAACATCATAAACAGCCCTGGGCTTAAAAGCCTGGGGCAGTCACCTCTTTCCCCAACCATCTGGACCTCCCACAGGCCCAAAAAAAAAATACTATAAATAGCCAAAAAAAATCACAGTAATCTATTAGTATAGCCAGAAAGAGAATGCACAGGCTGGTGGCCCACATATGGGGCCACTGGCTTCATAATAAATTAATAAAAAAAATCAAAAAAAAAAATAGCTAAAGGTGTGGGTCAACCAGGATGCCCTGGACCCATCAAAACCTGTGCTTACCCTGCAGCAAACCCACCACAAACCCATACCTGTGATGCAGGTATGGGTTTTCTATGGGTCAGGTATGGGTCAGGCTGGTGATACCCAAGGGTTATCTGTGCAGAACCCTAGGTACAGGTACCCTTACCCACAGGTTTAACCCATTGAGAGCCTTATGCAATGCCACAGAGGCACTGCAGGAGCCACATCAGGGCGGTGAGTGGTAAAAGCAAAACATGATGCACTTTTGGCAGACAAGCTGTGGCTCACTTCTCCTCTTCACCTCCCACCATTCACTCTGACCTACTCGGTGCAGCATTGCCTTCCAATAGGTGTATGTCCCATTCAGAGGTGAGCTGGGATAGGTCCTTGATGGTGATGGCATAGTTGTTGATGGCAAGCAGTGCATGGCCAATGGCAAGACAGGTCAGGGTGCAGCAGCATGTGTGGTGGCAGGAAGATGGGGTCGGCATGGGTCTGCTTCACAGACAGTGGTGTGCACAGGTAGGCTGGCAGGTCAGGTGAGTGGTGCAGATGGCACGGTGGCACAATCTATTGGAGTCAGAATCTGGACATCGTGATCCAAAGTCAAAGCAAGGATCAGCACATCATTGATAGAAGTGATTCATGGAAAAATCACCTACCATCTGCTGGTCTTTAGTACCTCGAAAACATACTTTGCAAACCACTTGCGAAGCAGATTGAAGGCACAGGCCCACCGATCGCGATGCTGCTGGCACCTGTGACATGAACATCAAGAGTGAAAAAATATAAATGGAAAGTTAGTTTTGCTTACAAGTAAGGATTACTGGGATAAGCCCTCTGTCATCAATGTTGATGTGAAGAATGCTGTCACATGACACCATGTTCGGTGGTGTTATGTCACACTATGTTCAATGATGTGACACTATGTTGAGCATAGTGTGTGACCCACTATGTTTACATGTTGGAAAATATGATTATTTCACAGATATCCACAGGTATACTTGTGAGTCCCACAGGCCATACCCACACCCGGGACTTATCTGTGGGAAATGGATATCTGAATCTGTGGATGCAATACCCATGGGTTTCCCACAGATGAATCTGTGAAAAACCTGTGGGCAATCTGCACTCATGTCATGCCTTACACCAATGGCACCCTCTGCACTGCCTGCACAACCACTGCACCTGCACCCAGTGTGGATGAAAATCTGATGGACATTGATCCAAGTGATGCCATCTACTATCACAACACAGTCGAAGTAACAGCACAGTTCTCCACAACTGTGCCAACACCCACCAATGCTGATCCACCATCAGCATAATATTGCCCAAACCTCTTGAGGTTCTATGGGGGAGAATGTACAAGCCACCATGGTGGCTTGTGGGCTCTTGTATAGATGCTGCCTACTAGGGGCACCTGTAGGGACTGTGGACAACTATACAGTTGTCCACAAGTAGATTAGATAAGCAGAATAACTTTACTTGTAAACCACATACCACAGACACCAATAATTATTGGCACAGTCTGTTTTTGTGAACTAGGTAAAGTAAACACTTTACACATGTTGAGCATCTTGCTTAGTTATTTGAGTGCTGACTCTGACAGGTAATTCCTGGTGTGACATTGGTTGGGACATCACCCAATTTCTTCAAAATCCCAATCATGAAGGACCTTGTGTATGCTGTTCATCACAGTGATGCCCCTAAGGAGAAGACCATCATTCCATCCCACAGGTTTGCAGTCCTGAGGCCAGGACATTTCAATGCAGAGGGCATGTATTCTCTTGACAAGTGTTGGGTCATTTTGCAATGTTATGAAGCTTTCAAAAAGTTTCTTTGACCATACTTGTGAATTGTTCCTACCCCCCTCCTCAGCTCTTTTGTGTAGTCCAGTACAAGATGTAACAAGTTGACCAATCAATACAAGATTTGATATTTGATCACATTGGGGAAAAAATTTTTAGAGCATACATTGACAGAAATGACATGCTCACACACAACAAGTGGATGACATCATGCTCACACAATATGTGTAAGGGGAACTCCACACTTGCCTTCAGCGTATCGCTAGGCTTGCATGCTTACTAAAGCATGGTTTCTACTCTACGGTCCAGTAGACTCCTGGGGAGTGTGTACCTGGTATCACATCCTTCCTATCTCCTTATTTTAGTCAGTCCCCAACCTATCACAGATATGTGATAGCCCTAACACTCCATCTTTAGTTATGTTTCAGCAGGTTCGAGTATCTCTGATTGGTAGATAGTGCTGCACATATTAATTGGTTGATAGACTTCAGATATGTTTACTATCTAGACACCCCTGGTCTCCACACGTCTCTCTGAAGGTCAGTTGAAGACCCAACACCAGGGCCTCGGTCCACATCGGTTCCTAGTATGCAACTGCGGGATCCGTCCATTGTCGCTTACGTCGAGAGAGCCTTACCAGAAACATGGCGTCTTAATCTAGTTGCTGAAGTCACTACCTAGGTCTAAGTAACCCACTCGGTAGTTGTAACATGTGGCCTTATCCTGCTCTCTCACCAGCACGTCACTCCGCCGAAAGGACTTGTTTAGGGTTCAGCTATTTGTTTGGTCACCGTGGCCTCAGTTCATCTCACGTTTGGTTGAACTAGAGACGACATAGACACCAAACTTGGAGTTGACCTCTCTCTCCCTCAAACCCGAACCCCACCTTCGTTGTTGTATGACACGTCCTTCCAAAACAAGGGTAAAAAATACTGCCTTTCATACTCTGGCCCCCTCCTCAATTCCCAAACACACAGATCGTAAAGCCAGAGGCATCGACTCCTTAGTCCAAGACTTAGACACATAAGTAACAAATGGACTAATATGTCGTCACCTCGCTTTGCTAACCCTTAACCGTCGTCCCCGTGTGATAAGTGGACGACGCACTGTGTTTTAGAAGAAGAGGGAAGGACTCCGAGACCTAACAGAAGGAACTATCCCGAACGTTGAGAGTCTAGTCACCTACTGTCGTTCACCCGTTAGGTAAGCAGGAAGAGAAGTCGTCAGTACCAGGTTTGTAGTTTCCGGACTCCTGTAAGAGCTTGCTTCACCGGACCAAAAGGTGTGGATACTGTCTGTTCCCTTGACCCAACTACTGCCGTTCGTCGTAGATGGAGGTAACGGTGACCAACCCGTGGGGTACCATCGTTATCCCACCCTGACGAACTTCGACACCACGACTAAGGTTAACCACTCCACCCCACACCCAAAGTCACCAACTGTGGTTGTCTCTGTCCTCTCCCTGCCCATCTTCATAAGCCACATCCCCACACTCCGCGAAACTTTCCGAAGTAATCGTCGTACACGAACACTCTAACAGGATCGGTGACTTTTGGTAAGCCTTTCCAGTAACAGGCTACCCGTAGGAAGTTGGTATAATCGTTAGGTCGAGACCTACCTTCCCCAGTTCTGGTACCGCCTTAAAGTACTACTCCCTCCGGACAAGGGACATAGGTCTGAAGAGCTGGTCGAGAAGTTTTGAGTAGCTATATCAGTAGTTACCATGCTGCTAAGACTATCATAACTGCGCTGAGCTCAAACCACGCCCGTCATCAAAGAAGTACCCCTTCCTTCTTACAGCTGGACTTACGGAGGAGCTTTTCTCTGGGTCCATCTTACCCATCCCGCTGGTCAAGATCAAAGGTAAAGCTTCTACGCACACCCGTTTCCTACTTCGTGCTGGACTAAAGTACTTAACTCTTACTGTCCCGGGTCTCCTGGAAACGCACTAGTAACCGCTTCACTCAACCCGTGTCCCGTTCTATCTCAAATGTTCTCAAGTTCTTCCGAGCAGGAAAAAGAGACAGCGGTAATTTCAGTCGTCCTCACCGCCCTCACCGCGCAAAAACTCATCATCCCCCCCTTTCCCTACGTCAGTATTCCGATCGCTGTAGTACAAAGTTCCACACGTGGACCTGTAGACAGACAACTTGGACAACACGGTCATTAAGGAAGACAAAGAGAGAGTCGTACGTTTCGTTGGAGATTTTTGACGCTGTACGACTACGTCGAGTAACATTCGGCGAACTTTTAGTTTCCCTAAGTCCAGAAGACCATACCCACATCTGTACCATCTTCACCTACCTCATAATTCCTTACATGGTCTCCCCAGGATTCGTCGATACGTGGACTTCTATAGTTAAGTCTCTACTTCCACTGTCACTGGCCAGGACCATTCAACCGTCCGAAAAGATGATATTCCCGTTGGAGACCCCGATCACCTTATAGTGTGATCTCGGACCGTCTACCCTTAGGTTTCATATATTCGAGTTCCTTCCGATGTCCGTTCCTATGTATGGACCGTCTACCCTTAGGTTTCTCTTTTCGGATTCCTGAGGGTGACGGCTCCGCTGATGATTATTCCTTTCAGAGGTTTGACTGACTTGCAAAACCCGCGAATTTTGCCTTCAGTGCACTGGACACTGCATCGAGTCCATCTAAGGTTGAACGTGTGCATTCGCCCGCGAATTTAGCGCTTGTCTTCGTGGTCGACATCTTCATTCATCCTTCCTCCTCCCCTCCTTCCTTTACCCTTATAATCTATCTTTGTTGTCCCTCTTTTCTCTCTATTTTCCCTCTACCCCGATCTCCCCACTTGTACTTATTCTCTCCTCTTATCCTCTTCCTCTTATTTTTCCTCGTCATACTCCCCAAGGGGAATGTTTCCCCTGTAGTTACCTGACATTCTGTTTACGGAGATTGGGTTCACATATTGTTCCTATCACTTATATGTACTCGATAGATGACGAATATA
>MU134301.1:520086-616363 GCA_015039355.1 Ramaria rubella | reverse complement strand
GAGTATAGGTATGGGGAAGGTAGACTGGAACATAAACTCGAAAGGTGCCACCTTAACTGACAGGTTCTAGACAAGTTAGAACATCACGAGTAGAAGGGGATGTTCCTGACCCCCTCCACCCCCAACTCGAAAGGTTGGTCCCTACCCCAGTCCCCCCGTCCCCTCCTCGAAGTGGTGGCCTTTCTGTCCCACCTCCACTGAGTATCTGAACCCCTCAGTCTCCGCCATTCGTAACCTAGGTTGGAACACAAGGTGATCCTTCCCCGGATCCAAGACTACACTGTTAAAGAATCTTCCCGCTCATCACGATTACAGTGAACGTAGATCCTTCTGAAACAGTGGTCCTTGTTTCCATCCCCGACCGAGTACTACTACTAACATCATAGCTCGGTATAGGAGAAAACGGAAATGTTCCCACCGAGCCGAAGCCTATCCCTTAGTCGGTAAACAACAAACTTGAGTAAGTGTCGAAGAGAGGATCTACCGACAACCACTCCAAACTTCGGGTAGGCACCCACCGCTGGTCTCAGCTCGTACTTTCCTCAGAGAAAACACCTACTTACCTGCACCAACAACATGACCTTGAGACGTTCCCCGTCCTCCAGTAGGGTCAACAGGACAGCGAGCAAGTGTTTATCTGCCTCTATGACGAGATCGAGAACCAACTGTACAAGACAGACAGGTAGTCAGACGCCCACCATACGTCACCTCCGTCGGTGGAGCTATGGGTCTTCAGACATATCGAGGGCTCACTTGAGTGACTGTTTGACACATGGAGCCAGACTTTGGTACACCTCCCCATCCGGTACCACAGAGGTTTGTACTAGGGATTTCTCTGCTCTCCGAGGGTTACGACATTAACACCAGTTCCACCCCTACTTCACTCTTGCAAACCTATTCCTTAGGTGTTGTTGGTAGTGACGTAGTATGGGTACGCTCAGCCCCTCAAGATGTTACTTCAGCTGCGACTGGCAGAGGGTCGCGACGAGTCCTTAAAGGTCTCCCACGTCAAGAGGTTGTCCGTTGGTTGCAACTCGGAACCAACATCCGTGTCCAGTGTACGGAAACACATCGATGGTTACATCGCTCTGTACACTCCGGTGGTTATCAAGGCTCTCTGTTCAAGGTTCCAGAAGGTTGCAGGTCGTACCGGTCGTTATGCTCACAGCACTACAACCCTCTGTTACATGATGAGTGGATCCCCAAGGCAGATTTAGCAGCCCCAGACCTCATTGCTGACTTCCACCTCCTCCATCCCGGTGCCCCTTGTCGCATCCGTGCCACAGATTTTGACACCTTCCATCAAAAGGCACTTGTACCCCCAGTAGGTGTCAGTGTGTCAGGACGTCACACTCTAAAAGGGGGGTGATGTAAGGGGAACCCCTCATACTGCTCCTTTTTATTCTCCTTCTCCTATTCTCCTCTCTTATTCATGTTCACCCCTTCTATCCCCATCTCCCTTTTATCTCTCTTTTCTCCCTGTTGTTTCTATCTAATATTCCCATTTCCTTCCCCCCCTCCTCCTTCCTACTCACTTCTACAACTGGCGCTTCTATTCGCGATTTAAGTGCCCAGTGACATGTGCAAGTTGGAACCTACCTGGACTACATCATAGGTCACGTAACTTCCGTTTTAAGCACCCAAAACGTTCAGTCAGTTTGGAGACTTTCCTTAATTAGTAGTCGCCTCGGCAGTGGGAGTCCTTAGGCTTTTCTCTTTGGATTCCCATCTGCCAGGTATGTATCCTTGCCTGTAGCCTTCCTTGAGCTTATATACTTTGGATTCCCATCTGCCAGGCTCTAGTGTGATATTCCACTAGCCCCAGAGGTTGCTCTTATAGTATAGTTGTGTCGTGTATCTTTTCTTTCCATACCTTTTGTCTTTACAGGTGAAGGAATTGAAAATATGGTACAGATTTTCGGCAAGTGAGTAAACTCCGACTCAGGATCAGGAACAACATGTAGATCATTATTTAAGAAACCATGGCGTACAAGTGTGTTGTTGAACATTGTTTCAAACCGTCGAATTTCGAACAATAGATCCAGATGAAGCGGTTTGTTTAAATCTGATAGCTCAATAGGTTCAGTGAGATAGAGCCCATATCTTGAAGTAGCACGTGAGGTGCCAACATACCCGGCACACCCATGGTCTTTCAAGTTGATTAATACATGTGGTAATGTTTTACCTTGTGCAGAATGTCCTGTAATAGCAAACGCAGGCTGTAAAGGGAGTTGCATGCGCTTAATACATGCTTTCGTTCTCGAACCATCATCCATGCGTAAGTCATTTACAGTTATTGTCCAAAATTGGGGTTCAATCAAATACCAATGAATAGGTATGTCAGGTAGTTGAACAGGACTTAGCAGAAATTCAACAAACATGCAGGTGGCATATGTAACGCCTTGAGGGCACTGCACTGTGTAAATTCTTCGTAAGATACCTTGGGACCCATTGGTGATTTTCAGGTCAGTGGATGTATTTTGATATCGTAGAATTACAGGCATACCTTCGTATAGGGGCAAGAAACCAGGCAAAGAAGCTTGAATGCTCGAGAAATCATTCGTTAATAATTGTGAACGAGCCGCTGCAGGAACAGGAGCATTTTGAATGACATCATTGGCAGCACACGTGACCAAATCATATCCGCTATCTGAAGACGTGTTTGCAATAGCCTTTTTAGAGTTTAAGAGCTCTCGAAGACGGTTGGTAGGTACTATTGCTACAGTGTCATTGTGTTTGTCATTACTCATATCGATCCCTGAAGGATTTGAAGGACTCCGAATAACATGCGAGTTGAATAGTTCCACATCTCCATAAGTACATTCTCGTAGACGTAAACGATACACAGCATCAGCATACTCAGGATCAGTTTCCATGTGTTTTTGCTCACAAAGGTCGACAACATCAGTTACAGATTTCCATGCAAGACGACCCAGTCTACACATAATTTCCTGATTATTTTGGCGATGACCCAGATGGATAGGTGAGTAAAGTGGTGTCCCTTGTACAGGAGGATACTGAAAAAAATCACCTGAAAATATAACATTTATTCCACCAAACCATTTGTCATCTTTTTCTTTAGCAAAACGAAGTGCGTGATCAATTTCGCAGAGCAGTTGCTGGCTTACCAAGGAAACTTCATCAATTAAGACGAACGTAACATCTTTCCATTCTTCTCAAAGAAGACGTCAATTTTTAACGTTAATGATGACCATGTAATCTTTGTTATCATCACCGACATGTCGGTTCCCTTTTCCTTTACCGTTCCCAACAATGCTTATCTTATACTTAATCCCTTGTGTATTGTAGATCCATCAATCAATGCTGCGGCCGATCCTGTAGGAACGAAATATCGTATGAGATGTGTGCAACCGTACTTGGACATTAATGCATTTAATGTGCGTACAACATGGGTTTTTCCTGTACCACCAGGACCAGTCATAAGCACACGAACTGGTGAGGTCGTAACAACGCTGGAACGAGAAGCGGTATGTTGTTGAATATTAGTAAGAACCAATTTCGTGGCAATACGATAAGCAATCCACTGACGTTCGTTAAGGTTATAGTTCCTGCCAATTCTTTCAACGGTTTCGTTAACATCCTTGGTACAAATGTTATTGTAACTTTCAGTATGAGCATTGCGGTCAAGTATAGGCTTGACGAATTCAGGAATGGTTACACCGGAAGTTGTGGGTTTTGACAAAGACTGGGTATGCAAATTGGTGATGTTACGTCTCTTTTGTTGTATGTTGAGCTCTTGTTGATACATAGCATTTTTCCATTCTTTGATTTTAGACAGAGTGGGGTACGGTATGTGAGGCCGTAACTGTTGTCGACAAGGAGGTTTATGCAATTTATTTGGTTCAAGCCATCCTGAGTTCTTATACATCAACAAATTAGCCTGTAAAAGGAAGTCTATTTCATGAATCCCATTGTTCGGTGCTAAGTCGAATTCATCTTCACTGGATGCAAGCAATCGACGGAAATGTTCAGTCATGGTACAAGATTCCCGTATGGCGGCAGTTCCGCAGGCTAATCTGTCAGCATCCCTTTCATCTTGACATTTGTATAAAGCTTCCCAGTTAGACATAATGCAGCGACTATGAGTATCAAACTCATATTCACTGAAAGCAGCCGCAAAAGATAAGTCCATGCCATTCAAAAGAGGTTCATCGATGCTAAAAGGTTTAAAATGAGCCAGCATGAAAATACCATATTTTTCAGCATCCGTACTTTGAGGAGTTGTGATACCGACAGCGCGAGGAATCAACTCATTTTTGTAATGAAATCTGGCGGGATCTGCATGGAGAACAAACACGTGAGTACTTTTGAATTTATGAGGTTGTTTAAGATTATAACAAGGATATGTTCCGTGCCTTGTTGCTGATAGTTCTTTTCATTTCTCTAATCGAACGCATCTTGCAAAATTGTAAAAGGATACTCCATTGAGTTCATCAGCACGATAAAGGTAGTCATGTACTTGATTACTTTCTATTAAACTACCCCGGTTGTCAACGCTAATACGCAAAGATGTGTTTTCAACAGATTCATCATCGTCATTTGCGACGTTATTTTGAAACACAGTATAGCATTGTTCCACATAGGCTATGACCAAACCAGACAGCATAGGGACTGTTGTATGTGAAGAAATGGAATCATCAAACCCACATATGTATCTCACCACTTGTTGCGTGTGAATTTGTTGCCTTCTTGTAAACTGAGAAAGACATTTGTGCAGCAAAGTCTTGGCAGCGTCTTTTCCAGGTACATCGGACGTGTCAGGCATTTTTGCGACAGCTCTAGAGAGCAAAGACAGCATCTCATAAGTTTTCACATCCATCTTTGTAATGTAATCACTGATATAAAACATGGCGGCTTTTGCAGCTTTTCCCAACAATATACACTTAATATCATGATTGTGCCGGCAAAAAACCAACAGGTATGGATTAAAATAATTGATATCTCCATCACGGCACATTAACACAACGGAATTCGTGTTGGGATCGAAGTAGGATGCCTCAACAATTTCATGTGGAAACAAAAAGCAGCATCTTCCCTTGTTATTATATTTATGACATACAGGCCTGCAGACATGACGTTGAAGTACTTCACCACATGCAGAAACTTCAGCAATGAATATGTTATCCCAATCCTCGATGTCTAAATGGGGCAGACATTGGGTTCAAGGTTCAAACGACGGGTCAGGTAGAAAACCAACATCAGGTAAGTGGTGATGGATTATTTGTTCAAAAAAGCTGAAAAACCTTTGTTGAAACATATGATCAGTCCCTAGCCTACGATGTAACTCGTCGGGATTCAAACCACCATCCAACCAAATGAGAAAATGCCCATGTAAAGATCCTCATTCAGTGCATTCCGATGTTCCATAAAAGGACTGTAAGCAACCAAATATCCCATTGTGAGGTTTACTTATATTGTCTTTTCGATTCCATGCAAGCATATGTTCCAGAAATGTTTCGATACTGAAGTTAAAAAAATCAGCTGCAGCAACAGGATCTTTAGCTAAACGCAAGGCACATTCAGAGCTAGGGACCAGTTCTGGATATCAGGAAGACAAATCAACTGTTTTGTCACCAAACATGACTTGAAAAATAGGGCTGTGCATGGGATTTGGATTCATAGTGAGATATATATGAGGTAAGCCAAAGTATCCAATATAATTTCGTATCTCATTCCAAATAAAAATTTTAGATGCTTGCAAGCCTGGTATCCTAGCCGCTATAGTATTTACATGTTTGAGAAGATCTAACACCTGTCTCTGTTCTGTGGAAAGATCTCCATAACTCCCCTCATGTTCTAAATGTGAGGCAACCGAGGCTATCAAAAGGGCTGACAATGATACCAAGTGTTTAGCAATGGATTCAAATTGAGTTTTATGAATGGTGAAATAGGTATGTAAGTGTGCAGTTTGTCATTGAATGATATTAAGGACAACAAATCAAAAGGAATTATGGTATCGAAATGACCTATCATCGATATCAAAGTAGTAATTCCCTTGGTTCTGAAAACTAACGGATGGCGACCACGACGGATCATCAAATCCACCAATTCCATATGGAAACAATGTAGGAAACATACCAGGTAATAACGAAGGGTTCTTATATTCTGGCACAGCAGCTCCATGATGAATGATCAAGTCAGGCTGTTTTCCTTTGAATGAATTTGTTTGTTTCGAACCTTCAGATGCAGCATTGGCAAGGTTATTGAGTGCGAATGCAGTAAACATTCGACCAGAAATACAATCACCTTCAGGATCTGATATGCCCATTTTCTCCAATAAAACCTCATCCTTATTGATCGTGAATACTTCTGCAGGATGTTCAGCAATACCAGCAGTCTCTTCTTGAAAAACAGAGTGGATGTCAGGTACAACATCTGAAATGACAGACTCAGATAATACAGGTAAAACACCTGTGTCAGGATACAGGTCCATAATGGCACGATCGAGAGGTATGTCTCGATAAAGGATGTTATATAACTTTAACCAACATAAAAAAGACCATACCTTTTTTTTCGAATATAGAATATGTTCTTCAATTTTTCAGGATCAAACTTTTCAGGCCCTATGAATACTATGCTAAGCATTCCATTAATATCCACAGGTGATCGAGGAAGACGTTCCACAGTTGATACTACATTCATCTCATGTGCGCAAGTGTTACCATGAAGAACACGAGGCTGCGAAGCCTCACTAGACTCATAAATACGTGTGACATGTGCAGTATTGCGATATATGGTGCATACCATCTCTTCAACCCACATCAAATCCTGGAACTCATTGGGAAGATTTCCTCTATATAACCGATTCTTTAGTGCTAACCTGGGAACAGCACCTCTAGCTAAAGGCCCATAACAATCTGGACACAATGATACACGCATACATCCATCACGTACCCCTTCCAAACCTCCATGTGCGAGCATGAGACCGTCTAGTGTGTTGTCTTTGAACATAAATTCATTAGAATTTCTTTGGATAATACAATGCTGGATAATGAACGAATCGGTAAGTTGTAATAATTCCATATTGCAAGGAGCAACCTTTCCAATGTCGGTAAAAATGTCACGTAATTGTATGTGATATCAACGACGAGCACAGGATGCGCACATCGGCGGAAGTGTCCACATGGTAGCATTGTAATAGTCTTTGCAACAAGATAAAATGTCAGCATCGGAAATGATTTCAGGCCAATCTGCACGTGTCTTATCGGCATCGTGCATCGCTATTTCGACATTATTCGCATGTATCACCTGTCTCTTTAACTTATGACGTTCTTGTGGACCAACTACCCTGCGATAACAAAGCTCACTGAAAACTTCAAGTCCATATTTGAACAGAAGTATCTCTTTCATCAGCGATGGTCGATCCTGTATGACCGATAACACCTGATTTACGAATGAGTTTAATTCAGATAATTCATTTATAGGTAAAGTGTGTAAAGTATGTGACCTTTCGAGGAAATGATCAACAATCGATACAGCAAATTCTCTGCGAGTAGGTTTTGACTTAAGTTTGGTTACAGATAATCTGGTACATAACTCCCTCAAGACGGGAAGCGATAGTTGGGAAACATTCTGTACTTGAACGTCAAAATCCCCCCTGATCCAAGACATTTCCGCGCAAGACGTAGAAGGCACTCGTAACGATACATATGGTTCTAATTCAACCATTTTCAAAAGTAAGCTTTCACTATATACAATCATAATGAACACTAACGCAACTGTACCGAAATCTGATGAATTGTCACAAATTATATGTTCATAAACGACTGATGACAATTCTTTGACACAATTCAACAGATGATCCACTGAGGTTACACGTATATCTTCAGAATCATGCATGAATCGGTTGGCAATGCAGTGTGCTATGGACTCTCTCGTATGCCTCTCTCAAGCAGACAAGTGCAAACCCAACTTACGGACATAGGCATCAAGTCAACTCTTCGGTAAGTGAACGAGTTCAGCCACAACATCATTAACAGGTTTACATTTCCAGGGCAACGTCAGTTGTTCGGTCCATCCAGAGTGCAAATGCGGAAAATAGAGACGGTTGTAATACACAGGATAATCATGGACGAAGTGTTTGCCTTCAGGCGGGACATCATTCACGTCCAATATACATGCTCTACAAGAAAACCACAAATGCATCACATATGTGATCAATCATACAACGCAGCACAAATGTTAAAGGTTGAGGGGATGTCAGCGAAACACATGATATAAGGAAAATATTGCTTGACAAACAGGTAGACCGTCACTGGGGATGGAATCGACGATGGGAACGTCATACACAGAGATATCAGTAGACACAGAAACTAGGTAAAACATTGACAACGAACTAATATATATTTACAAAATGAGGGCAAAAACGAACTAACTATATAAACACATAGACCCATGAAGAAATACAAACGCATGCTCTAAGATTAAACTCAGACTATCTGTTACAAGTATCGCAAAAAATCTATCAACATAATAATCCTTGCATATCCATACAGGAACAGGCGGTATCCTGCCACAGAACCTCCACAGAGATCCCTCCCCTCCTAAAGTCGGAGTCGGGGACTGTATCTATGTCTTAATCTTTCATCTGTCCCTCATGATCTAACCATTCGTCTATCCAACTGTATCTTTCCCCTTTTGTCATTATCTTGCATATTTTGCCTTGTATATCATTATCATAGGTATCAGTTTCCATCACTTTTACACATAGCATTTTCCATCACCTCCCTACAATTTGCACACATTGTGGTCCACCACTTCTCTGGCTCTATATTTAGTTCTCACAACCTTTGGTCCTCTAACTCTAGGTAGGTGTCTGACCCCTGCATAAACATTTTCTCACCAAAATCTTGGAGGATCCATATCATTTCTTGACCTGAACTATGGGAAAGTGTGATGTAAATGTTAAAGAGGGTCACCTCCAGTTGGTGGCAATTGACAATCACAGGCAAGATAGTCTGTAAACACATATAGGGCATCTCATGAGTACATACCTGTACTCTCAAGTACTGTATCTGCAGGTATTTTGGTCACCAAAAGCCATATCTGTGCTCTCACAGGTATCACAGACATCTGCAGGTAGTTGTGTATTTTTCACAGGTATATATGTACCTACTTGTACTCATGAGTATTTACATGTAAATATTTCACCCAATCTGTACTCTCCATTTTTTTTTCGAGAGTACAGGTATATCTGCGGGTATGGTGGTACTCGTGAGATGCCCTATGCTGCTGTGAGTAGTAACTGTGTTCACCTCACCCCCCTAATAGATGCTGTGAACATGTTTTCAAAAAAAATTGTGTCCTGTAAGGATAATAGATTTTTACTTTGAACATTTCTTGCAATCTTGTTATTACATTCCTTTAAGAATAAGAACCATAAGAACTCTGTGCAAGCTTGGTCCATACTCAGTGAAAGCATCCTGTAGACGACAAAGATCTTGTTGCTTGTATAGTCATCTGCAGTCCTTGAGATAGTGCAAAGTCTCACGAATAACAGTCTATTGATTACCCTATAGTCGCAGCTATTGCACATACACACATGGACCGAGGTAAGACAAAGAGGGAACCGTACAATTTGTACCTTGTCGAGGGGCAAGGGATAGGGGGGGGGGGGCAAGAATAAAGATTAGTTAGGGAACAGACACGGTTAATCGTCGCCTTCATGCTCGGCAGAACCACCTCTGGATTGCTGCGTCGCGCCGTTTTCTAGAGTCTTTTGTGTGTCAGGGGGAGGGGGAGGGGGAAGAGGGGCGTGTGCAGCTGCGCCCAAAGCAGCTCTCAGTGCGGCGTTTTCGACACGGAGTTGGTCGACGAGAGCACGGCACTCTTCCCATCTGCGGTTGGCCTCGTCGGCAGAAGCAAGCGCGGTGTCGAGGAGTTGCGAGCGGGATTCAAGTGCTTTGACGTGTCTGCGGGAGGCGAGTCAGCAGCAAGTCAACGCGGGGTCAACATGGCAGTGCGTACGCGTCTCGACGCTCTCGGAAGGCTCTCTGCGCCTTGCGGTTCTGCTCTGCCCGTTTGCTGGTGCTCAGCTGCCTGCCGCCGGGGCCGTTGGCAGAGGTCTGGGTCGGACTGCCGTCCGCAGAGCCGTTGCCTGCGGGGAGAGGGGGAACAGGGTTGCCCTGGCTATCGACTGGCTGATGGGGCTGGGCGTAATATGCCTCGTACTGGGCATGAGGCGGCGGCGGCGGCGGCGGCGGAGGGAGCTGATGCGACTGTTGCTGCTCTGGCGGAGGCGACTGCAGCTTGCGTTTGCGGGTGGGGCGACCTGATGGAGAATCAGAAGACGGCGGTTGCGGTTGCTGCTGCTGCTGGGCAGTGGCAGGATCTGTGGGAATGACCTGAGGGTGTACATAAGGCGAATTGGCTGGATGATGGGAGTTAGCGGAGAAGAGGAGGATTAGCTAATGAATGCGCACACCGTCTCGCGTCGTGGGGCGGTGGATAAGCGGGATACGGCTGGGGCGGGGGGCCGTCCTGAGGCTGGTACTGGGCGGGTGGCTGCTGCTGTGGCGGATGGCCTTGCATCTGCGGCGGGTTTGCAGGAAATCTATGCATTGTGGGTGGGTGACTAAGAGGGGGGTTACAAAGCGTTACTTAACAGGCCGTTACTTAACCTCTCCTTTTATCTGTCAGCGAGCCATCCGCACTCCGCTCGTCCCACGCCGGGTCCCTTTCACGCCCCGACGAGTATAAACTCCGCTGGTCGCCGTGTGTGTCCTTGCTGCCTGTCGCCCGCGCATCTTCTCGTCCGCCTCCATCTTCCCCACCAGCCAGTATCTGTTCCGCTTTCTATATCATGTCTGATTCTTCTTCTAGACCGGTCAACGTCGTCCCACAGCCGTCTGCAGACGGCCCTGCTGCTGATGCACAGCCGACCCCCACCGTCAGGCGGAAACCTAGCAGGCCAGGTGTCCCAGACGCAGATGCTGCGCAGCCCCCGTCGCAGCCGCAGCAGCGAGAGCAGGAGGATGACCACGCGTCGCGCGACGGCGAGGACGAGGGTGAGCAGCAGCCCGCGGAGGCGGTGCCGCAACCCTCCAGCGCTGGCGCTCACGTCTCTCCCGTTATCCCAGCACCTTCAGTCCATCCATCGTTCGAAAAACCCATCGACGGCTCCTCAACACGCGCCATCAGCACCGCCGTCCCCGCTGATGTCCCCGCCACGCCCCCATCAGCCTCCAAGTCCAGGCCACGGGCCAAGTCTTCGCGCCAGAAGAAACCCTCCTTCCTCTCCCGTTTGTTCCGCGTCCTCGTGCCCTGTGCTGGCCCTTCCTCTACACACCCCGCTGACGTCGACGTTGACACTGCGTCCGCCGCGCCCCTCCGCGAGAAGCAGCAGCGAGACGACGAGAAGAAAGACATGGCCCAGGAGGCTTCCACCTCTACCCACACACATACTGCCGAACCCTCCGCAACCACCAACTCTACTCCCGCCCCCGCGCCTCTAACTATCCCCTCCCAGCCCGTTATACCAATTGCGCCACCCCCACTCTCCGACCCCGACGTTATTGTGCCCCCCTCGCCCAAGTCCCACCGTCTCCCCAAGGAGGAGACGGCCGGTGTCACCTCTGGTGCCGTGCAGCCCCCGGGCTCGACCGGCGACGAAGATCCCGAGTTGGATCGAGAGCGCGAAAGCGACCGGTCTGATTCTAGCAGCTTTACTGACGAGGATGAGCAGGACCGGGGCGTTTTGAGTCCAGGCGTTGGTGTCGGCGCCGGCGCCGGACTGCACGAAGAGGATTTGGAGGACGAGGAGGATCGGTTAATTATGAATGGTGGAGCCGGTATCCCCATAGGACCTGTGAGCATTATCCTGCGATTGCGATGGCTGCACTGTTCGCACATGCTGATATGACGTTGTTAGGATGGCCTACCCCGTCCTCTTCTCCCACCTGTTGCACCCCACCTCGCTGGCCGGAAATGCCTTGTTCTCGACCTGGACGAGACACTCTTGCACAGTAGTTTCAAAGTACGTTGCTCAGGCAGCATTATATTCCTTCATCACCCTCTGCTCAATCGCACATTCTCACGCCTTATCCTATAGCTCATCCCTCAGGCCGATTATGTTGTTCCCGTGGAGATCGAATGGCAGTGGCACAATGTTTATTGCATCAAGCGGCCTGGCGTCGACAATTTTTTGAAGCAGATGGGCGAATTATATGAGATTGTCATATTTACCGCGAGTCTCAGCAAGGTACGCAAGTGATTCTGCTGACTATTTCCATCCTGGAGGTACGCCGATTTCACGTCCCGATCGCTGACGCTATGGTGTATCCTGTAGTATGCGGATCCCGTGCTAGATAAGCTTGACGTGCACAAAGTTGTGTCACATCGTTTATTCCGAGAGAGCTGCTATAACCACAAGGGTAACTATGTTAAAGTACGCCACCATACCCATACCACGGCACCGAAGCTCATTTACACTTTTTTCTCCTGCAGGACCTTTCGCAGCTCGGTCGACCACCAACGGACACCATTATTCTCGACAACTCCCCTGCGTCATATATTTTCCACCCGAACAACGCAGTTCCGGTTTCGTCGTGGTTCAATGACCCGCATGACACGGAGTTGACGGACCTTATACCATTCCTCGCGGATCTAAGGACGACGGATGACGTGCGGGGCGTACTCGACGGCGGGTTGTAGTCCCGCCTCGTACAGCCCCACTTATCAGACATGCTTCACATTTTATGCTACCCTCTGCGATAGCAATGGACATGATCACTGGGACTATCGCACTCTCCACCCTCTCCATATACCACCGCATTACTCAAAACTGCTACACACGCTCTCCACATGTACAATCGCCACACTTTTTTTTTCTCCCCCTATCTCACTCCGGGCATGTGTCTTCTTCTTCCTACCTTAAACTTCATTCCATTTCTTTTGACTTCTGCATGCAAAGGTCCCTGTCGATCCACCCAATCGTCCACACGCCCGTTTTTCTCTGTTCATTGCTGTCTCTTTTTTTTTACCCGCCCTGTTTCTTCTAGCACATTCTCCCTTTCTTGAGCCCCCACACATCCATCCCCATATGACTCACCCCCCGTTCCCACCCCCCCTGTGTTCTGTTGACGACGACTATGACGGCGTGCACGAATTCATGATCTCCATTTTAAGCCCACAAGCAGGAATTTCTCCTCCCCTCTATTCTGTCTCTGCCTCATCGAATGTGTACATACATCGGCATGCTGGGTTCTTTATTTGTGGTATAAACCATGGTGTCATCGTGCTGCGGATATCTCGGCCTCGCAAAAATAGCCGGCGAACACGCCTGCCTTCCTTGTTGAGATGAACACATGTATACTCGCCCTGGCACAGGCAGGTCCGCAGCCTTGCCAGTCGCTTGTGAAATTCCCGTTTCGATAGATCAATAGATAGATATACTCTTGTGTTATCACTGCTTATCCTCATTCCAACTCAACTCCACTCCACAACGGTACGAATGCACTCTACAACGCACTCTCACCCCCCTCCCCCTCCGCCTATTCACACCCCTCACTCTTTCTTGCTCTCCATCCCAGCCCATGGATTGAAAAAACGCCTGGGCGCAGAGACCTGCAAGTCACGGTGCGCTTCGCCCGCCCAATGTGGCGATGAATGATGTGAGCCCACACCGCCACTCCCGCTCCCACTGCCACTCCCGCTCCCATGGCTCGACACGCGCTCCAGACTCGCATTCTGAGATCCCGAGCCCAGCGCACGCTGCAACGCCTCCCGCTCCGCCGGCGACGGCGCGAACGCATTATGCAGCGACGAGAAGAACGAGCCCGCGAGGCTCAGGCGGGGTGGCGGCGATTCCGTCGCAGAGCTCGGGTAGAATGTCTCTCCGCCGAAGGTGGCGGGCGTCGAGGCACCAGAGCCCGAGTTGGAGCCCCCCAGTGCGAGCGGCCGTCCGAGGGGGAGTGTGAATACCTTGGCGTCGGGATTTAATCCTTTCTCTTTAGACCCGGCCAGGAACCACCGACGGGGCTTGGATGATACGGGTTCGGCCTCGTGTGAGGGGGAGCGGGTACGCGGTGGCAGGACTGCACGCTGCGAGTCGAAGCGGTTGGTGTGGGAGGGTGGCAAAGGCTCGTCCACGGGTGAGTACAGCTCATCGGGGGCTGAAGAGTGCACTGCGGGGGTATCGCTGAAGAACGGGCTGTGCGTCGATACTTCCGAGCGTGGGGTCTCTATGGACTGCATGAGGCTCGCTGGGAGCAGGGATGCACTCATGGGGGAGAGGGCGCCGGTGTATACGGAGATCGAAGAGGGTGTAACTGGCGAGTCTGCAAAGGGACGAAACTGCGATGGTGGTGCGTATGGATTGTCTAATGCCGATCCGTTTCCGGTGCCACCGATATGCGGAGGGAGTTTAGCGATGTTTGATAGGCCCCCAAGCACTAGAGGACGTGGACGAGGAGGAGAGGGTGTCCCGTGAAACTCGGCAGATGAGCGCGCAGTATCTGTTCCGAGCGTTGCAGCCTGTTGATGATTCGCAAGTCGTCCTCGGGTCGTAGTCTGTACGGGAGGCAAGAGGGGCGGGGGCCAGGAACTTGCATCAGTGTGAACCGCAGGAGCTGTAGCATGCTGCAGTTGTTGCCTGCGAGCCTCTGCATCCTCCTTCAACTTCTGAAAGCGTTCCGTCTCCTCTGCAATTTTACCCTCCAGATCCCGCGCTCGTGCAGTAAGTGCAAGCACAACATCCTCCGCAACACTGATCTCCTCCCGCTTGGCCGCAAGTGCCTCCGCAATCTCGCCCCGCTCCACATCCGTCTGCACACGACTCTCCGCAACCCGAGCAGAGTCCTCCACAACACGCCGCTGCAGCTCCTCCACCTCTCGTCCCAGCCGCTCAATTCTCCCCGTTGCACTATCTCGCGCGGATGAGGCCGCCTTGAGTTTCTTCTCCGCCTCGCGTTTGCTCCCCTCCGCTTGCCGCCGCGCATCATCTAAAATCTTCGTGCGCGCCTTCACCTCTGCGCGCCCCGCATCCTCGCGTTTCTTCGTCACACGTGCCGCGTCCACTTCTGTCTGAAGAGAGGCTTGCGAACATACAGAGACGTCCTGGAACTCGGCAAGCTGTGTGTGAAGATCAGAAGTAGCGTTGCGGGCGGCATCGATCTGCTTGAGTATATCGGCGATGACGGGTGAGTGCTCTTGTGTAGATGAACTGCGCGCGCGCGTGGGCATGCCCGTATCCGGCCCGATGGTCGTCGGCAAGAGCGGCTCACTGTGCTTGCCGTTGCATTCGCTCTTCGTTTTGCGCGTTTCGGGCGAAGGCGGGGGGACGCGCTTCGCATGGAGGGGGAGAGACGCAAATTTGGGAAGAGGCGGGGGCGTGGTAGGACGCGGCGGGGGGTGCGGGTGTGAATTTGTCTCCCGTTTGTGCAATGAACTAGTTTGCAATGAAAGTCTCTCTCGCAGAGCGGCCTTTGTGCGTGGAGCAGCAGATGTAAAAGAACGCCGTGGGGTACCCGGTTTGGAAGCTTTGTGAGGGGGAAACGCTTCGTCAGATTGGCGGCCGGTAGACGCCTCAGCGTCGTCTCCTCGCGCGCGCGTGAGCTCTCTCTCCCTCAACGCCACGTCATCCTGGGCAGCAAACCTGACCTGTCTGGGATGCATCTTCATCTCCAGCCCAAGCCACCATCTGCCAAACGCGCCGATGAACCATGCACCATGTGTGGCCGGGTTACTCCACGAGATCGGCTTCGGTGGATGAGCGTGTGCATGCGAAGAGCTGGGGACGGGCAGAGGTGCTACAGCCATTTCGACCGGGGATACGATGGCGAATGTGAGCACTGCAAAGCTGCGGAAATGGTAACCAGGCGTGCGGAGCGAAACGGAGGCCTTGTTCGCAAAGTGAAAGACGATGGGGGTCTCAGCAGTGGAAGCGGATCCATGGCCGTGTCCGTGTCCGTGTAAAGCGCTATGTTTCCGTGTGCCTTTGTGGTCGGGCGAGCGCGTGCCACTGCTCGACCGAGAGTCGTCTTCATAGTCATCCGGGTCGAGATCCTGTGCCTCGCTTAGCCGTGAGATGTGTTGACGGAAAGCGAGCTCTGTGAGGAACGCGCGGAAGGACGCCTCTGTGGGATTTGTGAAATACGCTAGAGGGCAGATGAGTGAAGAGACAAAGAAAAAAGTGGCGAAAAAAACGGACCGATGAGCACGAAGACCGCGGCGAGGAATGTGGCGAGGAGAATAGAAGGAAGATCAAGTAGACGGAGGAAAGAATAAGAAAGAGTAAATGGGACTCTGAGTGAAACGACGCCTATACCACCCAGAGCGATGCCCATCATGAGCCTGAACGAGTCAGACGTCGACGACGCCTTTGTCTCTGGACGACGATGGGCGAGCTGAAAGAGTTGCCTAGACAGATTGATGTGGAACAAATGAAGAAGGACGGCGGTTAACAGTGAGCAGAGGCAGTGGCCGCTGCCGTTCACGGTTATCTTCCTTTTTCACTCCGCTGCTGACAAAGTCGTCTGCAGCGCTCAAAGCAGGCCCAAAGCAGTCTCTGACTCAGGCTCTCAGCGGCTGCAGCCAGAGCCCTGCAACGATGCCATCTGCCCCGTGGACGAAATATCAATGCACCGCGATTATCAGAGTACATCGATGGCGTTTCAAGGGCGCTCATGCTTCGTATGGGAAAGAGTGGGGTGTGTGTGCAGAGAAATGCGACAAAAATGCAAATGATACAGTTGTGCTCCAGAGTGTCTCATGATGTCTCCTCGTCCTCCTTGTAAATACTCACAGCAGCTACGCACCCGCCCCAGGGCCCTCCTGCTTGGGTGGATCTGGCGGTGGTGGCGGCGGCATTTCCTCTGCCAACTTCGCCTCAGCCTCTATTCGCTCTCGGGCCCGCACAACTTTCGACTGCAGATAATGCGAATGCTCCGGCGTGGCTTTCGACCGCGCACCAGTCCGCGGCTCCTCCGCAGTTGTCGCAGGCGGCGAGTTCACCGAGAATAAATGTTCGTAGTTCTGCGAATAAAACACAACTATCAGCACCTCCCATCCAGGCTCCTCGTTACGAAGAACGCACTTTGAGTACTTGTTCCATTGCGTCGCTTCGTTTCAGATTCAGTATCAGATGCGCTTCATCGAGCGTCATACGGTGCTCCCGTGTGAGCTTGTCTGTGATAGACCCCGACGTTGCATTGCTCACACCCGCCACGTCCGTCGCACTGCCTGCCGGCCGATGTTTTGCATCTAAGATGGTCTCCAAGTCAGTTGAATCCAACAAGTTGCAGAAATGGCTCAACTGCGCACGGCCTGCCGACCTGCCTCAAACAGGGCCTTGCCAAAGATCTGTGAGCCAACAATAAGAATTTGTATGATGATTTTCGGCGCCGACTAGTAAATATTGAGCACCGTGCCCTACGCATGACACAAAGACAACAACATACCATAGTCGGGGCGCCGTCAAAGTGGCACTCGGAAAATTATCTGCAGGGCGAGCGCCAAGCTGCACTTGCTTACTCTATCAGCCTCGGCACAGTTTTTGGGACTCAAGAAATGTCGCTGAGCCTCTCATCTCCTCCTAAGAAACGCAAACAGCATAACGAAGACGCAGCCGTCGCAGGGCCATCTACCAAAAAAATCAAACAAGACCGCAAGCACAAGGAAAAACATGGCCGTCGAGGTCAACTCGCTGAGGAGTTCATTCTCGTGCATGCTTCACTCGTCGTCTCAATTCCGCCCATATTCGCGTCAAATCCTGCGCAAGGCGTCGAGGAGATGCTAGACTCCATGGTCATGCGGTGTGCATTGCCCCACACCTCCCCTCACCGCTCGTCTACTAAGTATTTTGCCCCCCAGATACATCCCTACCGTTCGTGGCGTCGTCCTGACTCATTCGAACCTCCAATTCCTCCAATCCACCGCAGAGATACAGGGCGACTGTCCCTACGCAATATGCAATGTCGCATTTGATACCACAGTATGGAGCCCGCGCGTAGGCCAACGTCTCAGTGCGTTCGTCCTGCCCTGATTCGCTCACGCCTCATCCCCCTCACAGCCGGAAAGGTCAACCTCTGCTCGCCGGACCATGTCTCGCTCCTCGTTCACCGGACCTTCAATGTGTCGATTCCACGACATCATATACCTCAGAGGGAGTGGGTCTTTGAGTATGGACCGGCGGAGAATGATCCAGAGTATGGTGCGGGTGCCGCTGCTGCACATGATGTTAAGGTACTGGCAGAAGATGTGGCAGAAGATGCGATAGAAACAGGTGAAGGAGCAGACATCGTCATGGAGGAAGAAAATGAAGGAGTAGAAGAAAGCAGTGGGCGGTGGGTGCACGTCACAACGGGGTTACCCCTTGGAGGCAGCAATGCCACGTTAGAATTCACTGTCGTAGGGTGAGCATTCAGATTGCATTGTGCCTCTTCTTCCATTCTCCCCTTGGCACATTGTCTCCCTTTCCGTTGTTTCTCACTCTTCACTTTTGACTATCCCCCAGACTATTGGCTCACAATGACTACACTCTCTAGGTTAACAATCGCAAACCAAATGCTTTCCCTCGTCGGCTCCATTCAACCCGATCCTTTCTCCCCCGAGCACGTCGCACCCACACAGCACACTCCCACCAAAAAACCTGCTCCAGCACAGGCAGCCGGGCTCGAGGAAGAGGCCGACGCTAGACTCGAAAACAAAGACGAGGGCGATTCTGAGGCTGAATTTGATATATTTGCCGAGCTGGGACGAATCACAGATCGTACAGCTGATGAGGAGGCAAGACGGCGGCAAAAGGCAGAGAAAAAAGCTGCCAAGGCGGAGAGAAAAAAACGGAAAGGGAATGGGGAGGAGCAGGAGAGCAGGAAGAAGGGTGTGGATGATGGGGAGAAGAAGCGGAAGAAGGACGCTGAAGGTGCTGACGAAAAGAGGAAGGATGATGCTGTGAGCAAGGAAGCGAAGCGGGAAAAGAGGAAGATCGCTGCAGATGGTGAGGCTGAAGAGCGCAAGCCTAGGAAAAAGAAAAAGCATGAGGACAAATGAGCGTACTGCAACTACAACAGTGTTTGTGGAATTCACCCTGGTTTCGAGGAAAAGGTTTCATCACTCGCGGAAACTCATTAAAATGACTATGGGCTACCCCATTTCAGTCAAGCGGCAAAGTTCTTCCGACATATTACATAGCTAATTCACAGTCATGTTTCGCAAGACTTGCATCGCACCTCAAGAGTCATCCTCAGACTGAACATCCGGAAGCATGCCCTCCCAAAGCTGATCGCGTACGGCCCACGGATCATCATACCACATGGTCTTCTCAAAGACGAGATACTCAAGCACGCGCTTCGGCTCAGGCGCAGATGTGTGTCCCATCGACATTGAGGTGATGCTCTGCGAAGCCTGAATGAATACATAAACGGCGGGAAAGCATGCTTCAACAGACCTGCCATGTGTCGAACTTCATACATGCCTGGACCACCCAACGGGTCCCAAACAACGGCTCGGCGCGACCAAAGTGCGCCTGCTGCCCTCGAATAGAGACGCACTGTACCGGCGACGCCAAAGAGTGAAGACGCCACGTATGTATCGTGCGTAATGGCTGTTTTTTCTTCAAAGACTTTGTCGAACCCGACGCGTGGAGAGATTTCATCCTTTCTAGCATACGTTTCTTATACTTGCCATCCGTCAAAGAGCGTATTGTATTGATGTCGTTGCTGCAGTGCGTTGCCTTGTGTCAAATTTGACGTTGACGCCGGAAGTGTACTCACGTCGCTACAGCCGTGTTGATTCGCTCATATGAGTCCAGGGCGAGCGTCCGTAGAGGTTCCAACCACGTGTTAGGCTTTGTAGACGAGGCTTTGAATATTTGGAGAGAATAAGGGGAAACCGATGGGTTCCAAGGGAATGAGCGATTTTTGGCAATGCGAAACATTCTGCATGGATATTAAATCATCACACATGTGTGCAGTCCTGCCACGATAAACTAACGTTGTAACATTCGAGAGTTTGTTATCCAGTCCATGACGCATGAATTTTAATCGATCTCGCACACTTGTGTCCTTAGGAAGCGAGGACAAGGGTGTCGGAACATGTAGGTCTTTTCTTGACACAAATAATTGAGCAAAGACATGGGAATGGTCCAAAGATACCCTCACCTAACAGAGGCACGCCTCTTGCCCATGGGTCGAAGCCCGTCTTACTATGCTCGGACATGTTGATATACCTTTCAATGTCTTCTGGTGTACTTTGACCAGGGGATTTTACGTTGGATTTCTGTGTTTGCGTAGCATATGCTCTGAACACCACACGCGACGAAGGAACATGATGTAGCAGAACTCTGCAGTTCACCGAGCGCAACATGGAAACGCAGTGGAATTTTTCGTGAACTCGGCGCTAATCGGTCTTACTCAGCGCCAGTCTTCTTGCCCGCAACCACATCCTTTGGACCTTTGCACGATGCCTGTACGTCGCATCCTCCTGTTCCTCCCAACACTTATACAACTTTGACGGTATTCTTCAGCGTCAATCCCGTTCCCGCCCTGCAGCGCGTCCCGCTGCACCTCCACCGCAGAAGACCCAAACCCGCAGTGCATCTACCACCGCAGCGCCTCCCGTTCCAGCGCATGCACCTTCAGCTCCTGTTCCGCACCCTGGTGCAGCCACAGGCCAGCAACCTGGGATGATTGCGCAAATGGCTGCCACTGCCGGTAGCGTCGCCATCGGCAGCACCATTGGCCATGGGCTATCCAGTATGCTGTTTGGCGGATCTTCCAGCGCTGCTGCTCCCGTCGAACAGGCTCCTCAGCCCGTTCAGCAGCAACAGAGTCAGGGCATCAACTGCGAAGTTCAAGCCAAGGGTGCGTGGGTTATTATTGTTATAGGAAGACAGCTGACCTTTTTACATCCCCACACTCAGATTTCACTAGATGCCTCGAGGCTGCTGATGTTCAAACCTGCTCCTGGTATCTTGAGCAGCTCAAGGCTGTAGGTTCCCTTGCCTGTTCGTTACCTTAAAATATTGACTGGTGACTTTATTTAGTGCCAATCAGCTGCCCGACCATATTAGACATTCTTATTGAGCATTTTTCTTTGCGATGTAGTCGATGCACTCGTAGTAGGAACAAGATGCATTAGATTTTTTTTTAACCTTAAATATACCGGTCAAGAACTGCTGATTAGTTCGCTCAGATATCAACCACCACCACTCCCAACAGAATAGCACATCTCTTCCAGTATAAATTATAGTTGTGTTTTGAATATCGTCAATCTTGCTTGATATGCAGTCACAAGGTTTTCGGTATGTACAACATTCAGCTTACTGTAATGACCAGAGACCATGCATCACTTACTAAATTCCCATTATCACTGTCGAAGTATTAATGATGTGGATAAGTATTATAAAGACCTATCCCATAACACCAAGCTGGACGGTCGCACCAAGGTCGTTTTTTTCTCTCGCGATTTCCTCGAACACTACATGTATAATTCAGTCTTTTATTTGGTACTCGACGGGCCGTCCCCTGGCGCTTCATCTCTTGACACTTCGAATGCCAATCATCTGGCCAGGCTTTGACTCCCAAACATAACTTTGCTCGTTGGTCGTTGTACCGAAAATTAGGCACCTAGGCCTGGGTCTTCACAGGTCAATCTTTTCTACTAGCACGGTTGCCAGTGAGAATAGGGAAATACATATATATCTTGTTTATAAATTTCCGAACTTAAAGCGTGAGTCAGATCCATTGTCCAGCACCAACATGGTGAAATTATAAGATATCGTAGAGTCAATAATTTATTGCTCGAAAGGCCCCGTGGGATAAAGGGTAACATTATTAGTAGATTGTTGTTTTTCAAGAAATGAGGCGCAAACAAGAATTCCGAGGGTATCTACATGATGACACAGTCTTCGTCCTTCCTTTCTAAGCGTCTAGTGATATCATTCAATTCTAGAGTGCGATCGTTACGGCTGCCGTCCAGGGTGACTACGAGAACGCCCGAATTGTGTTCGTCAAGGTGAGCCACTATATTATACCTATTAGAGCAGAATAAGCACAATATTCACAGGAATAAGTCCCCGTGTCGGCCTACTTCTGCATCAGATTCTCGATGGCGGGTTCTAATTTTGCTATGTGGTCTTGGCTGTGAATACCTTTGCCTTCGGAAAAGTCAGATACGATTCTCTTCAGTCACAAAATATGTGTTTTACGAACCAACGATGAGACGTATCTCGCTGTCACCCCGGGATCGTGCTTCATGGACGGCCCGCTCAGTATGGGTGATAGCCTCTTTCACGTATAGACCATGTCTGGAATTTCAATTTGAGAAGCTGTTTCCGCAGTGAATAAAAATTCATACAAGTCGACTTCGCCCGGTTTGCTATCCTGATCCACCATCACTGGCAGTCAACATGAGGATGCGATAAAATGCCACTCAAACATACCGTGTTATTGGCTAAATCATAAATCACTTTAGTCAATAAACCTCATATTCAATAATCAACCTACCTTGGAAGATCCAGTCACTTGCTTGAGCGTTGAGTTCGTTCATCTTGCTCTGATGAGCGTGGCCTTCATTAGACAGCTCCTTGGCTCGTGCCCCTTCATGAGCTTCATACGCCTGGTGACTTTCTTCAAAACATCTAGCCATTGCATCTCCTTCCTCTTTAGCACGTGCACGGAGTTGCTTATAGTACTCATTATTCTGGTTGATCAAGTTTTCGTTCTGGAGCATCAAATATGTCAGGTGTCAGATATGTAGTCCCAAGCGTTAGGTTACTTAGGTGAAATATTAAGAACCTTGTAAGGACGATGAGGCCCGTGGCCCTGTGCATGGGGGGGAGTATGGGGAGGTTGTTGGGCTGGATGTGATGAGGTTATGTGCGGTTGTGCTTGTGGTTGTGATTGTGGTTGTAGATGCGGATGCGGATGAGTCTGAGGACTAACGGGTTGTCCGGGTTGTTCATTGTTTGACTGAGAGCAGAAAAGCTGCTGGAGGATGCGAAAGAACGTCCCTAGCGGAGAAGACATCCTTCTCGGCGCAGTGTGATGTAAAATTGTCGGCCGGCACAGTGATTATAACTCCGAAATCCCGACATCAGTGGCTTCATCTCCATCATTTACCGCATGCATAGTTTGGAAAGAGAACGAAGATTTACGTGACTACTTCCGTTTCTTTGAGAATGACTGAGGAGGAAAATTTCCTCAATGGCCCGGCCACTCTCGCTGGATTTTTCAAGCCAGCGACACATTCTCTAAAATCTACAAGGAATTGGCATGGAAGTGAACGGCGACGTAGGCCTCACGGTGGATATATAACGACGCACGTGGACGATATTGTGTGAATCAATGTGATCGTAGACGATGATTCCGCTAATGGTTTCGAAGGTGTGCAAGAGGAATTCATGCCCAGTTGCCCTCCCCTCCCCCTCCGATTTGAATACTGTTCGTGCGGGCTATATGTGTATTCACTTTTTTCAAGCCAACACCAAATGCCTCAATGCATTGGGCTTGACAGTACATTGGCTACCTGTGACCTCTACTACGTGAACAAGGATGTGCCAGTGTAACGATGAAATGCTTGGTGAGTGTTCGGTTTCCCTTTCAATTGAGGTCAGGTGAAATTATGCTCGACACATTATCCCTCCTGGTTTCTTCTGACCGGTTGAGTATGGCCGGTCACGGTGTCCTTTCGCAGTAAGCTAAAGGTTTGGCTGGATCAAGCGAAAGAGATCGGTCGAAAACCTCAATTGGAACACGTCAGTAGCGTTATCGACTATCTTTCTCTTCTAGTGCGGGGCGCATCACGTTAAGGATTCGTCACTCCCAAGCTTCAATATAATATAAAGGAAATTATGTGCGTAAGGTCTGGATTTGTGAACACACTGCACCCTTACTCTGAACCATACTCTGGTGGAAAATTTACTGAATATTTAATTCAGGAGACGGTTCAAGAGTAAAAACATGCCAAGAATGCGAGTAGACGACCAACCGGTTGCTTAACCACGCACTAGCACAGTTAATCCAGTTTCCCTAAGGTTAAAAAACAAATCCAC
Source organism: Ramaria rubella (assembly GCA_015039355.1). Lineage (NCBI taxonomy): Eukaryota > Fungi > Basidiomycota > Agaricomycetes > Gomphales > Gomphaceae > Ramaria > Ramaria rubella. The sequence goes on along the minus strand of MU134301.1, from coordinate 592,353 downwards.
CCGTCGCCAAAGAGTCCGGAAGTGCGCTAGAGCCATGCCCACATCCTGTCGCAGCGGAGAGATCATTCGTCACCGTAATCACGACATTAGAGCTTTTAGCCACCAAGTCGTTGAAATCGATCCAGCACCTCGAGGCGTTTTCCTTGCCGTCAATACTTACGCTTTCTACATATACGCGACTAGAGTTGGAAGGTTGTACAGCCACCGACGTCGGGTCAAAGTTTTTCACGCTGACTGTTGTGGTGGTCTTGTAAAAGTCATTCTTCAGCGTGTAAGAAGACACGAGGGGCGAGCCGATCAGGAGCTGGGTGGAAGAAGGGACAGGGTATAGTCCGAGGATGTGGAATACGAGGAGAGCGGCCATCGCTCCACTATCGTCATTGCCTGGTAACTACAAGCACCATGCGTTATTACCCTCCGATCAACTTCTGAAAATTCTGTTAAACACGTACTCCGCCAATGCCCGTGTTAAAGTTCTCGAAGACGACTGAGCGAACTCTCCTCGCAGAAAGATCTGGTCTGTTTGCGTAGTGGTATGCCCATGGCATCGCGAAGCCGGGCTCGTTTCCCGCGAGGAAATACCCTTTGTCGAAATAATGGTCACTTTGGTGGGGTCAAGTGTGTGAGATAGAAAGCGGCGCAGGAATTATTACTCACACCCGGCTAACAAAGACATCATCCCCTCCCATCAGTTCTATAACAGTCGCCATGCTCTGAGGAGCGAAGAAGCTATATTCCCTATATTATATAGTGTATCAATTACCATGAACCTTATCGCTATGCCCGTGCCTACCATGAGGATGCTTTTGTACAAATTAAATTAAATCAGCATATGACGTGAATTAGATACCGCAGCAAGACGTAACATACACTCATAAAATCCGACGTCGTTATCTGTCCCTCGTGCGCACGAGTGGCCAACTGTGTCGAGAGGGGAGCAGTCCACGGGGTCGCTGAATGCGAACGTTCCGTTCTAGACGCGTTCGAGGAAAAGAAGAAACTGTCCGCATCAAATCAATCCAATTCATAGAGCAAGATCGTGCCTACCGGGAACCGTCTTTGAGAAAATCCCGTAAAGCCATCGCTCGTCACGTTGGGATCAAACACATTGACAAAGTTCATGGAGCGATTCGCGTATACAGCAACCTGGGAGGCGGGTTTCCTCAAGGCAATGCCTGCCTGACGAACTGCAAAATCTCCGAGAGCATACTGAAAGGTTCATGAGCAGCTGGTGAAGCGAGGGCATTTGGGTACTTACTTCGAGCGAGCGAGAGGCCTCCCGAGTTTCCAAACCCGTGGAGTCTGGATCATCGTAGTCTGTAGGAATATATCCGAATAGTTTCCAAGCGGTGTTTTGTCTTCCAACTATTGGAATGATTGAGTGTGTAAATATTTGGCGACCTCAACTTACTGGTATACCAGTCTGGAGGCTTCATGTTCATGGAGTAAGCCAAGCTGGAGTTAATGAAGAAAATAGTGCGTACCGTATTCTCCGCTGTGTCAACTAAAGCTGTCCACAAGTCTTCAGGGTCGACACCCAGCGTAGATGCATGCTGCCCGTACTTGACTGCGAAGTCGCCGAGAACTGGCATCCCATCAGAGCCCCCTTGCACGTAGCCGCTATAAACGATCCGTAAATTAGTTAGTCTGTAGAACCATCATGAATTCTTTTAATCACTCTTTGGTATTTGAACGGCACTCGGGTATGAAGCCTGTGAGATATGTTAGTCATTATTATCAATGAAGTAAAGTAGTACCAGTATGTCTCCACCCATCAACGTAGGCGCTCACTATACCTCCCCACTCAATCGGAGACAACAGTGAAAGCAGAGGGTGGACAGTGCGGAATGTATCCCAAGAGCTGCCATAGTGTTAGTTCTTACGTGTTGAGAATAATCCCCAAGCATAGGACGTACCAAAACATAGCGTCGAAGAATGGGTGGATGTTATCCCAGTACGGGTTTTCCGAAGTCAGGTTGGCCGGAACGAGAGCCGAACGATAGAACTATGCTATTTAAGCACAAGTTGATTCAATTATTCTGCAGCTCATATAACTGACCGAGGAATATAGCAGTTCTACTACCGTCGAGTTTTCGACTTTTGTGTTGATTATCAGACGTTCCAGTACGTCTTCCCATTTAGACTGGGATGCATTCTGAACCTCATCCCAGTGCCAGTTGGGGACCTCCGACTCTGCATTTGCGCAGGCTTGTGCGGAGCTCATGAAGGATACTCCGAAACGTGCTAACACGGTATTGGAAGTACCAAGGTCCAGAGAAAGTAAAAGCCCAGCCTCAAAATTGATCGGAGACGCGGCCGAAACAAAAGGGAAGACGAGAGACGATGCATTTGGGGTGATGGCAGAGCTATTATACGTTCCATGTGCGGCGATGGGCTGTTGGAAGTCGTAGCAAGCGAACACAGTGTAATTGCTTGGTCCATAACTCTTATTAGGTGGTCAGAACGGAGTCATACGAAGCATAGACAGTTGACTACCTGCAAGAATGTGCCACCTAGTTGAATTTTCCCATTCTGATCAAGCTCAAGAGTTCCACCCTGGAAGGACCGTTGTAGGTCGTTGGTAAGGTCAACCACTACGTGGTTATTCTCTGTCCCGTTTGTAAACGTGAAACGGATTAACCCAGCACGCCGTGTCGACGTCGTCTCGATTTTAGCTCCGTTAGTGAGCGTTGTCGTGAAGTAACCTGGTTGTGCCTCTGAAAATTACGATGACTCTAACAGATAATAAATGCCAATTGAACCCCTGCCCACCATCCGTTCCAGGCACACGAGCCAACTTTCTAGAGTTAATTTGGGTAGGACATGACGAGAAAGTGCAGTTTGTAAGGGGAAAAAGAGGGAAGTTCCCGTAACCACCATCAGTATTTCCTCCGGTGCCTTCGTCATGCAACAGCGATATGCCTGTAAAACAAATGTCAAATACCCACACGGAGAAGGGGAATGACAAGAGCCTGAGATTTGATACCTGTGATGGCCCCATCGATACTGATATATCCAGCCTGTCTTGGGCTAATGTCAACATCTATGCCCACCTAGAAATTACTGGAGGTTGGGTTTCCTCATCACTCCATTGCTAGTCTAGCGTACCTTCGCCATGGCGTGTGGAACAGCAGCTCCTGGGAATGCATTACCACCACTTCCTCCGTTCGCACCAGTTTCCGTCCCAATGAACAAGTTTACTAATGAAGTAAGTTGCATTGTGGCAGCAACCGTGACAGGAAAAGACCTGGACAGCAGGAGCAGACCACCAAACAGTGCAGGATACACCATGATTGGGGAGACAAATGGCTTAACCAAGCATGCCTAGAGAAGAGGCAGCCTCATTTATGAATGATTCTCCATTCCTTCGACCGGGCCTTGCAGACCTCGAGACTCGAGTGGTGTTCACTCACGTGACCACGAGGGTATGGTCACGAACTTGAACGTGCGCCGCGTATGATAACGCACGGCATAATAATGTCCCCTCGGAACACAATTCTGTCCCTGAGATCGGGATTGTGTCCCACAATTATGTAGCTATTGTCTTCCCCATGTGACCTTTCTGTCCCTGCCACAAGCGGTTTCAGCCCCACAACGGAAACATTTCCGTCCCAGCCCCGGGGCGTTTCCGTCCCAATACTACAAGGTGTCCGTCCCAAGATTTAGCAGCTCCTCAACGGCTGCACCAATTACTATAAAGGTAGGTGCATTCTCTTCCTCTCCCTCCGGTGTGTCAGCATAAATTGACTGATTTTATTTTGCACATGTCCTTGTTCTTCCATGGTCATAATCTTGACCTCTCCTGCACCTCCCCTCCTGTTCAAATGTTCAAAGTTATCTAATTGTAGATCAAATAATGTATATATTTGCTGGTACTTTGAGTGAGTAGCACTTAAATTCTTGATCCAACACTTTTTCTCAACTTGACTCCTTCAGCTCTTTTGGCACTGCAAGGCCATGAAATCAATCAGCCCCCGCCTTCCCGGTTCGAACTCTGTTGAGCGAGACAAGACTCACTAGCGCTTGTCTGCTCTGAGCTTGGGCCGACTCGACACCAGTCTTGCATGCATGGTGATCAATGCACTTGATGCAATACTTAGTAAGGTTACTTAGAATATTGTACTAGGATTGAAATGTGAGTATGGGGATTCACGAATGCCACTGCAAAATGTGCGGCACATGCCTGCAGGTACCCACTCGACACAAAGTCATTTTTTATGGCAAGGATGTTTGCAATCTTAATTTGGACAATTTTCCCGTCATGGCCTGATGTATAGCTATCAAACGGTACTTGGTTTATAGAATTTAGAGCAGTACTTAAGTTGTAACTAAAAGCTAGGACATCCCGGTGATTGCCTAGGACAGACATGGCATCCCAGGGACAGAAACCTTATCTCGTGGGACATTATTCATTTTCGCTATGATAACCTTATGCAATTCTTACATTAGGGAGTATTCGAAGTCAACTTAAGCTGACTTTCGCTAGCTACGATTCAGGCTGAGGTAGAGCACTCCACTAAAACATCACTTCCTCGCTGTTATGCCATGTTTGAGCTCCGCAGCCGGAAAATATTGAATCATCGATCTTCGCATTTCATTTTTCGTCTTCAGTGCATGTAAAGGAGGATGAGTAAGGAATTTTGTTATAAGCTTGAGAAAAAAACACGAAAGGAGGTCTGAGAGGTTCTGCTAGGCTGAAGCCCCGGATACACGGCTCACAGCCAGCTGTCATCTCATGCCGACCTTGTGCGCGTTTCACTACATATTGCACCACTTCCTTCTGAGGTGGAGCATCAAAAAGTTGGGTTTTCAACTCAAGTTGACTTCGAATACTCCCTCACAAGGTGAACTAGATATTAATGGAGTGCTCCTGTAGGACCTGCCGGTATTACGTGGGTGTGTTCCACCATTCGAATTTTCACACTGATGATTCTTTTTCCTAGTTCAAGCTGTCGTGACTGGGCCCTCAAGACCTATTTTCGAGGCCTAAAGTTCAAACAACAACTCTATAAAGCATTTATGCTTATCGACTTTCCTAGTACATTGAGGCCTCATACTACTATGCATTGAAGTGGATTTTTTTTGCAGTAGTGAGAAAGTCGCCATTAACATTGAACATTGGAAGTAGAAGAACCTTTATCTGTGGCAGCAGTGAGTACCTGTAAACACTTATAAGTTCCGTTATCTGTTAAGGGTGGTTTGAAAGTGAAGCATTCAGAGGTATACTAATATAAGTGCACCCACGATAGGGAAGTTCTGGACATTCCGAAAGCCGGCAATGCGGTGTATATAAACGCTAGTTTTAACCCTCTATCTCTCAAATTAGCAATATCCAGCCGGCGGTCAATGTTTAGCGTCTACAATGAAGGCACCGAATTCGAATGCCATTTGCCCTAGGAAGTCAAGATTGCGCAGCATATTTGGCATAAAGCGCAAAGTATATCTTCACAATCATGATGTCTAACCCGGAGCGCATGGATGAAAAACGAACAACAACAACCGACCAATCTGACGAGGACTATCTTGAGCCTCCAGACCTTAGTCTTCTACATGAAGCCAGAGCTGGACGTCTTGTTGTGGACCCTGAGAAAGCCATAATTGAATTTGGCGATCGATTTGCGGCCCACCTCAAATTAAACAAAGACAGTACTAAGGTTTTGTGGCTGCAACCCAGTGACTCACCAGATGACCCCCAGAACGTACGCATTTAGTACATGGCCATGAATATATAATAATTTCAATGCTTACAGTGGAGTTCCTTCAAGAAAAATTATCTTCTAGTCATTGTGACTCTTGCCGCCATTATACCTGAGTTCGATTCTGGGATTGGTATCATATTTGTACTTTCCTGTTCAGTCTCCCCCTCATGCTACATCTTCTCAGGAATTGGTGCTCTTTTTCCTTTAGCAAGACAGGTTCGTTGAGTTCTTTGTATATTTGCCCTCGTTTTGCCTCCATTTTTTGCATGGGTTACATTGACTAATGTCCTTTACAAGTTTGACACCACCCCCGAAGTCATCAACAAGCAAACAGCCAGGTGAGTGTATATATTTTGGATTTTAGAAAGTCTGCTGACGATTTCGCAGCTGGAGCATCTTCCTTCTTGGTATGTTCTCCCCACTTGACCTATATATAGGAACACATGAATAGGTTGTGGTTCTTTAGGCTGGGGTGGGATTTTTGCTCTTTTCTTTATCAATCGGTTCGGCCGCCTGCCAGTTTTGTTCTGGACCCAGGTTTTTACAGTTCGGTTACTCGCAGTATCATACTTCTCTAAACGTGACTGCAGTTGCTTGCTCTACTCTCCCTTGTCGGTTGCACATTCTCGCCCAACCTCAAAGTTTGCTCCAATGCTGTTCTTGATATTACCAAAGCTTATGCTATGTATAATAGACATTCACTGGTCAGAGATATCTCGCTTGCGATTTATTAAGTCTAATGCCTTTAATGTTGTAGTCATGCGGTGTCTGGCATGTTTCTTTGGGAAAGTTTTTCATTACCCACTGTGTTTCGTTGTCTAATGCTGTTGCCTTAGAACATGTCCACAAGTGACCGTGCGCTATTTGTACCAATCCAAACGCCGAGTTGTTCATGTTGGGAAAACAGGGTCTTCTCGTGGTCAGGGATCTCTTTCCCTTTCATCTACAAGCACGAAAGGTGATCATCCTGATCAAACGTCTTACATAAAACTCCTTTTCGATTATGCCTGATTTCACGTTAGTTGAATTTATGGACCTACGGTTTCATCTGTAGGTTGTGCAGTTATCATCCGTTCCTTGACCTAAAAAATGTATCATGATAGTGAGTCCCTTTCTGGGCCCCTTCGCATTTGGATTCCTGGTTGCTCGCGATTCATGGAGGTCAGCATTCTGTCGTATCGATGAAGATAACATGATGAATTTTAGCCCTTCAACACCGTGACAGATGGGCATATGGGATCGGTTGCATGTATGGCGCGATAGTCCTCGCTCTCATTGTGCTTTTCATGGAGGAGACGTAAGCCCGACATCTATATTTACTTTGTAATACAGACTTAGCACGATTCTTTTCAGGATGTACGACCGTGGAGTCCACCCTACAGCCGTGCAGCCTTATTCCGGGATCACATACCGCGTGCACACCCTCCTTGGAACAACAGGTATGAAATTAGCAAAGTATCGTGCATCTATCTGGGATGCGATCTCTTCGCCATTTCGCGTGCTCTCGCGACCCTACCTTGTCATGGCCCTGATTTATGAGGTGAGCCGTGAATTTATGCTACTGAGACATCTGGTAAACGCCTCCTCATTTTCCTCGCAGGGGGTGATGTTCGGATTTTGTACTATAGTATAGGTGTCACAGTATGTGCATTGAGCAGATATTTATGCAAACCTCACACAAGAAGCTTTCGTCAGATCACAATCCCAGTATTCTTAGCAGAGCCTCGTGCAATGGGGGGCTTTGAGCTGAAACCGTTTGGAATTGCGGGATGCTACGCTACTCCTATTGTTGGTTCTGATCTTCTTTTTCTTACAATAACTGAGCTTTAACCAGATCGGTGTGATCATCGGAGAACTCGTAGGACGATACGCCAATGACACAATCGCTGATTTCGGTATTAGACACAACAAGGGTGTGTTCAAAGCGGAGATGCGTCTCTGGTAAGCAAGAGAGGGTAGCTTTCACCAGTTTTCGGTTTGACATATGTGGCGAACCTGCAGGATGTGCTACCCTGCTGTACTGCTGTTCATGTTGGGATTTCTTGTTATAGGGGCATCCTTTCAACATCAGCTCACAATTGGCGCCTTGGTATGTATGCTCTCCGAATTTCTAGTCGCGCGCACTGTTAAAGTTTGCCAAGTTGAAGGGGTGGGGCATCGCTCAATGTTCGTGTATGCTGACGACGGTTTCTATTTGTAAGTCCCCTAGTGCCATCCACAGTACACAAGTTAACCTGGAATGCTGTTTAGATGCATATTTGAATGATTGTTTCCCGCGACATCCAGTGCGGTATTTCATACTCTCATCCTACTACCTTCCTTTAACAGCAACTCCCTAATAGGGAGAAGTCAGTGCGCTTATTCATCTTGCACGGACGCTTGGTGGATTCTCGGTTGCCTACTTTCAAGTTCCTTGGGCCCAGAAGAATGGAGCAATGCAGACCTTCGGATGTGAAGTTGCCGTAGTGGTTGGTCTCTTCGTCTTCCTGATTCCTTTGCTTCAATGGAAAGGGCGACACCTTCGAGTGCGTTTCTACATCTCCGCCGTGTTTTTTTCATGATAACATCAGTGATTACTTGACCTTTTAGGAGCGCTATTCAATGCATCATGATTAATCGATTTTGGATAACAGTAAGGGGACCATGTAGATTCACCTTTCACTTTGCATAACAATTCTTCTATGTCCGACTCTTATGAAACGCAATGCAAAGTGACACATCACAAGTTCGCATGACCAGTCCCTTCGGGTCATGTTTCGGTCGCGCCGGTCATAAGTAAAATAAGTGCTCCAGGGATGTGAAGATCTCCCAGTACTCGTGATAGTGTCACGAGGGGTCACACTGTGCTTTCTCAGGTCGTCTCTCTAGCATGTTGCTCGCCAGGCAGAGATTCAAAATTCGAAGCAGGAGAGCAAGTCTATATTTTGTTTCAACTCGACCCATATCGAATTCGGCGAAACAATGCAACAAATCTGAGATACATAAGGGTTCTTTGCCTGCGGCTTCGAAGCGTCCGCCTTTCAACCCAGCTCCAGCGTTTCGATTAACTGAACCCCCCAACCCACACTGGAAGTATGGGGAAGGGTATAGTGCATCTGCAGGAGCGGACGAGTGGGCAAAAGGAGAGGAAGCAGGGTGGAAATCGATGGATACCAGTACTATGGCTCTAAGGTGTGTAGTCGGAGCGCTGTGTTCTTCATCTATCTGATCACAGCTGTTCTATAAAGAGACATTTATCCGCTCATGATCAGTGGAATTGTTCCCAGACCGATCGCATTCGTGTCGTCGCTATCCGCCTCTGGAGTACCTAATTTGGCACCTTTCAGGTCTGCTTTGAGGCCGACTGAATATCATATACGTTGTGGCTGAATAGAGCTTCTAATGCGCCAGCTATTTTTCGATGGTATAGCGTCATCCCATCTGTGCGGAACTACAACCTAAACGGATGTAGATCTCCCACAACCCTCCTCTCATCAGTGTCTCCTTCCTCCACCCACCACACAAGGAAAAGGACACCAGTGAAAACATTCGAGCAACCAAGGGTTTCACGGTAAACATTATCTCTGAACCTTTCGTTTCCAACGCAAATTTTACATCGATCGACGCACCCGAAGATGTAGACGAGTGGGTCGGAAGTGGCTTGACAACAGTGCCAAGTGTAAGATTCCATTCTTTCCATGATTATAGCTACCGTTGATAAGCCGAATGATCGCAGACCATTGTTACACCGCCAAGAGTGAGGGAAAGCGCATTTAGCATGGAATGTGAAGTGCGTTTTTGTTTCTGTCACAGAAGAATCGTAGACGCCCCTTAGATGAATCCCTGACCAGTTATTCCACCTGCACGACATAACGCCACCCGGATCTTCACAGATTACAGGTACCTTGGTTCTCGGTCACGTCAGGATGTTCCATGTCCGAAACTCGATTCTGAACGAGAAAGGCACTGTGGAGACGGCCAAGCTGCGTCCTGTATCAAGGCTTGGCGGTTTGACATATGGGAGGATTGGTGACTCGTTTGATCTTCCTCGGCTGTCTTGGAAGAAAGAGAAGGATGCTGTAGAGAGGCTAATGAAGGAGAAGCAATGAAACTAGGCAGTTAAACTTTGAATACATATACACGGAGCTTGAAGCTCAGGGATACACGCGGAGGCTAAATCACTGGCTGAGTCCCATGATCAACGCGCTCGATTGAGCTTTTCCAGGTCCTGCTTTGCTTCCACACGCGGTTTCACGCAACTAGCTCACTCATTTGCAGCTCAAGCCTGGCCTCGGTGCATCGGACATGCAGCCCTCCAACGCTGAACTGCGTGCTGGAGCGGTAGCCAAGCTGAAACGTGCAACCTCGTTGCCTCGAATCAAGGGTGGCCGTCGTCCACCCATGCATCCAGAAGGAGCAAGCGAAGGGGAGAAGAGCAGAGACGATGGCAGCAGCAAGCAGGGCGACGATAGCAGCAAGAACGTCACGTCAGACGAGCGCGAAGAGAACGACCAACGCGATCTACCAGACCAGGGCCGACCACCAGACGACCAACAACAGTCTGAAGCGGTACAGGGGGAACAAAATGGACAAGCATCTTCACCCCCTCCCCCATCACCGAAGCGCAAACGACGCTCTCGGTCGCGGTCTCGGTCTCGCTCAAAAGACCTGAAAGATCTCAAACCACCAAAGAGCCCTCCTCCGTACGAGTCTTCACCAGAGGATAAACTTGGTGTCCTTCCTGCCTTTGATGATATCCCGGTGGCATCTCCCACACCATCGCGTCCTGTTGGGATTCCCACCGGGGCGCGGTTTCCCTTTGCGCCACCCACAGCACCCTCCAGTCCTGCGCCCCCTGGCGCTGTTCCCACCCTGCAGGATCTGCAGCAGCGACTCGGCGCTGGCCTCTTCCGCTCTCAAAGCGCTTCGCGTGCTGCCGCCATGCTTAAGCTTACGGGCGTCACACCGGTCTTTGAGCCACCCCAGCCTTCACCCTCACCAAGGCAAGGATTATCACGTAGTAATACCGTGACGGGTAGTGAACAGCGTGCCGCCGCACGACAGCGCATGATGGGGCGCCTACAACATCGCATGGGTGGTCTGACGGACGAGCTTACTACGAGTGGCGGAGAGGATATAGTTCCCATTACTCCGAAGAGGCGAAAGCGACGTTCACGGAGGTCATCGGGTGCAGGCTCTACGACAGGCGCGTCTGTTGTAGTAGACGATCGTGACCCGCCGTCCACTTCTCCGAATACACCTCTCGTTCCACCGTCGGCTTTACCAGCACAACAATATCCTGAGTCTCCCCGTCTGCCATTCTTCCCTCATACGAATCAACTCCGGGAACCCACACCAACACTCCCTGCTCCTCCGTCCCCACCACCAGAAGAGCATCACGCCCCGATTTCGGAATCTCACCCCGGCCCGGTCAACCTTCCCCAGTGGACGTTCGAATTAGGGATGCCTCGTCGAACGCGAGACGATGTAGTAATCGAGGATGATGAAGAACCCTCTGCTGCAGAATCTGAGCCCTCGTTACCACAACCCTCACCCAGTCCGCCTCCTACACATCTACTCGATGCACCTGTTGGCAACGGACATGATCGTGCGCCTCACACCTCTGATGCACCATCGTCCATGACCGTATCATCGGGACATGATGTTCCCGTGATCATGTCGGCTGACTACCTTCCATCGCCATACAAGCAAGACGTGTTCCCTACAAGCCCATTTAGTACACCACTTAAGGAACGTCCACGTGACGAGGATGAGGAAGAAGAGATTGTCTTCCGTGATGACATTAAGGCAAGGCGTGTCTGGAATGATAAGACAGCGAATGGTAACGGTATTGAGTGGCACGATGATTGTGCGTACAATTTAAGCACTCATATTCCTAGGAGCGCACTTGCTGATGCTAATATAGATGGAGCGAGAGACACAGTGATCGCTGTTCAAGACGATGCTGACGATGAAGACGCCGGAGACGCGTCAGCTCAAGAAAGTTTGCACAATCCTTCTTCGCAGCATGATCCAGATGCCACGGATTTCCCATCACCCACACCCAGTGGTGCATTTTATCCTCCACCATCTCCCTCCTCTGTGCTCGCCCTCTCACAATCAACCACGACACGCGAATCCGCTGGTTCATCGCTTGGACCCTCTCCGGCTCTTGCAAATTTCCCAAACACCACGGGTGTGTTTCCACGGCCTGAGTCATACACTGATATTGGGACCGACTATGAAGAGGTACATACAGATAAGGAGACCTCTTCTAAGCGTGGTGCCGGAAAAGCGTGGGCTGGAATGAAAGCATTGGTTTCTCGGAGTGGTTCTGTGACAGGGCGTCGCTCCCGCACCAACAGCACAACGAAGCGAGATGAGAAGGCGTCTAACAGAGAAAGCGGGGCGAGTGGTACGAGTGGGAAGGTCGAGCAAACCAAGTATCCGGAACATGGTCCTCCTTCAACTGCACCTTCAGCGTGGAATTCGCCAGCTGTTACGCATGCACAGCTGGCGCAAGAGCATCCGCGTCACATGCCAATGCAGTCAGCTTCTGCTTCAGCATCTATATTGTCTCTTTCCCCAGTGACGCCTCATCGCGGGGGTGCATCTCCTGTTCCTCCTGCGTCTCCCGCGGACTTGTCGTCAAAATATGCTGATGCGAAGCTCATGCCCTTCCCTGGACTAGTTAAATTGGACGAGGAGCGCAAAAGGCAGCGTTCGCGAGGCATGTCTGCCTCAGCCTCAGCTTCTTCCCCAAATTTGCCCCGTGACGTGGTAGGCCCTGCCTCCGACTTTCTGCACTTTAAAGGCGCAACAGATGGTGATGTTCGGGAGCGAAAGCTTTCGCACCAACACTCGGACAGTGGATTGCTGCAGAAATTCCGCAACCCTAACTATAACACAGAGCCCGAATTATTTCCTTTGTCGTCAACACAAACAACCACACCAAGCACTTCCGGTTCCTCATGGTTGCCTATGTCCCGCAAAGACTTGCGCAAGTGGTACAAAGCTAACAAATTTTTCAACACTTCATCGCCTACATCGCCCATCTCTCCCTCTATGATCTCTCCTCCAATTCATGACGGCCGCTTTGACTTGAACATAAATATAGGAGTTGGGTCGAGTACAGGGGTTCAACAAAAACTGGCTGATATATTGGTGACCAAGCCAAATAGCGACAGCGCTGCTACGGACGTGGAAGAGGGCGTCAGTAATGTTTCCACGACTCCAAAAGGCCGAGGGAAACAGCGCTTGTTAGAACACGATACCATGGATCTTTCTCACGACCCTTTTGCGTCAACTCCAGAAACGACAAGAATCCATAGTAATCAGGATTCTATTTCGTCTTCTGACAGCGTGTATAAACATTGTAGCGAGACCGATGGGGAAGCTGCGCTACCTGGACATGAACCCCCCTTGTCGATGGTGCCAGAGCGGGCGACCCCGGAGCGATCCTCAAACACGGATAGTAGCATATCTGTTCCGTCATACAAACCAGAGTCTAAAGAGACCTCTGTTCGTCCTCTTGATCGACCATCGATGGTGTTCCAACGCTTGGATACTCTATTGTCTCGAGATCCAAATGACCACACTACATGGGCGGTCCTTGAGGACCCCCCTCGTAAATTAATCATGTCATCATCGGTCACTCAAGTTATTGACTCGGATACCATTCGAGAACGCTTTCTGTTTCTGTTTAACGATATCCTGGTAGTTGCAAAACCCATGGAATCAACCGATAAGGCCATGGACAGGTCGTTTATTGTCAAGAACATTATCGATCTTCAAACTGTTCAAGTGATTACAAACAGAGACGAAGGTCTGTTCTCTGCACCACGACATCCTCTTGTGCAGCAATTTGTACGCGATTTTGGCGCCAATGCAGATAAGGCAGTTACCAATCTGTTGCAGCGTTCGGGCCTCGAGGAGGATCCACTCTCACTTGGAAAGCTACTGTTCAACACATTTGAGCTCGACCGAACCCGACTTGGTGGTTTTCTCTCCAAGAAGTCTCGCAAGGCGGTTTTGAAATCGTATCTCGATTGCTTCGGATTCTCAGGTGTTCGGATTGATCATGCGCTCCGGTCATTCGTCCTATCTATCCGTATCCCTACGGAGTCTCCAGAACACGCTATGGAACACATGCTCAATACGTTTGCAAGCAGATGGTTCGAAGCTAATGCCAGAGTTGTTTCCTTCGACAAGGACGTGGCGATGAAATTGGTTCGCATTCTTGTTCACCTAGATAACCAAATCCATAAATCCCCTCCACACCTCTCACATCCTAACGGCTACAATCTCCGAGATTTCCATGCCGAATGGGAGGCCATGGTTCGGGCGGTCGATCCCCGCGGTCTACTCCCAGATGAACTCATCCATAATATCTACTACTCGCTTCGAAATGACCCGCTTCGTTGGGCAGCTGACACCTTCGGCCGCGTCCAATATAATATAACATTCAAGCGTCCACCACCAAACCATCTAGCCTATCGTGTGCAATCTGACCCTATAATTCTCCGGGTTCCTCGTCCGGATCCTCACCTGCGAATACAGTTACACAGCCAAGAAGGATTAGTTTTTGATCCACCTGAGCTAAACTTTACGCGGTCTATGGAAGTCGCATTCCGAGTAACAGGATCAAGTCTTGGGCCCAAATCTATCATATTCTCGCTGGTGGGGCCTAATGCATCGCTCTACAGTGGCATTCCATTCAGTAAAACCGTGGTGGTTGAACGACATTTTATGCGCAATACGTTCCAGGTTGCATTTAGCGATCAGCGAGGCTTGAAACGTCGATATATGTTCTCTGCCGAAGATGCACTCGTTTGCCACCAGTGGGCGATATCCCTGAGACAACCTCGATCAGCAAAGCTGCCACGAGATCCGCAACCAGACAATGTAAGGAGGGTCCAAAAGGCTTCAAAGGCGCTCTCTCTTGATATCTTGCGCGAGGCAGTAGCACAGGAGCTTAGTGGAAATGACCTTATCGTGATTTGCAAGCAGAATTCCCTAATACCCACTATTCTGCCCAACGTAACTACCGTGAGCAGAATCGCTTTGATGGTATTTTTCACTAGATGTTAATTATAGACCCTTCTAGCTTTCTTCCACAGCCTGATTACCTTCAAAGGTTGTTTCCAGTGAACGCTCCGCAGTTGCACTACTACTTTTGCAGTAAGAGGGTCACTAATTCAAGGCTCACGACGCTAACTCCAATTACGCAGCTTCGCATATCTCAGATTTGTACCCTCATCGCTATCTAGTTTATTCGCTTTCATGTTTGTCATAACACCGCTCCATAAGTAGTTGAATGGTTACTGTCCAAACGGAATTTCTGGCAAGCAGGGTCGTGATATACCTGCAGGTAAATTATGCGCAATATATAACACCCGGCGTACCCTTAGGTAGCTAGCTGCGTACATGATGCAATAGGCAAGTGAAAGATGGAGTCTGAGAAAACTAGTGGCAATGAACGCTAAGTACAAAGCAACATTACAATTGATCTCTCGATCGCCTGGCCCTCGTCGCAGACGGCTCAGGCTTGAGTGAGCAGTACAGAAAGTGTCGCCGTGGGCCTGAGGCAGCACCAGCAACGCGCGCGCCTAGCGGAGTGGTGTCAGTACCACTTCCTCGTACACCTAGGCTGAACATCCGGTCAAACACTAGAGAAAAAGAAATAGAAAAAGATTAATGACGTCATTTGATTTAAGTGCAATTGGAGACATACATGTTGCTGTAAAGCTCCTAGCAGTCGTCTGACAGCTGAGGTGGGTCAGGGAGAGTGGCGGGCTCACGCCTTCTAGCGTGCGCAGGTAACGATATACCATACTCGGTTGACATGGTCCTAAGATTCGAATGAGACGGCGTGTTTCTAAAATGAGCATGAAGCATCCTGCTTACCGAAGCGAAATACAGAATGGTATGCTTGTTTCCACTTCTCTTCTAGAAGTCGGGCGCAGTTAGCTGGATCAGGACAGGTTGAGCACTAGATATATCAGAACATGAGAGACTAGACAGTAGTGTACGTTTGATAACTTGCACATTGGTATTCCTTGGCCACATTGGTGAGACCAAGCTTCAAAACACGTTCCAGGAACCAGTTTCTCCTAAAGAATGAAAAAAATGAGGTAATAGTCGTATAGTAAACACGAAGCGCGGACCGCTTTTCTAGTTTTAGTAATGTTTCGTGCGATAATGTTTGTATCTCTGCATCGGACCTAACGTTCTTAGGGTTCGCTTTCAAAACGCAAGCTTAAAGCCACTTACCAGCCACCTGCATGACAATAAGTAAGTCGGGATGATAGAGACCTTACGCTTGTGATAAGAATATGCTAGCAGCTTACCTGGGTTATCGAGCACAAAGCGACTGCTCTCGCGATAAAGATCTTCCTCTTCAAATAGCTCCGCGATACGCATCGCTTTGATAGGTTTTCCCGCTGCATGCGTCAGGAGAAAATCGAGGCAAGCACGCTGTAGAGAAGGCACAACTAGCTTGTGTGAGATGTTCATCCTGTGATATAACACAGAATACGGTCGCTTGGCCTGAGATTATGCCAACGGTGGGAGAATAGACGGATGACTCACAGCCCTTCGACATTATTCCTGAAAACAAATTAATGTCAGTGTGGTCTTGACAAGGAACGTCTGACAATACCATGTTATTGTACAATCCAGACTGAATTGTAAAATTAGCTTATTTTATTTCGGTGTATTACCAGTCCATACGCACTGTGGATAGACGTAACGTAGGAAGTCATGGAAAGTACTCGCCTGAATATGTCGCGATGAGTGGACACATGAGTCGTCTGAGAAAATCACACTTACCTTCTCTTCTTTCAGTACAATGATAGCCTCTGGCACCCTTGAGTTCCTGCGCCGCGGTTGTATTTTGACAGGATGCAGTGCGAGTTTATCCTTATCTTCCTCTTTCTCTGCCTCCCTCTCTTTTTGTCGTCTTTCCTTCGCGGTATCCCGAGTCGTGGAGTCTTTCTCTTTCTCCTTGTCACTGCCCCACCCGCCTTGTAGCTTCACGAGACTCCCGACTCGTGCCTTTTGCTTAGCCTTGTCTTCGTCCTCAGTCGCGCTCTCAGCAGCAGTCTCCGCCCCATCATTTTCAGCCCATAGATCACCTGCGTAGGCGCTCGGTTCTGCTTGTGAAGTACTTGATGCAAGTTCAGATAGACACGGCTTATCCTCCGGTGTATCCTCGAAAGGATCATCGAATTCATCGAAGTCGTCATCAGATTCCGGAGCAGGCGCAAAAGTAATCCCCTCTGAAGGTTCGATATTGGGTCTATCTCCAGGAACGACGGGCGGTTGTGAGATGGTGATGACAGAAGACATGGAAAGAGGACGCCCTGTCTCTGACCAACTGCGACAGATTTAATTAGAGCTCGCCATGCAGTACCGGACGAATGACATACTTTCCGCTTAGAGCAGCTTCGAAGAACGGGGATGCAAACAAAAGGATATCCTTGTGAGCCCTTAAAAGGTGCAAGCCAACAATAATGCAAAAGTTGAGATGCGACGTGACGTAAATCAACCCACCAGAACGTTGTTGATTCGACCACGATTTTGACTGAGCCAGGCCATCTCGCACGTTTTGTAAACGTTTCATCAATCTCAATTGCAACATTTTCCAAATCGTCAGTCGGAGTAAACTCGAGCTCGGAAACATCAGCCGATCCACATTCCTCTAGGAGCCACGGGGGAGAGCCTGATGAACGAAACACGCCCGACGCTGCAGCTGTTTCAACTTCGGGAGATGAGATGCTAGCAGTACACGTCAAAGAGCAGTTGATGTAGCAGCGCAAACACCACTCACGAGGACTGCTGTGCTAATGTGTGGTGGGGTGAACGAGAATTTCTGGCAATGAGGATATGAGATGGATTTGTAGATATTGACGATACACGTTCCATGTTGGTCTAGGAATTTGTTGATGTTCTTGAAACGAGGCCACGCTGCTGTAGATGCAGCTCCGAGAGTAGCCGGCACCGAAGGAACCTCCTCTTATGTAAGCTGCCGACTACGAAAAGTACAACGCTGAGCAAGCCTTGCTCGACCCTCATGCGTCCATTAATACGGTTTCCACTACGCCGACCCATTCAATCTTTTCATTCTTCTGCAGCTGCACGCCCGCGACGCACACCTGAACACACCACACTCATCCTCGGCGCGTCTCTCCTCGTCGCTGGTTATGTAGGCTGGCGAATAGCGGGTAATGATCGACGTATTGCGCTAGATGCCCCACTAAAACGTGAGGTTTTTCTTAATAGTTCCAATCCTCCAGTAGATCCCGAGAGCCGCTCACTGGTGTCAAATAGAACCCTTACAAAAAAACAAGCTCCCCGCACCGCAGCCAGGAACTACAGGAGCGGATGCTGCTATATTGGCCCCAGACCCTCCGACAGAGCCGCAGCATAATACTATTAAGCCTGCTGTTGCATCAAAGGAGGTCTTTAGCACAGACCATGATGCGGATTCCGGATACCCGTCAGGTCCGTCTTCTCCGAATGCCCAGGTTGAACCCTCTACCACAAAAGAGGGAAAAAACGACTCAGGTGGAAAAGAGGAAGAAGAAGAAGGCGAAGGCGCGTTTAATCCCATAACCGGAGAGATCAACTGGGATTGTCCATGTCTCGGCGGGATGGCGCACGGTCCGTGTGGAGAGCAATTTCGCGAAGCATTTTCTTGTTTTGTGTATTCAGAACAGGAGCCAAAGGGCATAGACTGTGTCGCCAAGTTCAAAAACATGCAGGACTGCTTTAGAGAGCACCCGGATGTCTATGGGGAGGGTACGTCATTTGCATAATTTGCAGTAGACACCTATTGATGTCTTCGGCGCCGTCAGAAATCGCGGACGATGATGAGGAAGACCCTACTGGCCCGCCCCCATTAGATCCTGCAGCCACAAACGAACCTACAGAAACAGCGACAGCTAAACCCACACCTTCCAACTCGTCTAGCCATCCCTTGGGCGAGCCAAGCAACAAACCACTACCACAAGGAAATCAATGACGTGCACCTTGTGCAGACATTCATAGTAATCTTATTACAGCCACTACTCATTTCCTCATTCAAACCACCTATACATGAGTATAACGCCCACCCACCGCGACGTCACTCATATAACGCAGAGAACGATGAACAGTACAAATCAACGTAGAATTAAATACTGAGAACATGAAACAACAATCTCAAAATACAGTGTAGAATCCGGATTCGGATATAATCAGGCCGGGAAGTATGTTGGACTGGAAGAGTGGGGTTATGCGGGGTATGTATGCAGTGTTGCGTAACGTTTCGTTGCTGAGCATTAGGTGTTGTGGGATTGCCGAGAGCGTTTTCACGGGTCTATCAAGTCATCCTTGGAAAGTCGTTTCCTCTCATGCACGTCTGCCAAGTATGGTCTGAGCCTCTCACCAAAAACGTCACAGTCGCTGAGATCAGGGATGATGCCCCGTATTTGCGAGTTAATGTCCACGTCAACCAGACCGCCTAAATCGACGCAATGTAGTATCATTGCAAAGGAATATGC
The DNA here is from genome assembly GCA_015039355.1 of Ramaria rubella. Lineage (NCBI taxonomy): Eukaryota > Fungi > Basidiomycota > Agaricomycetes > Gomphales > Gomphaceae > Ramaria > Ramaria rubella. The sequence goes on along the minus strand of MU134301.1, from coordinate 573,131 downwards.
ATCGGCAAGAATGGGATCCGTGCATTCCTCGCGTAAGATCTCAGGAGCCGTGAACGGGCGCGTGCCTGAGTGGATCTGCTCTATCTTGGGAGGTGTCAATCGGGGGGTCGTAGGAGGTGAAGGTGTTGAGGAGCGATCGAGCTGAAGCGTAATAGTGTGCCGGTGGTCGGGGATAGACAGCGCCTGCGACGTCGCACGAGACAACGCCGGCCTTGGCGGAGGTGCGAATATTGACATGTCAGGCTCGGGGGGAGGCTCCGAAGGTGATGCAAACTTAGAAGTTATGCTGGTTGAGCGGCCAAAGTCCAAGATCTTGAGCGTATTGTTTCGCGTGACCAGCACATTCAGGAGGGAAAGATCGCCGTGTGATAAGCCGAACGAGTGGAGATATGTTAGGCCTTCCAAGAGCTGATTGTGCATACTGACTTTCGTACGACGGTCGAGCCCACCACTGGGCCGTGAACTCTCGAGAACATCAAGAAGACTCCGACCTTCGATGAATTCGAGAACCATCCCAACACCATCAAGAGAGCCGAGATAAGCAGGAAAGTTACGGTGTCCGGCTAGAGTGGAATATACACGTAGTTCCGCCAAAAATTGAGCCATGACATCCGGCGCATTGGTCTGCATTTCTCCATTGATCTCCATTTGTACAATGTCAGGCTTTTTGACGATGCATTTGAAGAGCTCGGATGTGGAACCGGTCGCGATTGGCGCGAGGCGCGCCGTAGGGTTTTGTGGGGCCGGAAATGGGAAGGAAGGGGCCGGGGGAACGAATGAAGAAGTGGGCGTCGGATGGGCAAAGATTGAGGATGGATGTAACGGTGCGTGGAACTGTGGTGGAGAGACGTCGACAGGCAAACGGTCAACGGAATTCACAGGTTTCACCGGTGTCGTAGGCACGGGTTCATCGTCCTCCTCGACATCAATTACTAAAACGTATGTATCAGCTTTTTGCATTCCACCTCTGCAGAAAAAAACGTACACCACCAGTTATGCTTGCTCGTAAGGGTAACACGTTGACCCTTAGCTTCGAGTTTCTTCGGCAGCCCCGAGGACTTACGGGTCAAAGGAGGGAGACCGGATAGGTGAACAGCACTATTATGGCCTGTGCTGGTCCCGCCCCGCATGTGTTGCACAAGGTGATGAAAGTAGTGGTAATTGGTGAGAGAGTGAGCTGTGGCGTGGCGCCGAGCATGCTGAGCGAACGTGCCATGGCGCCAAGTCCCTCGCGTCTACAAGCACCTATACCGCGCGGTACCGGCTATCCGTCTCTCCAATTCCCTAACAACCAGAGTTTGTGGACGACCTCACAGAAGGTCATCTAAACTTTGGTCTACTGCTGACCAGCAATCCTAAGTTCTTGTGACGCTAACGACGATAGTGCATTCCGACCTAGAGAGATGTCTCGACATGCTGATGCAGGAGGTTAAGAAAGCCAATCCCGAGGTATGTCAACTCACATCCAGCTTTATACGAAGAGGAACTCTACATTTGATGGCGCATTTGCACATCGTACGACGGAAAAACTGCTGTACGAGGCTCCTGATTGAATACTGCTAAATTTAGTACGGGAAAATAGATGGTCGAATTATAATACGAAGCATTGAAACGCAATCCAACTTGCAGAAACAATTGGCAGTGGTGTCTAAATCTCCCTTTGAATATCCCAACCCACCGGCCGCCGAAGCCAGAAACATGGTTCAACGTACGTACTACGCCCAACTTCATTTACTTTGTGAATTATTAAATTACCGCGTCGCAAATGATACTATTTATGCACTGCCATTGAATCCCCACTGAGAGCTTCATGGGCGTAATCCTTAAGCTTTATCACGATCTGCATGTGCTACTAGCCTGGTCACCGGTGCTTCTCGAGATGCAGTTCCGAGTCCTTTCAGCCAGAACAGAGCGTTCATCGGTAAAACATTAACCCAAACTCACTGACAACCACTGACATAAATTCTCATCAATTCTCATATGGCTGCAAATATCCGCTGTGAAATATTCGAACACGCTGGGGAATCATCGCAAGATTGTTGAGACTGCACATGCGCTTATGGAATGCGAGTGGAAAAATCAGACGTGGAGGAGTCCAGTTCCCTACGGAAGACGGATGCGTGGAACATTGGAAACAACGCGATTCACGTGTAAGTTCGTGTTCAAATTGGTTGACCCGCGGTGAGCTATAAACACCGCATTTTTCATCTTGTTAGCCCATGAGACGGGACGACATTCCAGCGATGCTGCAATATGATCACATGTCCCAACTCCACTCCAAAAGTGCGCCGACAGCACTTCTCAAAAGCCAGCTCTGAGGCGAGTTGATAAAACTTCCGAAAATTTTCATTTATTTGAGGACAGTCAAGGGTGGCCTATCTAGTTCGGGAAATGGCTCGTGATTTTCCAAACTGTCTTCCCAATATGGCAGCATCGTCCAACGCAGTGCCAACCAGTTTCCGTAGCGTGATCACAGTAAAACCGGTTATAGGCACTGCCAGTATGTTGACCCAAATCCGTGAATTTACTTGTGAAAGTTTATGCCCCGATCAGGCGGCGAGCGGCGGTCGAGTGTATGATATCATGGCGTGAGTGACTACAGAAGACCTTCCATACTTACTTAGCTGATTGACTCGTTTTAAAATTAGAGATCCTCAGGTGACACTGATTTCTGCCAGATGGCTGATTTGAGCATTTTCCACCACCATCACAAACTGCTCTCCTCAATATTTTTTATTGTGAGTATATTAAGTTTATAAAAAATTACATTATATACTTACAAGAATTTGGCTTAGTTCGGAAAGAAATCAACATTTTTCTCAGTGGCGTCTGACGGCATCTCGGCATGGATCAACTAGCTCCGACTCCACCTCACGAGTTCTGAGAGCGTATGATTCCTGCTCAACTTGGAACACTTCTTTCTCTCCACAAGGTTCTCCTAAAAAATTCTACTAGCCTTTCTCGGGTTTACTTGCGCTGCACATTGGCACTATGACGCCCGGATTTTCTATTGCTTAAATTTAACTCCGTTTGCATTTCGAAAGGCTTCTTGGGTGGTTCAAGACTAGACAAATCGGATACAAGACTGCCAGTTGACCAGCCGGATACAATGTTTTGATCTATTACTCAAGATGCCTTATATCATAATTGCTGTCCATCTGGTTTCTTCTCTGCACAGCTTGCTATTCGATTATTATTGACTTACTGGTTTACTCTTATATTCACCGACTCCATTGAATCTATAACATGTGCGCATTCTTCTCAGGCTCACTGGCAGATTTCTCGCTCGTCATTCCCTCGAGGAAACCCTTTTACGCACCAAAATGACTTTGCATCTGCTGTCTTCTACAAACCTAAATATAAGCTATTCTCTTCCTCACTACATGCTACTGTGGAGCGTTGCGCCTTTTCACATTAATCAACACTACCTTTTCTGGTGCAAAATTCTCAGACAACCGTCACCCTGACAAAAAAGATGAGACTTTGTCTCTTGAATCAGCTCACATGGCAATATATTGCATATGCGCGCGCTATAAGGCACTCGGATCTGGTGTTCCTCGGTGCCTATTGTAGGGAGAATCTGCGCAGTTCCGAATGCTGCCAGTTCTATGACTTGGCATTCATGTGGGATCAAGTGAGCCTGCTGTCATGGAATATGTGTTGGGGATCTTCGCAGCATGTGTGTTCTTATTATTGCATTTCTCAGTTATTTCTCTGCTGATATATAAATTTAAAAACAATCTTTAATTTGAACAGTGCTCTTTTGACACCTTGGCCGCGATGATCCACCTCAACCTCGCCACTCTTGTTCTTGGCCTTTTCGTTACTGCATGTAACGCGGCTACATACAGTCGGACCGACTCGATCTCTGGCACGGACTTCCTTTCTGAATTTTCGCACCAAGCCATTGCCGTGAGGCCGTTTCTTTACAATTTCACGTAATTTGTTGAGTATGACCGTTTTCAGGACCCTACTCATGGACGGGTCAAGTCAGCTATTTATTCGTGTTTAATTGTACTACATGGCTAACTAATCCACTGTGTATACATTTAGTTATCTTTCGCAAGCCGATGCTCTTGCACAAAATTTGACCTTCGCTAGTGGTGACACATTTATCATGCGTGCAGACTTCACGACAGTATTGGATCCATCTGGTCCGGGAAGAAACTCAGTTAGAATTCAAAGTAACAACCAATTTTCGACGCATGTCATCATGTGAGCGCCCTACTTCTTAGATACATAACGAAGATGCTGACTGAGACTTAGAATGGATATAAGACATATGCCGGAAGGTTGTTCGTGAGTGTCCCAATGGAATAATTAGTCGTTCTCGTTCGTTGAAATTGTCACTGCGAAGAACGTGGCCAGCGGCTTGGGAGGTCGGAGATGACTGGCCAAATAATGTAAGCTTTTCTTAAGAGTCCTGAACTCTCAAATGATAATATGTTTCCCAGGGAGAGGTATTGCATAAATGTTCACATAATATCTCCATCAAATTGCCTGCTAAAATCCCATTTTGAAGGTGGACATAGTCGAAGGGGTCAACAGTGTTACTCCAAACCAAGCTACTCTTCATACATCGGCCGGGTGCACCATGCCTGCCACCGTTTCTACACAGACAGGGTACGGGTCTGTATTATTAATACGTCTGGAATGTGCTGCTCATTTTGCAAAGGACAACCGTCAGCACGGATTGTGATGCGAATGACAACAACAACGCTGGTTGCGGTGTGAAGTCAACAGACCCGAACAGTTTTGCCGCTGGCTTCAACTCGGCCGGCGGCGGATGGTTAATTCCTCTATTACGGTCCTGTTTTGCGACATACTTATTCTTTTTCTTTAGGTATGCTATGGAACGTACGACGACCGAGATCAGAGTCTGGTTTTGGTCTCGTACTGATGGGTCTGTTCCGAGCGATGTGCAGAACGCGCCTACTAGTATCGATACGTCAACATGGGGTACACCCTTCGCTGACTTCCCAGACACGGATTGCGACCTAGCCTCTCATTTCGGACCTAATAATGTCGTTGTCGACTTGACATTCTGTAGGTGCCTTCTGCATTCTCGCATGAGTCCCACTGAAATTAAAACGACAGGTGGCGACTTCGCAGGCGCTGTTTTTACCTCTGATGGTTGTGGAGCTGATTGTGATAGTACGTGTATTATGCTTATTCTTTGTTCTTAGGGACCCTTTGACTGAAAAAAACCATTGAAGCATTCGTCAACGAGAATCCTTCGGCCTTCGTGAATGCCTTCTGGGATTTTGCTTCCATGAACATATATCAATGAAGCGTTCAAGAGTTCATCCGACTTTGTGACCGCATGCTGTATTGTACTTTCCCTGGGAACATGTATATTAATAGAAAGTAATGTGACCGTTGTAACAATGAGCTACCGAAACACACGAAGCGCTTCGCATTCAGTTCTCGGTGCAAATCGCTCGAAGAGGGTATGTATTTGTCAGCAATTCTAACTAGACTGTCGCCACTCAACGCATGATTCATTGACTAAGGTAGGTGATGAATAATTATAGGCTGCAGTGAAAGCAAATGATCATCTACCCTTGATGTTCCCAATTTCGAAACTATATAGTTCCGAGTCAGGCTTGAGATGGTGCATATGCTCCATGCTCCTCTGGGGATTACTCGGTTGGCCCTTGAACTTTATGGGTTCTCAGACAAAATATGAGAGGGTCCAACCAGGCTCCTTTACTTTGAACGAGGTAAGTCACTTGATCACAATGCCAATAAAGAGCCATTGCCTCGTGGCGCTCATCGTGTCCGACCCAGAATCACGCGTCGCCATTGTGTTGCGTCTTCTAAACCCGTCTTTGCACTCTGAATCTCCTTCATTCTGCCAGCGGCACCGTATCATCTCTCTGCCAAATAAGCTTTCTGGGTATGACGCGCGGAGCCGCACTGGCAGCAACTAGCCACATCGGCTGCTCTGGTGACCCTCCGCAAGTCTGCAATGCGTAACTTGGCTGGTGGCGGTGGCTCCGCAACGATTATCCTTCATTCAGTTGTAACGCCCAATCCACCAACAAATACCCGAAGCCTGCAATCCTGGAGCGAGAAGGAAATCACGCTACAGTATCAAGAATATCGGCTGCTGTTTCCAAGAGCACTAGGTTGTCTTAGTCACATTATCGAAAATCACCCGGGTGCGGCGTGGTGCATGGCTTGTGACACAATTTTCAGATCAGCCACCAGATCAGCATTAATGCGCGTGTTTTCTGCTGTTGAATCGGAGAAGTCAAACCTCAATTGAACTTCAGATCCAAGTATCCTTGTTTCTTCAGCTGCTTTTAGTCAGTTTCGTGAAGGAGTTTGGCAATCCTGAACCCAAGATCAAGGTCATCTGGCTGGTCTTGCATATGGCATGACCTCTACTCGGACTTTCTTTAACGTTGGAAGAACTAAGATGTCTATACGCTTTCGCTTGGCGCATTCTTTCTACAATGTACTTAAGTGCGCAACATCGCATTTGTGCTCGGTGTCGACTATTTCATTCTTCGATTCATTATGGTTATCATCCTTCAAGTAGCTTCGCTCGCCCTTCTCATCTCTGTTGCCAACGCTGCAACTTACAGCCTTTCCGATGCAATTTCTGGCACTGGTTTTCTATCTGCATTTTCGCATCAAGCCATTGCCGTAAGACTCTTGTCCCTACCAGTATGTATAACATGTCCATCTCACCAATTTTCTAGGATCCGACGCATGGACGCGTTAAGTGAGTATACATTTGACAGAGTTATTCTTATCGTCTCATGGCGGTGCACAGCTATCTCTCTCAAGCTGATGCTCTGGCCAAAAATCTGACATTCGCAAGCGGGAACACATTCATAATGCGTGCAGACGATACGACTGTGTTAAGTGCGTCGGGTCCGGGACGAAATTCTGTTCGGATTCAGAGCAACGCACAATACTCTACCCATGTCGTCGTGTGAGTATCTATAATTGTAATGTTCGTTTATGAAAAAAGGTATTTATGAGTGGACCTTAGAATGAATATCAGACACATGCCAGAAGGTTGCGCGTACGCATTCATTTTACACTCAGATCTATATGAATGTTTATTGTTCACCGTAGAACTTGGCCCGCTGCCTGGGAAGTAGGAGACGATTGGCCCAATGGTGTGAGGATTTTTTTTATAAGTAAATAACCACCTAGTGTGCATGCTAATAATCTCATTGACAGGGTGAGGTGATGATATCTGCAATCGTCATTCGAGTCTGCATATATTAACATGCCGTTCTGAAGGTCGATATCGTGGAGGGTGTCAACAGTGTTTCTCCGAACCAAGCCACACTTCACACGGCTGCAGGTTGTACGATGCCATCTAGCACTACTCAAACTGGGTGAGTTTTCATCCTGTGCTCGATATCTATCCCAGACCATGTTGAGCCAAACGTCTACGTTCATTAGCCACACTGTAGGAACAGACTGCAATGCAGCCGACAATGGAAACGCCGGCTGTGGGGTGCAATGCGACAAAGCCAACAGCTTTGCGACAGGCTTCAATAATGCTGGAGGTGGTTGGTATGTACGAATTTTCCCATGTTTGGCCCGAGTCCTTATCTCTGACACAGGTACGCCATGGAGCGGACCACAACCTCAATCAAAGTGTGGTTCTGGTCCCGCACTGACACCTCCGTTCCAGCAGATGTCAAAAACGGGGCCTCGAGCATCAACACATCGAACTGGGGCACTCCTTTCGCAGATTTCCCGAATACGTCGTGCAACTTAGCGTCCGAATTCGGACCGAACAATATTGTTATTAACTTGACTCTTTGTACGACTTTTCCAACTTCCGTATCACACTCGTTATTGACGAGTTCGCCCATATTAGGTGGTGATTGGGCAGGGGCGGTTTTTACTTCGCAAGGATGCGGCAGCGATTGCACAAGTGCGTCTATTTGATTCCTCTAATTATTGGTATGAATTCTCACCTGAATATATATTAGCATTTGTGAACAATAATCCGGCGAGCTTCACGAATGCCTACTGGGACTTTGCCTCCTTGAACGTATATGAATGAAGCCGGAAGTAGCTGTACTATGGTCATTATTGTGTATGTACCCTTACAAATTTGAATCCTGGTCCCCGTTGCTGTCTGGATTACATGGGCCTAGTCTATGTTTTAAATATGAGAGGCATTTGTTGCTTTTTTGAGCGGCATTCGGGTGTGCTGTGTATAGATTACTAGTTTACCATACGACACCAATCTGTTCGGAGTTATTTGTTGTGGCATTTTTAATTCTGTTGAGGGGAATACAAACAACCTCTGATGGAAATAGGTGAGTCATGTTACCAAACCCCCTCATCACCTGGAGGTCTTGTCTATGTTGTCCATTTCCCATGGCAGCCTCACTGTCCTTCCAGGAATCTTGCAAAGAACTCATGAGCTCCCCATGTATCCCTATGCGGTAACTATGTTTTCACATGTGCCCTCGTGGATTCCTCATATGCTATATCACCAGGACTATACAAGATATTCATAGGTCTCATGAGACTAGCAAGGAGGAGATCTGAGATTAGGGGTGCTCACTGCAATGGGGAAAAATTGGGATGATACATCTTATAGTTCTGAGTGTGAAGCCTTGAGGCCTTGAAGGTTCAATAACCATTTTAGGTGTATTCACCATCTATTCACGTGCTGTCACAGGTGACTGATGGCGTTCTCAGAAAAACGACGCGTAAAATCCGAGACAAGATGTAAAAAAAAAAATATGCATGTATAAAACAAGTTGATGTTACGAAACGACATATCTTTGCCGAATCACGTACGCGCGATGCAATCAGAGCTACGAACAAGGAAATCAGTGGGACATATGGATCCGAGTTGACTCATCCGAGATTCTTCCCTCGTAATTTTGGTTCTATGTCTATGCTATAGACTCGAGCGATCAGCTGGTCTCATATCTTCTCAAGTAGTGGCGTCCGGGGTCAGGAATTCCTGGAGCACCATGGCATCTTGACTGAACATTTTGCACACCGTAGGTCTTCGTACGCAGATAAAGTATAATAAACATATCTACTTCCAAAATGAATTTGGGGGCCAAAAAATCAGGGATACATATCTCGTGGTGCTTCCATATCATCCACGTCCGGAGACCTGTTTCCATAAAGGCGTAAGAGCCTGGGCGACCGTACTACCTGCGACCTCCAACAAGTCCCGCTGCATCTCATCCTTCACACTTACAAGAAGTCCCCTGCTCCGCCACCGATCAGGGTGAAACCTCCTCTGACTTTTCTCTACTAGATCCTTGAAGTCTTTGGTGCTCACCAGCATCTCCACCCTCGCAAAGAACGTCTCCACAGCGTCCCATTCGATTTCCTGAATCGAGAAAGAGAAATGGAGAACTGGCCAGGGAATGGAAGCAAATACTAATGGTCTTGTCATTGCAGAAAATTTGGCGGCGTCGAATTCTGCCGCTGTCTGCAAGTAGCGGTCCAATGCATGCTGGACCGTCCATCTGTAAATTCCTGGAGGTCCATGTACGAACATGCGTCCGCTTTGCTCCCTTTTACGCACTTCGCGTTCGTGTTCTCGTCGATCCTGTTCCCATCGCTCTTCGCGTTGCCGTTTGAGTTCCTCTGCACGCTGTCGCTGTCGCTCCTCCTCGGCCTTCATCGCTTTGGCTCTTTGCCGCATCTGTTCATCCTCCCTCTCTCTAGCTTGTCGTATCTTTGCACTCTCCTCCCAGAGCGGCTTATCTTTCTCGAGTTCCGCCAGTTTTCGTCGAGACTCTTCGATGTTTGAAAGTCTCTGGAATTCCTCATCTTCATCTGCTGTGTCACTTGGCGTCGCGGCTCCCTCATCAGTTTCGGGCTCTGAGGACTGTGCGTAAAATTCCTGATGTCGCGAGGGAGGAGGAACGCCCATGCTCTCCCAGAATGCTCTGTCGTGAGCGGCCCGTCGCACCTTGAGCCTCGCTTCGATGTCAGCTTTCCGCTTTCTCTCTCTTTCCAGACGTTTATGCTCCATTTCACGTCTGACGGTGCCTGGAGAACGGGAGCGAACCCGTTTTGCGGGTGTGGGCAGAATGTCATGGTCTGATTTATCAAACAAAAATCAGATGGGACAATAGCTTGATTATAAATTAAAAATTCACCATTGCTTCCGAAAAGGTTCTTTTTCAGCTTCTCGCCTTCAGATGCACTCGTTTCTCCCAATTGCACTGAAACTCTTCTTCGCTTCTTTTCGTTCGTATCCTGAGCGCCCGGCTTATATGTAAATGAATTAGGCATGTTTAAGCTCTCACCGTCCACTATCATCCTGTCTGATCCACTAGAACGCGACGGCCTGACACGAGGTGGTAGGCATCGTCGTTTCCGCGGCGTTAAAGGGTCTTGGATAGTGGGAGAAGGGCTGTGTTTCCGGGTCGCTTTGGGTGTAGGGGTAGTATTTACTGTGGGTACAGGTCTCGTTTTAGGCGTGGCGGGCGATTCAGGAATAGCTGTCTCGGAGGTATTCGCAGGTGCCGTTTTCCGAGCAATTATGGAGAGGCTTGGGGCTTTGTGTATTATGCAGTCATATTCTGGATCTAATTTATGCAAATCCCATTGATCTTGTGTCATGCATACAAGACGACTGAAAAAGGCGGGTCAGTGGAATACAGCGGAAGATACGACGACGCGGTAACTCACCCGCACAGCTCAACCACTCGCGGCCATGATCCTTCGTCTCCAAAGGATTCTCCTCCTTCGAACTTCGCTCGCGGCACAAATCGCCACGAGCAACTACCGTTCTCCGGGTCGATCTCGATGACGATTCGCTTGCCGTTCGAACTCGCGCTCACTTCAGGGTTCGCTCGCCTGGAGGCCCGTTCGGTATCAATGTGAAGATTGGAAAGATTAGGAAAGGTGGAGCGCGCGGTGAGTGGGTCAAACACCGCAAAGAATAGACTACTGGTGGGTGTCCTGAGAAGACGAGAGCGTTGTGAAGGGTCAACAAGACCGGGGATGGGCCCGCTTAGAAGTGGTGGTTTGCTGCCGGAATCCATCGGAGGTATGCTGCAATAACTTGTTTAAGTAGCCACCTGACGGTAAAACCAGTGGTCAGAGGTAGCTTGCGCGTTGAGCGTTAACACCTGCTGTACCACAAATAGAAAATTTCACGTAAAAAGAACGTGTAGCTGAGATATTATGAACTGAGAAGGGAAAGATGAGAGAGTGTGGTGTGGGGAACGATGGTTGTGGACGTGAAGCACAAGTTTGGAGTCTGATGTCATTATTACATAAATAGTATAAGCGCCCATCTTTATTTGTGCTTTGCCACATGCCACTAAGCTGTGCCACTTGCTATAACTTCGCTGAAAATAATTCGTTTTTAGTGACATTAAAAATCAATACATGAACACAGTGAGAATTTGGGCTGTTGTGGTGAAAATTAATCAAACTCGCAACTTGCTTTGAAACGAACTTGTATGCTGTACATGAATTTTCATCTGGAAAACGGAATATGGCGGCGATACAATCATGGTCATTTGAACTGCGTAAACAGCAACATTCCACAAAAGCATATTTTACATACAAAATGCATTGCCTTGTCCGCCCCTTCAGCCCCGCAGCTTTGAGCTTTGAAACTTGCTTGGCCCTATGCATTGTCATCCCTCGTGGCCTCTGAGAGGCTCTTTGACTAAGTGGCCCCTTGTCGAGTCTCATTAGGTGTTGGTGGAGAAGATCAAACGTACCATAGGGTCCAAGTACGGTTTTTCCCCGACTGAAGTCACCCTATTCCCAAATCTAATACCTTCCCCAACGTCGGGTCTGAAGGTAGTAATGAGTTATGTCACCCCAAAGGAACCAAAAGCACCCACGCAGCGGCATGGTAGGCGGATCGGCTTCGATCCATATTAGACCGCATGCCACCAGCAAAGAGAAATAGGGTTCACTTATCCCATATCGCCATGTCGTTCGGTTCCCATTTATGTCGAACTTGAATATCATGATTACGAGTAATGAGATGCAGGAAGTAGTCTCTGATCTGCCTGTCTTCGTAGGGGTGGACGTTGTTTATCTTTTCGCAGTGCAAACCGACTGCGAAGACGGACTTCAGCCCAGTCACAGGGTTCGTTCGGATCTAGAAAAAAAAAAGAGTTCGGTCGTGGCCGTTAAAACCACCATAAAAAACACACCACAGGGTGGACCGCGGAGAATTCAGTCCCAGAATTGAGGGGCGAACCACGAGGTGACATAATGTCGAATTTACCACGTTCTGCTGATTTGACGAAGACAGGTTGAGCGTAAGTCGCTGTGAGCGTTTCCAAGAAAGCGCGGTACAGCGGGGAGATCTTATCATAAAGCGCGGCAGACGAGCACCACATCTTCATTGAGAGAATGTCGACTTCAACTGTGAGCAGTGAGTCGGATCATCCACCTACAGTGTCACCACCAGCTGGGGGAGTTTGCCTCATTATTAGGCACGAATAATCGGCTGGTATGGCCTCGAAAGTCAAACTGCAGGATGGGCTGGTGAGTGAGCCGCGTTACTAGTAGTAGGACCACTTTGCTCACTCGCTGTGCCAACCAGCAGCGGCGTCCGTGACAGTCTTTCGGTGGGGCATATCTTTGTGCATCTTAGCCTGTGCTCTGTTAGAAACAACATAGACTTTACAACATGTTCTTAAGTCATGTAAAATTCATGCCATTCAGGGGGAAGAGGTAGCACCTTCTTCATCGAAATTTCCATTGTCGTCAACAGCTTCGTTGTCTGGCGATTTGAAGAGTGGGGGTACATGCAATGTGGAGGAGTTAGGTTTGCCGCTGAGTTCGCCGATCAGCTGTACAAACTGCTTTTGCTCCGCCAACGTTATGTTCTGCCGTTTCGCGAAGTTCAATGTTCAGCAAGCATCTTACTAGAGAATGGCGCGCACAATTTACCTGGTTACGGAAGAACACAACTCCACGCTGGCTAACTATAAGACCGTTAGATGAGGCATCTAGCTGGAACAGGGATGCTCTGCTTACTTGTCGCAGCCAGATCTTGAAGTAAATCTCTAGCATTGGGAGCCTTGAGCAAGTCTGAAACTTGGACCCTGGGGTACATACGTCCCACGACGGGAGTCACCTCCACATGCTCGAATTTATCCAGCGATCCACCATAACGGAGTGGCTTCTCGAGACGAGAGCGAGTAAGTTTGGCGTCTTGCTCGGCCGCGGTAGATGTAACGGCTGGCGACATGTCCACAATGAGTGATTCATAAATGTTAACATGAGGTTTATAGGTTAGCTTTGCGAAGCATGCTCATAAACATACTTCCGATAAGGCTTGCGTGATCACAAATATAGCATTACCATTCCACAGCTGACCTTGAGTTTGGCGGGCCGTATAAACTATTCTTCTCATTGACAATGCGGCTGATTACCCGGATACCAAATTTGAACCGTAGACAGTACGGTATTAGGCGCGCTCACATAACTTTCTAATACTGAACCTGGTGAGACAAGATTTCGCGGGCTTTGTGAACGTCGTCTATTTCTCTTCATCTCTCGCTTTCTTAACGAATCTCCTTCAAGTTCGTGGCTGCCGTTATCATGCTTTGTAGCTTTGAAGTTTTCAAAATTGAACCCGTCGCACGGCTAGGGCAGCGTATATCACACAGCACCTTATGTCTGCAATCCCCAGGACGGTTGCATGACATGTTTCATCTTCAGGTCTACAGCAAGGGGGTAAGTCTTTTCTTTTAAACAAAAAGGTTTAAGCATTACCTGACGATTGAACTGTTTCTTCAAGCTCTATATAGTTGCAAAGCGTTATCATGTAATGGAAAAAAAATCGTTAAACAGCACCCGCAATTCCTGACGTTAGATGCTTTAACTAGAGCCCAACCCGTCTGATGCCGAATTTTCGATCTCCTCAAACCCTTTAGACGCTCCGTATCTAGATGCAGGAGACTTGGGAGCTACAAAAATCGCCTTGCTGCTGCCTTTTATTGGGCGCCCTTCAATCAGTTGTTTTTCTGGAGGAGAACTGGGAGGAGTGCTCAAGATCATAGCCTCGGCTCGGGGGGATGAAGAATTGTCCACCACGGTGCGCTGCCATTCCATTATTTCGTCGTCGTCTTTGATGTATGTGTTTGAAGGGGAATACTCCACATCGTCATTGAACGTCATCCTCAACTGGTATTTCGCTCTCAGGCCGGAAAATTTAATACTATCTCTGAGCGGTGGCGGGGGTGAGAGGCAGTATCCTGACCTGAGGCGTGATTTTAGTTTAACGAGTAAGCTTGATAATCGCATCTGAAAAAAGAATACTTGCGAGGCATCGTGAGCTGAAAACCTATCCATCTTCTTTTTCGGGGTAGCGCAATCGGATGGAAGGTCCGTAAAGAAGAATAATGTGTCGTTCGCTTCTGATTCTTCTACATTGCCTACCCGTTGATCACCACTCCTGACGTCGACAGAAATCGAGGGGTTTATGAAACGAGGGGTATTGGTCATGAGATAAGTCGTGAGGTCGTTAGGTCGTGAAATAGGGGAAGGTTTGACTGTGCGCACTCCAATACCACCTCAAAACCACCTTTAACTGGTACGGTATAGTAACCATGGTAAGTGACATCTGCAGGCGAAGGCGCCGGAGACAATACATTAGGTTTACCGTCGAGACTCCCGGCAGAGAATTGCTTCGGCAAATCCATTCCATTTTGCGCTTCGCGCGAGGCTGAGCAAGCCCAAATGCAAGCGACTAAGTTGGTAGGCAAATAATCATACGTGAGTCTGCACACTGGCAGTGCAAAATGTTCATGGCCCATAGTCGAGCTTGGTAGGCACTCTGGATATGTATCCTGATGGCTAACTTACTAAAGTCTTGAAGCCGAAGCTGTTGGCTTTCAGATCACGTTTTTGGTGATACTCGTGAAACGACCAAATACAATTAAAATCAGGCGTGCAGTTCTATGTGTGAAAGAGTGAAAGCCGTTGAACAAGGCGCCAGAAGAAATTGAGTATACGTTATTTTGCATTGGGGGCGCTCATGGGGCAGCTGCGGGAGGCTGGGCATCGCCGATCAGTCACTTGTTCTCTCCAACCCCCTCCATGTACATCCTCCTACTCACGCTCTTTTTCTCCCTCTCCTTACCACAGCTCTCGCTCAGCGCTAGCACTAACAAGAACGCAAATGGCACATGCTCTCAATCTCATAATCAACTCCAAGTCGGCACGTACCAGCTTACCACGGATTGCGCCGACACCAACTTCTGCTCCTCTGCCGGTCAATGTGAACCAAAGGGATGTCGGCGTGATGAGTTCCCGCTTGGATATGCGCAGGATGCGCCGCTACCTCCACGATGTAGATCAGACCAGTTTTGCCCAGATGAAGGAGACCAGTGTCAGAGCTTGCTCGCCGTGGGCAGTGCATGTCAATTAAACAGAGATGGTGAGTTGATATTGTCAACTGCATTCTTCCGCTCAATCTCGACAGACGAATGTGCACCCCCTCCTAATGCGTCGGAACTGTCGAACCCACTGTCGAACCATAATGGAAGTGTGTGCATTAACTTTCAATGCATGTGCGTAAAGGGTTGTCCGGAGTTATACTATACTTCTACTAACATCAAGCACAGGTGGGCCAATGTGACCTTGGGTCAAACTTGTGTCGACGAACAGATGCCATATATTGCATATGGAGAAGGAAACTCTGAATTTATCTACGTCGTTTCTCGGTGGGTTTCATCATTGTACGGTTCGTTCGTATCTCACCCACAATTAGAGGGAATTGTCGTCCGGGTCTCTACTGTGATGCCGCACAGAAGGTTTGCATGCAAGAAAAGGCATTTGGCGTATCTTGTACTGCTGACAAAGAGTAAGTGATGATTCTGATTTCACGAGGTACTTCTAACGTCTACGTTTGCAGATGTCAATCCAACAACTGCCTGGCGAGTCTGACATGCGGCATCCCGCCACAAGCGCCCAAACATTTTGGCGTCTGGGTTTACATCGTTGTTGGGCTTGGAATCCTTTTTGGTGAACGACATTTGAACGTCTTTGTATATTTATCTGACGAATTCACAGGCATGGTTGGGACATTGGTGGGGTTGTTTTTCATTCACCGAAGAACTCGTGAACAGGAGCGGGAAAAACGAACGCAATATTGGCGCGAACAAGTACGCCATGCATTCTCTCTTATTATCGTTTCACAACTCACATTGCCAACAGAGCGCCTTCCGCCAGAATATTCTCCAAATGCGAGATACCGCAAAAGCCTCCCTGCTCTCTCTGTCACTCCAAGGGAGCGAGAATAATACGCCACGTTCTACCCTCTATGGGACAGGGCGAGAACACACAGGTTCAGAGGACAGTGCAATTCCGATGTTGCGCCGTGCTAGTGGACTGCGGGCGACCGTTTCAGATGATGACGGACAGGAGAGCATTATTCATGGAGAGACACCAATGACATTACCGGCTGACCATGATGGAGGATGGGGTCAACATCCATCGATGGGGAGCAGCAGCTCGAGAAAGTTGTCGAGGGGGAGGCGGTGAACCCGGATATATGTGCTCAGAACATTTTTTTTTAATCATTTCTTGACAAGTAAATATCGGCATATACGAGTTGGCTTAGAGGTTGCACAGTCAGAAGGAAAGGCGTACCGAATGTTACGTAACCTAATTTCTACCCAATAACGTCAGGATCACTGTTGACTGCACCACACGATGTCCTCGCTGGACTTGGGCACACACGAGTCGCTCTCATCTGGGTCGCAGCCTCCATCCCCTGTGGAGGAGGACCTGGCTAAAGCGTCTGCATGGGACGAGGAGGACACTTCGACCCTTGTATCCTCCAAGTGGAAAGGTAAGGGGAAGCAGCGGGACGAGGATGAGAACGAGGAAGACGAGGATGACGAGGATGACGACGTTACAGTAAACGGTGGTAATTCTCGGCGAACGAGCAACGAGTATCCCCCCGTTGGTGAGGAAGACATCGAATCCCGCAAGGTCGAACAAGTACGCATAGGCCCTATATAGGGCTTGCATTATTTCTGAGCCCACCCCTTTGACGTTCACTTCTATAGAATCTTAAACGTTGGGAGATACTCGAAAAGCAGCGTCGGAAAAGGGCGCGTGAGTCCCGCACCAGCACCAGCAGCAAGTCGGATTCGCCCTCTTCGTCTTCATCCTTTTCTGTAAGCGATGTTAGTCGCCGCGCGAGCCAGCTATGGAACACCCGGGCCCGTGAACGTCCAAAGGACCGCATGGACCGTGCTCATCCACACCAGGTTCTCGAAGATGTCGACGAGTCCGTGCCCATGGATGAAACCGGACCTCCATCTGCGTCTTCTCCAGCGGGGACTCCTCGTACCTCCCTCCTGCCAGATACTCCTTCCCCTTTCCCTCATACAAAC
Source organism: Ramaria rubella (assembly GCA_015039355.1). Classification (NCBI taxonomy): domain Eukaryota; kingdom Fungi; phylum Basidiomycota; class Agaricomycetes; order Gomphales; family Gomphaceae; genus Ramaria; species Ramaria rubella. Next base: position 555,783 of record MU134301.1, on the reverse strand, counting down.
CCTTTTGAGAATCCACAAGAGGAAGAGAAGATACCCGGCTCGATTATGACTGCGGCAAGCTCAGACTCGCTTCCGAACACGACGGCAAATAGCGTGCCAAATGGTGCGACAGAGCGGCCAATTTTACAAGTGCGCGGCTCATCATATACCAACCATCCACCGCCTCAGCCGCTGGATTTACCCACATCGGCGAGCTCACTACCTCAGGATGGATGGCGATCGCAGCAAGTAGATACGGAAGAGGAAGATGGAGGAAAACGGTGGTGGACTGATTGGTTGTGCGGTTGTCGAGAACATGGGGACAACCAGGTATGTGACTAGACTCGCAATCGGCATCCGTGACTGAATTACCTGCCATCGTACAGGCGGGGCGTACGAACCCTATGGAATGAACTCAATGGAACAGAAGAAATCAATAACCTTCAGCATCGTTACTTAGTATCATCGCTATTTGGAAGGACAGCTTTATTGCCCCACATTAAATTTCTCATCCCACCCCGTTATACCGAACGTACCTCTCGATACATTCATCATAATATCCCTTCTGCCGGCTGGACAGTTTGCATCTTATCCGTTATATCACTCACATGATATGCAATACAGCAATGTCTCTTATCCGAAGTGGACGTTGTACAATAACGGAATATGGTGTGTTAGCAACGCCTATGTATAAAGTAGATGTCGTAATGCGAGAAGTATGTGAGGTCATCATCGCGTCCGATCAGCGGCTGTCCACTCCCCAAACTCTCCTTCTTGCGCCACACGTGTAGAGCTCGAGGAGCCCGATTCCGTCTCTTCACCTTCGTCCTCATCATCTTCCTGCATGAGACCTGTCCTTTCTGGCTCATGACCGCTTCCTTCTGCGTCCCCTTCCTTACGCGATTCGCGTCGACGTGGGCGTGAGGGTCTACCTTCGTGGTCTCCCTCATCGTCACTGTCCTCTCCTAGCTGCCAAACTACCTCGTCTTCACCCGGCTCCGCTGAGCGTAAAGCCTCCGCCTCGCCCTCCTCACTTTTGCTATTTTTGGCGTTACGTGTTCGTGAAGGCAGCATCGCAAGGGTCGCGCCAGGCTGCGCCTGCTGCGGCTTCTCGGGCTTCTTGTTCGTAAGCAGCACCACGCCGCCAATAAGCACGGCAATGGATACAAAGATCAAGAAAAGGTCCCACGATTGATATGCGTCGACTGTGACAAAAATTAGGGGGTGAGCTATGGTCCCCAAATAAGACGTACCCTGATCGTTGAATATGAGAGAGTTGAGAAATCCACTGGCGGTGTAGACACCATAAAAGACGGGTACGACGAGTGTCGAATCGTAAACACGCAACCCCCTGTTGAGGCAGATAATTTGGAAGACAGCGGTCAGAGCGAGAAGAATAAACGTTATGATGGCAGCTGGGTGGCCGAACTGAAAAAATATAAGCGTCAAGCGCACTAGATGACCAAAAAAAAAGAATCCTACCTGGTTCCCCGTATTTTGATGACTGAGCGTGCCAGAAATAAGTTTAACACTGAGGCTTGGGTGAGCAAGGATTGAAGTAGAACATCAGAACAACTCACATGGACTTAGCAAAGACAAGACATCCGCCTGCAAGACCTCCGCCACAACAAGCCCAACCAATGCCAAGCGTCCACGCAATCTGTTTATCACTCTTGGCTGCTGTCCAATGCTCTAGCCATTCGCGAATCCAGATGAGAGTCGCCTTCCATTTCTGGGCAATAATACCAAAGAATGAGGTTGATCCACCTGGCTGCCTCTGACCTGACCCAGAACCCGAAAATGGGACGGAGGAAATATCCGCGCGAGCGGCAAGGACGGCATCTAATTGACTTGTGCAAACATAAAGAATGCAGAGAGCAATATTCATGAATATAAAGAAAGCAAGCCAGCCTAGACGGGCCCACAGGGAGCTCAAGCGCTGTATGTCGATCTCGTTCTGGAGCCCTGAATTTATGGAACCAAACAGAACGATGCCAACGACGCCAAACACAATGATTATTGTGCCATAGATGTCGGTCGATGTGACGGGAGTACCGATGAGGATGCTAGCGAAGAGGAAGTTAAAAATGAGGGACGTGGAGCCGAGGGGGGCGACATATTCCGCCCGCATAAATTCTAACGCAAGGGTACTGCCTACTAATTGTGAGAGACTGTGGAAGATATTATCAGTGATGGTACAACCATGTGGTTAACACAACACACATGTAAAGAAGCATGCCTAAGAGCCATAATGGTCGCACCCAGTCACGTTTACGGGATGCCTTTGGCAGAACGGCCTGTCGTGAATGATCTAACTTTGTTAGATTCAACCCTCCAGCATTCATAAGACTGGCTCCCAAGATTATGGAAAGGCCGATAATGAAAGCAACGGCGGGATGCATAGTACGCGGTGTCGTTGCTTGGGCACCGCCATCAGGAATTAAAGTAGAGGTAGGCGATATGTCTGTCGAAGTCGTTTCCATGAAAATAATGGTTCAATTTTGTATGATTTTCCTTTAGCTTAATTCGTTTTGTTGTTCTATGGGTATTCACGGTTGGTGGGGTTGAAATTGCAGATGTGTGACAGTCTGTGACTGCTACGGCTATGTCATACGCCCACACGGGACTATAATGCCACCCTGATTATATAAACATGCTCAGAATATTCCCTCCCCACCTCTTCTACCTCCACCAAGTTTCAACATGTCGACTCAAATGGTTCTCACCGACTCCTTCAAGGGAAACAAACGCGGATCCGACGCGTCGAACGCGCAAAAGCCAAATAAGAAAGCACGCACTAATCATTCTAGCGCACAGTCGCTTGTCAAATCCATTGTCGCGTCTCCCGACGGATTTGTGCTTCCGTCTTCCCCCGAAGATACCCGCGACGCGCTTGTGGACCTCGCGCAGTATATCAATTCCTTGGAAAGCGAATTGAAGGACGTGAAAAAGGCTAACGAGCCTGTGAAAAAGACGCCAGAAGAACTCGAATCTTTAGCCGAGAAGATCAGACGCGCTGCTCGTAGTGGGATCAAGAAGTAGATGACTGTATGTGCTTTCCATGACTCCGTGGTCTCTTGTTGACGCTTTGGTTGTACAGTGGAAAGTTAGCTGCAAAACTGGCACTGCTAAGTGGGTCTACGACGGTGTCTGCCCTGAGCCAGGTACGTTTTCATATCGTCAATGGGCGTGCTGAAGCGAATTTACGCGGACCTATAGACGCGTTCGCGGTCGTTTTGGGTCTAGAAACCCGTCCGACGTGGAAGGTGAAGAAGATACCTAAAGATGACTTCGAAACTCTCTTAGGTGATACGATAGAAGCATCCGTAAGGTGAGTGACTCTTATACGCAATGCCGTGGATTTTGCGTCTCCAAATTGAATGGTCACGATTATAGGTACGACATGCTCTTCATCACAAGCAAAGAGATTAATGTGAGATGGAACGAAGCAACTGGAGAATTCAAGTTCTCTGGTACTTATGGCAAGTGCCAGTGACTAACAACCGACGTCCACTTCATCCCTTTAGTGCATGTATCCGCCGATGCTGCTTGTATAGCTATAATACATAATACTTGGTGAACAAATCTGAAAATTAAGTCGTATACATAAAATGAAGCAAGATAGAGGCCCGCCAGCCACAGAGAAATCGGTCGCACCTATATGTAGTGGCTGTAAATCGCCTTATCATTTCGTACTGGTCAAGCCAGCATTATGCTGAGAGCGTCGTCAACCACGCGGGACGCAAATAGGTGTATGCTCGTCGGAACTCTTAGGATATAACATTAATGTCACCTGAGGAAAACAACAGATTCAGATTTATCACGTTCCCTCTTGGAAGGTCACATGCACCTGAACCTATCTGTAGACTTGTCAGTTTATGGACAACGCTAGCCCGAATGGGCTGGACGGTTCACGTACCTTTCAATGCGGTGTGACAACATGAGATGTTCCGAGCTTCTAGCCTGAGAAGCACACAGCTCTCCCACTGCTCATTATGATGAATGGCGATGTTGAGACCATACCTTCAGAGAATACTAAATATTATCATCAAGTATGTCACCTGAACTTCAAGAACATGAATGTGCATCAGTAATAACAATCCTCAGGCCGCCAATGAGGCAACAGATGAGCAGGAAAGGTTTACTAACTCATTATTCGCTCAACACCGCATATATTTATATATTTTTTCATCCTCCAGACTTGATGACAGACACAATGGTATCAAGGAGTACCTGGGAGGTGGTCTTTCCTTTGCACCGTTGCACGAAGGTGCGAAGGCCATACTAGAACTTGGGCAAGTTGATTAGTCAGTTTCATCCTATATAAATCAACTATGGTAAAAGGTCCGGCTCCGGTGCCTGGGTCATACAGGCTGCGGAGCAATTTCCAGCTGCTGAAGTAGTTGCAGTAGATTTAACACCTATACCTCTACGGTGAATTATTGCGTAGATTTAGAGGTGCAACTCGACTTACCGTCTCAAAGTTCACAGCCTCTCCCAGTCAACCTCAAATTTCAAGCTCACAATTTAACAAAACAATTTCCATTCAAATCTGAGACGTTTGATGTAGTGCATGCACGCATGACCTTCATTCATGTACGTCATTGCTATCCAGATCAATTGCAGCCAAGTGCTAAGGTAGAACCTCAGCTGCCGAACTGGGAAAAGGTGCTCAGTCGTGTGATTGAACTCATTAAACCAGGTGGTTGGTTGCTTCTTGAAGATGTAGAGGCGGCACTTTACGCCGAGGGAGGTGTAGCACCTAACTTGAAAGCTTATTGGGAGAGAATCCACGAACTCCGGAGGGAAAGAGGGATCGATGCCTTCGCGGCTGTAAAATATGAGAAAACTCTTCAAGCCTCTAATTCTTTTAGTGAGATCCATGTTCACAAGGTGACTGTTCCCTTCTCAGGGAATTCAGGGGGTAAGCTGAACTTTTTGAGTGTTAACAATAAAGACTTGACTTACGAATTTTTGCATGCAGATCCAAAGCTCGATAACTTGGCAGCAACCATGAAGAAATCCAATTATCGTAGTATTCGACTGGTTTCTGAAAACCTCCAGAACAACATAAGCAAGGAAGTGGCGGAAGGTGCGCAAATGGAACTGTTGGATCCGCAGTATAATTTTTACATGAACTGGTACTTCACGTGGTCTCTTAAGCTGTTATGAATTTGCAGAGGTAACTCGTGACCGGGTGGGTGATTTCTTGCTGTATGTAGTCTTGCACAAATTGTGATACTCAAGGAGGATAGGGACATCTACTGGGGACACTGTTTGTTTTACATCTCAGACCAAGAATATGCTAGAAATTCTAGGGTGTTAGGACTATGCAACGTGAATTGAAACTCATGCTCCCACCGTGGGTTTCGAGCCACGAAGCTCCTCGCACGCTTTCCATAAATATACTAGATATAGTACCATTAGCTCTAGTAAGTAGTAACGTTGAGCAGATTGACCCTTACCATCGGGACTCCCGTTAATATGGAAATGGCTGATAGACCGGCAAGAATTCCAAAAGTTCTCAGAACGCCCTACATAGGATCACCAGGGTCAAAGAGGTACCTGAAAAGGAAAAGCACTAGGTGGTACCATGTCGGTTACCCAGCTGTTCGCGATGCGGGCTATTCCGTACAGAATGATATTCTTAACAAAGTTGATGAGAGCAAAACACTCGGGGGCATTTTTGCGGTGAACATCGATTATGTAGGCAACAGCGCCTGTTGTGCCTATGCCTTGACCGACATTAATGATCGTGTACATCATTACCGGTCCGACTGTTGTGAAAGAATCAACGATCATTTTCCTACCATGTTAGTAGTTTTCTTACTCCAATGTACACCCTTGGGAGCCATCAAGGCCCAACCCATGTAGCCTTGAGTTGCACTGAGTGTCATCAACCACACAGATGAATGTATGGACTCACCGAACACTTCCAAAATGAGCATAGGAATTAGGAGGAACAACCGCGACTCGGGCTCATAGACGCCATTATTTCTCTTCGCAAACTCGGTCGTGGCAAAATCGCACAACCTAATGAGGTCATCTTCAGCGTGCGATAATTGTGTAAAGTGACTTACGGTCCGGATATTAACGCAGCAATAATAGAGCCCACGAGTGGCCCCAAAGAGACCAGTCCAGCTTGTGAGGCGCTATACTGTGCAATCAAGTCAAGTTGTCGATGAATACGAAAAATTGCTTCACTTGAAATGATACGGGGGTAGAGCAAAGACAGTTGCCGTGATGACGCTGAGAATAACGAACCTGAAAACGCCTAGTGAGTACGTGCAGACTTGAATTTCTATAAATTGGACAGGCAAACCATACGACTGTAAGTCCATCTACAAAACAGAGCCGTTAAAAAGAAAGTGAAAACAATGAAAACAGAGACACCGCACGTACATATGAAAATCCCGAACCAGACAACAGGACTGAGGAAGAAAGGGAACGGTCTCAAAAAGATCTTGATGAAACTATCATCGCTCATGTACCCGCTCCAGGGAGGTAATTCCTGAAGAAATGTTTTTCTTGGTAGATGCTGCCCCCTAAGTAGGGCGAACTCGCGTTGCTCTATACTCCCTTCTTTATCAGTCTTCTCACCGGTCACAGTGGGGCTTTCGGCTTTGACGTCGGAGATTGATGCTCCTCTATCTGTTTCAAATCTTGTTTCGCGATTGTACTAGGAATACATGACGAACAATTAAAATGGAAATGCACAATAATGAAACTCACTGTGGTTTCTGGTACCAAGAATACGATTCCTATGAGGAGGATGCCGAATACTGCGGTTATGAACCTGAGGAAGATGTTCAGCAATGAGATACCACCGAAGACAAATCTCAAACCAAAAACAAAATCGCCATCCAAGGCGAGATTGTATGACGTATCCATTAACAATAGGACCGATGTTAATTCCAGCAGTGATGGCGAAACTCCATATCGCGACTCTTAGACCTCTTTCATGCACCTAGAAGAACTAAGACGATAACAGAATATGTCGCTCTGGAACTCACGAAATAAATGTCACCGATGGTGGCAGTCACCAGAGCCTCAAAAGGCGCCTCCCCTATTCCTTGAAAGACTCGAGAGCCCGTGAACGAACCGAGTCCTTGGGATACCGCACTCCAAATAGAACAGGAGAACAAGAGCGCTGCGGCAATGATATAAACAGGCCGTCTACCAAATTTCACCGCCAAGGGCGCCTAAAATAATGTCTCTTCAACCCAAAAAACCTGATCTAAGTGTCTCCGCTTACTTGGACAAGCATGATACAACCAAGGGCGAGAATGAGAGTGTTATTCTATATCTAAAGTGAGTTTTGAGATCGTAGTCGATAATGTGAACGTACTGTAGCTGCTACTGTCTACACACAGAAACCTCAGAGGCACAGGCCTGTGACACATCCTACACCAGGTAGACTCACATTGACAGAAACACCCCACTCCTTGGCAAGGACCACGAAACCAGGATTCAATAGGTGTCCGATGGCCCCGCTGCTCAAAAGTCAAGGGAATGTTAATAGATTCCAGTGATACACGAACACAAGGCCGGCTCCAAGGGATAAAATCCAGAAAATGCATTCCTTGCGCCAACGTGGCCAATTCAGAGGATCACGGGGATCATCTGACGGTTGAGGAACTAGGATTACATCCGAGTCAACTCTTGAAAAAGAATGTGATGAGAACAAGTTGAGTCTTGTATATTTGAACTCACCCTGTTGAACGCTTCAAATTGAAGCCTGTTGCGCCGGGCGTATCAAGCAATGTTGCTGTCCCCGGAACCTTCACAAGCAGTGAGTTGATAAGAAATAACAAGTACAGAACCTACATGCGTGAGGTGCTTGTCTTTGAGAATCCCCCAGGGCATACTGACAACAATCAAAGTCACCTGGGGCGATACAGAAATCTCCAAATGATAGCGCTAATAGGGTCTATATAGTCTCCAGAGTCAGTGTTCCAAAAACTAAGCAAGCGCGTCTAATGATCTCTTAGGGCATACGAACAGTCAGCAGCCCGGGCCAGGAAGGTAATTCGTATGGTCCGTTGTCGTAACACAGGTCAGCTGTGCAAGACATCAATGGGAATCTCATACTTGTAGCAGAGAGGTCAGCTGCACTAGCTTAAGCGGAAGAAAGTTTATGAGTATACACCTCAAAGCCAAGTCCAACATATAAATACGATGCGAGCATTCATGAGCTACCCACGCTCCTAGACATGTCGCCAGTTGCAACATCTACCGCAGGTGAGAATGACGCCAAGCTCACGCGTTCCCGTCTTGAGAAGCCACTGCGATATGGTGGCTCGTTGGACAAATTTCAGCATGTGGAGGTGACTCCCGTAGTGGGGCGTTTATATCTCAACGTACAGGCCTCAGACTTGCTCAAGGCCTCCAATGCTCGCGATTTACTTCAAGATTTGGCTGTGACAAGTAAGCAGAGCGTGCTGGATGCGTCTTCCTGGAACAGTCGGAAAAGACGTCTGGCTGACGTTGAATTATAGTTAGCCAACGTGGGGTTGTTTTCTTCCGTAACCAGGTATGCATGAGGGTAGCTGGCTAACGATGTCTGCAGATTCTTGACGAAATGACAGAACATAACGTTAGCGGAGCAAAAGCAGTTTGTGCAATTGATTGGCGAACTCAGCGGCAAACCCAGCTCCTCCACATTACATGTACACCCATTATTCGAGTCAGCTGATAATGAAGCTGTTGATGACAAGGGAAATTTCGATAAAGAAGGTGTGTCATTTTCCTGAACGACTCTTTTTTAGTAGCTAAAAGTTATGTAAAGTCTATGTCGTTTCCAACAGAGCCCAACTGAAGATGTACAAAGATATGGCCCACCGGAAGACTGTCACTGATGCCGCTGTTGGTTGGCACACCGAGTACGCAAATTTAATTCTACACAACTCACGAACTAACGTATGTTGCAGCTGTACTTTCGAGCCTATACCAGCAGATTATTCCTGTCTGATAATGAGTAACACTCCTGCGACTGGCGGTGACACGGTATGCTTGATCGTCCGGTTCGCTACTGGGAGTTTATGTCCTCTCAATAAAGATGTGGTGTTCATCTGCTGCGCTTTACGATAAGATCTCACCGCCCTACCGGGCTTTCTTGGAGACACTCACAGCAACTTATGCTCAACCTGTATTTGTCAAGTCGGCAGAACGTGGTAAATTCGACATCATGTCACCCCGTGGTTCCCCCCTCAATTGTGGCACTGAGTTTTCTTCAGTCCACCCTGTGGTCAGTGTTCAATATTGAGCTTGACCGGCAACACTGTACTCAATTTTACGTAGATTCGAACAAACCCTGTGACTGGGCTGAAATCAGTTTTCGCAGTCGGTTTGCACTGCGAAAAGATAAACAACGTTCACCCCTACGAGGATAAGCAGATCAGAGACTATTTCCTGCATTTGATTACGCGTAGCCACGATATCCAAGTTCGACACAAATGGGAGCCCAATGACATGGCAATTTGGGACAAGTAAGCAATTAGCATATTGTGTCTGTGGCTAAACGATTTATAATGTATGACTGAATGAAGTCGGTCTGTCTACCATGCCGCGACGTGAGTGCGCCTTCATATTTTCGAGGATCTAATGTATTGTTCCTCTCAGGCCGGATGTGGGGGAAGGTATCAGATTTGGGAACAGGGTGACCTCCATTGGGGAGAAACCATACTTGGACCCAACAGTGCGTTTTATTCCCTTTGACCCGGACAATAAGATTTGATGAAAGGCCTCATGGACTAATAGTCAAAGAGCCTCACAGAAGCGATTACTAGCGGTAACGCATAGCGATATCCAGTGGTCGGATATTTTCTATCCTTACTCTATGTATTACCTACCCCATTATTACCCCTTTGTTTGTAAGGAAAGTACGTAGACTAACAGTCAATCAACATCGATCGAACCCAAAGGGTTGAAAGGCTTATTCGAGCGCCATTTTCGATTAGTCAGCTAATCTCAAGGTCCTTCGTTTGCCTTGTCACACTAGCGACGGTCATATGTATATAAGCCAGGCAAACAGGCATCGTTGAACCTCTTCAGTGCCGGTAAGGACCCCAATCCCTCAATCCCGGAAATGAACGCAGGTTAGTTTCTGAGATCCATACTTTTCTCAAGATCAACGGCCCTGTCGTATTCCCAGATGTCGTTGCCTTCGAACCACCTAGATTTCCAGTCGAGACATGGGAGTCCATATTCCTGAATGTGACGCGTCCTGGTGACTTATATAATGTCTCCCTCACTTCTCGATATATCCACGACATCGTCAAGCCCATTCTGTACAGACAGCTCTATCTTGACCCCAACCACTATTCGATCTACACACTCTCTCGCCTGAAACGCGAACCTGAACTGATCCATCGTGTTGCGGAGCTAACACTTCTCGCACCCGTGTTTCGCGACATTCCTACAGGTGTGCGTAGGGAAGCGGAGCACATTTACAACTCTCTTGATATACCCCATGCACCCTCTCCACTACCAGCGTATCTTTGTGGGATATGGTCTCCATTAGGTATCCAACCCGTGGTCCAGCTGTCGGGTATGGAGGTAGAAATGTGCTCTCGCCCAATTCTTCACCTCTTCCCAGCATTCACTGGCCTTACTTCCCTGCGCATCGTCAAAGACTGCGTGCCTTCCGATTTCTTCCATTGGGTATTTCAATTGCCGCAACTTACTACCCTCGACATTCGAGATTCGATGGTCTCGACCATCCTTGAACAAAAGGTCCCTCAAGTGCCTCTCCCTCTTCGTAACTTAACTATCGTGCGATGTTGGACTAAGGCTGATGTGGTGGACAACTACGTACCAGGGAAGCTTTGCGAAGGGCTTATAAGGCATTCACCTTCCCTCACGTCGCTTACGATCGACTTGTTTGTGGAACGCGCTGCCTGTCACGTGCTCTCCGACCTCGAAACGCCTCCTCCGATCCAGCAATTCACATGCCACGGTATGGGTCATCATGATCCCGACTGTGTCTTGTTATGCAGCGTCCTCGTGGCGCTGCCAACGATCACCAGCCTCAACATGAACTGCACTCCGCGGGAACTGGCTCTGATCCTCCCAGCAGATGCATTGCCGAATTTAACAACCCTTACTGGACAGGTTAAGTCTATTGCTATCTTTTTTGGCATGCATAGGCCATTAGAATACTTGACAATCACCGACGCCCCAGTGCTGAGTGGCGGAGGTACACCGTGGGAGACTCAACTCATCCAGTTTTTGGAATTAGTGGTGCGAGATCATGACCTTAAAGGCCTCACATTTAACATATTGGCTTGGAGCCAAGAATTATTCCTTTGCGTCTGTAAACTATACCCAAACATTAAGGAACTTAAAATTCAATGTACATCAGGCCCCGGTGTGGACGAGGTAGGTGTCGACCTTTGTTATAGTATTAAATGATGCCTATGTTTGCAGTACTTTCGCATATCATTTGGCCCTCAATTTCTCCCACGACTCCGACGCCTAGAGGTGATACACATCTACGAACGAGTCGTCCAAAATGACTTTTCCGATTCTTATATGTCTAAAGGCGTTCCGATTGTCACCCACCGTCCTTTGATGCTTTCACCTGAAAAGGCGGAGGAGCTCGAAGAGGCACCAATTCACTACCGCAGATGGGAGAAAATGACACCCTCTCTCAGGGAGGTCGCCTTTGACAAGAATCTCTGGTGGCGCAGGGGACCCTCGGAGCCTGGAGGTTGGGTTTTGATGAGAGATGTTATCCGCCCTCATGCTCAAGATACGAACTGAATCATCAGCTGGAACAAATATCACGACAGCTTACGGCGCATGTATTTTCAAGTATACCCCGTGGATTGTACAATATTGGGCTACATCTGTATATCATGACAAGCACAATTGATGTCCCATCGGCCAGGGCATGTATATATAGCTATCTTGTAAAATCCTGGCCATGAGCATAACAAAGTTCGCAGTGATTATGGCATGTCTTCACGTCGGAGGAACTCCCCCCAAACCTCATCCATCCATGCCAAACACTCCTTTATCATTACCACTAAATTTGTCACATTCTTCTTTAAAACTTTGTCCTCAAAACCCTTAACTGACAATTCTGGCTCCTGCGGCCGTCGGTCTGCGTAGGCATCTACATGCATTCCACGTCCACTACGCATTTGTAAGGGAAACTGTGGGGTCCCAGACAAAGGGCTCTCCGCGACGCGAGTCTGAACAGCCGTTAACAGACGAGATTGCAGGAGTACAAACACGGGATCCTGCGGCCTAAGAGTGCGTCGAACAGCTTCGCGAAGCCGATTTTCTGCATCCATGTCCATCTCGCCGTCAGACCTAGCCGCTTGGACGACCTCGTCCTCAAGATTCAAGAGCTTTGTTTCAGCGGGTTCTGTCCCGCTTTTGTCGACCTCCAGCTCGAGGAGCGTCCATATTCGGGTGATCCAAGTCGCGTCGGAATCAGTTGCAGGCCGTATCAGGATTCGCAGAGAAGAAGCAATGACGAGTGCCTGCAACAAATTCTGCACCCTTAATACATCGAATGCAGTGAACATAAGGGGGGGAGGTAGTATGTTGTTGGACGGCGGGAACGGCGAGACAGGCTCAGGAGTCCCCAATGCTGCTATGAGACGGGTCGCAACTGACCTATTGCTATCCGAGGAGCCTGTGCCAAGCCATTCATGGTACAAGTCCTTGATCCGCTGCGCAGTAAACATTTGCATAATAACATGGCGTTCGCTCTGTGTAGCCTTTCGCCTCATCCATCGCCGTGCGTCCTGCTCCGTCCAGGTGCCTATGACAAAGTCGGCCAGATCCCCTTTCATTCGATCTGCAAGATCGAGTATGCCTTGAATAACGTCGATGCACGCCTTGGGGAGTGCCTGTAGTGGCGGGTCATCTAGGCGGCGGAGTAAATCGTCCAGATCTGCATCTCGAATCGGGGCGCATCGTTCATGTAAAGCAGAGAGGAGTGCACGGAGATGGCCGGATGCAGATCTGAGTGGTGACGATGTAGGACTCAGAGGATCAGAAAGCGTGTACATGATTGGATGAGATGAAGGCAGTAGAGACTCAACCGCATCACGAAGGTCGATGTACAACAAGCGAAGTCTACTGAGCTGTACGGCAGGTGTAGGTGAAGACAACGATTCGAGTGCCTGACAGACCATACCACGATAGTTTCAGTTGCGAAGGGGGGCAGGGAGAGCAAATGCAGCACCTCTTCCCAGAAAGCCCGAGTGACAACCTCGCTGACTTGATCCTTCAGCATTGGCTTGGGCTTCTGGGAGTCAACATTTGGATGGCTCGACCGCGACGAAAATATGGACAAAAGCGATTTCCCCGGTGGAAGGACTTTAGAGGGATGGATCGCTAGACTGTGTAGAAGGTAAACTTCATTGATCTGTTCCAAGAGCTCAGGCGGAAGAGAAGGGACTTGGACCACCGGAATCTTCTGTGAATTTGCCTGCATGTTGATGGAGAGGTCCGGACCATTGAGGGTATTAAAGTCATCCATGGCTTGGGAAATAGAATCAGACAGGCTTTTCTGCTTTTGAACCGCACCCCTAACCCTTAACCTTGTAGATCGTTAAGGGTGTTGAGTAATACAAGCCAAGCAGACTTGGGGGGTTCAGACAACGAATATTTTCGTTCAAAATCTGGTCCAGAGCTGTCCTCGTCTTGTTACTAGGGTTGTTGAGGAAGTCGAATGTCGACGATATCTGTCGTTCATAAGTTATTTAGTCATTCAAATTTCAAAGTCCGATTCGCCACTGTGTCTTGTCTGAGTGATTCATGGCTGGGAGACGCGATGACGATTATATGGACGTTGATTCCGACTCTGGAGGATCGTTTGTTGTGGACGATCGTGATGCTGAGAGAGGTGCCCGGGTTGGCAAGAGCAAGGGCAAGAAAGCTTCTAGACGCAAGGAAAAAGGCAAAGGAAAGGCGAAAGAGGTTCGTTTGCTTATCAAAATCTACGCTGTTTGATAGACTGATAGCATTCAGCAACCTTATTCATGGGAAGCATCATATACTCGCTCATGGGATACCGTGCAAGAAGATGAGGGAGGGAGTTTGCAACATGCTGTGGAGGATCTTATGGCCCAAGGGCGGCGTCGGCGGTTTGTGGCTGTTCATTCCCTGACAGCATACGGGTCTACGACGCGTGAATTATAGATTGCTTGCCCCCACTGCTGCTATCCGACGGACGATTATCCGTCACCTCATTATCTTACTTGACCTCTCATCCTCCATGATGGATCGTGACATGCGCCCGACGCGGTTTGACATTACTTTAGAATACACCAGAGAGTTTGTCTCCGAATGGTTTGATCAAAACCCCCTCGGTCAGATTGGACTGGTAGGCATGCGAGGTGGGGTTGGGGAGCGCTTTGGTGAAATGGCTGGTATGTCCAGAACAAACATATTTTGAAATGTTTGTTGCTTGCAGAAATTGATGAACCAAAGGAAACCCACAGGACGTATTAAAAGTACTGTCAAGCCGCACAAAATTGGAGCCTACAGGAGAGCCTAGTTTACAGAATGCGATTGAAATGGCGCGAGCCAGCATGAGGTGTGTACCACGCATGGCTTCCACGTTTGAAAGCCAGATTAATATACATTAGCCACTTGCCTACCCATTCCTCGCGAGAAATTATGATTATCTACGGGTCGTTGACCACCTGTGATCCTGGAAATATCCATGACACTCTCGACGCATGTATTCAAGATAAAATCAGAGTATCGGTGGTCGCACTCGCGGCTGAGATGAAGATATGCCGTGAGTTCTGCGACAAGACAGGCGGTGAGTTTCTGTAAAATATACCCATTACCTTAATACTATCTAGGCATCCATCATCTGAAGGGACATTTGGCGTGGCTCTCAACGAGGGTCATTTTAAAGACCTCCTGTTTGAGTTGATCCCACCCCCAGCCCAACGGGCGACCGGTCGAGCTGGAGGTGCAGGTTCGGCGGCCGCAGATCTAATGATGATGGGATTTCCGACCCGATTGCCTGACACATCACCCCGATCACTCTGTGTCTGCCACTCCGAACTCAAAAGCGAAGGTTTTCTCTGTCCGCGATGCATGGCCAAACTATGCGACGTTCCCACAGACTGCGATATTTGTGGCCTTATGATCGTGAGCTCCCCCCATCTAGCACGAAGCTACCATCACCTATTTCCCGTCAAAGCATACATACCCATGTGAGTGTTTGCTGTCATCTCCCATTTAGGGCATTGAAGAGCCATGCTACTGAAAATATACTGTCAAGTATGGAGCTTAGCCCAGAAGAGCAAGAGCACCGGACGAAGACGTGCCACGCGTGCTCTGTTCCGCTCAAAATGCAGCAGACTGCGGGGTCGGCGCCATCGGCGAGCGCGGTGAGCCCCTTGGATCGGTACCAGTGTCCCGAATGCAAGAATGACTTCTGCGCGGAGTGTGACCTATTTGTGCATGAGGTCGTGCACGTTTGTCCTGGATGTGGATGACGGCACCTGTTTGTACATACGTAGATGTGTAAAGCTGTCGACGCCGCGTCCTGTGAGTGCCAAATACATGAAGACAATACTTGGATGCGGACTTAGCAGTAGGTATTAGGGAGTATTCGAAGTCAATTTAAGCTGACTTTCGCTAGCTATGATTGCGACCCTGCAGGCTGAGGTGGACTCCACTAAAACATCACTTCCTCGCCGTTATGCCATGTTTGAGCTCCGCAGAGTCCGCAACGAAAACATTATTTCATTTTTTGTCCTCAGTGCATGTAAGCAAGGAGGATGAGTAAGGAATGCATCATCTTTTGTTATAAGCTTTAGAAAAGCACGAAAGGAGGTCTGAGAGCTTCTGCGCTAGGCTGAAGCCCCAGGAGGATACATGGCTCACAAGTGGATGCCAGCTGGCATCTCATGCCGACCTTGTGCGCTGAGCTGCACTTTTCACTACGTCTTGCTCCACTTCCTCCTGAGGTGGAGCATCAAAAAGTTGGGTTTTCAACTTAAGTTGACTTCGAATACTCCCTATTCTTGACCGCGCTTATCCAGTATACTAGACGCCCGAATGATCCAAATCTGGGCATCCACCTATGTTGGAGTGTTTGGTTTGGAAGACCGTAGGAGGCGAATAGGTGGATCCCCCCCCCCTAAAAAAATTCAATCCGGTGTTGTAGGAAGGCTGTAACTTTTAAAAATTGAATAGCATTACAAAGCACATAATACAGCAAATAATCCTAAACCCAATTGTTCGTCCTTCTCTTTAAATATCTAACCCCTCTGCTCCACTTTTTCATCAGGTACCAATTTGACTCTAACCTCCGATATCTCCTTCCGCTGGCTGATCAAGCGTCTCCTGATTGTCTCTTGAACCACAAAGGCATCGCGGATGGAGGTGTTTGCGGGAAGAACAGCGACGAGGTCAACAAACATGAGGGCTCCAGAGCGTACGGCACGAACTTCGCTAATGGAGAGGAGATGAGGAAGCCGGAGGGAGGCTGATGACTCGTCGAAGAGTGGCTCCAGATGCCGTACAAGAGACCGACGAGTGTTCTCAGACACACCCGCGTCTGTCAACTGCCCAAAAGCCCCACGCAGTAGGCCAATACTCTGTGTCAGAATAACGACCGAGACTATCAATCCTGATTTATTTCGTGAGGTTGTGTACTGCAATCATACAGACGGGTGCTAACCTCCAATGGGATCTAGGGGTAGCCCAGGGATGGCCCAGCTGCCAAGTATGGCAACAAGTGCGACGAGGCTCGACCAGACATCACTACGGTGATGTATCGCGTTCGCCCTCAACACACTGCTGCGCTCGTCGTCTGCGACCTTTTTGGTAATACGGTATAGATACTCCTTCGCTACTACACTTATTGCCGCAAACCATGCTGCATTCGGGTCTAGGGTATGTTCGTGCGCATGCGCAGTCGCAGCAGTCGCAGCGATGGATTCAGAAGCCTCGGCAGCGGACTGCAGTACACTCTGTAGTGGACCTGCGGGTAAGGACTGAATGGTGGGATGAAGGGCTTCAAGCAGAAGGTAGTAAGAGTGAAACCCAATCCCCAGGGCTCCGCCTATGAGTAAGAGCGACACGGTTGTAGTACCAAGTGTCTCAAACTTGCCAAAACCTTGACAGGAGGTGAACACCTGAGGAAGATTCAACATCCGGACATACCATAGGGATATTTATCGGATCTTGGCCGTCGAGAGAGCTGCCAGCAGAATAGCGTGACGAAGTCTCCAAGCAGGTCACTCAGCGAATGACCCGCGTCGGCCAAGAGAGACGCAGAATGGAGATACCTGACCCTTCAGCTTGCGGTGTGCAGAACTGGACGAAGAAGCTCACCAGCCAGCTGTGCCCTTGACTGCGGTAAGTCCAACATTGGTGAATAGTCCAATGAGTGTGATGCGAGACCCTCGGTCGCCTGGACGTGCTTTTAATGGCATCCCAATGCAGAGAAAGATACGAAAAACCCACCTCCACCCTTGAGAGCTTCCATGACTTTCTCGGCGTCAGTCCCATGCTTATGGTCGTGCCCGTGACCACCGAAGAACGTGTGTTTGTGTTCATCGTCATGATGAGTCGCACTGCCGTTCTCAGGCACTGAGCCGTTCGAGTCTGCCTTCCGCAAGACAAACGAACGTTGCTGTATCTGCGGGAAGGAAGACTTCACGGCAGAGCTCATTCGGGTAGAACAGCCGGCGGTAAGGTGCAGTGAAGACGGGCCTGAATGGGCGACGTGCGTTCGAATGGGACGAGTGAGAGGAAGAGAAAAGAAAAGGCGATACGTCGACCTTATACGAGGTAGTACCGGGCTATGTGTTGAATGACATGGGAGGCGCATCAGCGTCGCCGCGGGGCCAGCTATTACCAGAACAAGTACTACTATACCGTGCAGGTACGCGCTGGAAGTGCCACGTCGCCTTGCACGAATGGATTTTGACTGGTAGGGTGTAAAGACGCCAAGAATGGCAACGAATAGTTTTGCGCTAATTTCATAGCAGAGTATATTGTGTGTTCTACTTCTATACCATCGTAATCTCTTCAATGACAACCATAGAAATACGACTTGGAGTGCGAATAACATGCAGACAACACCACACTCCATCAAAGGTAGTTGTCATTCACGAACATGTGCAGCCGGTCCATAAACCGAACGCTTCGGACGTAGAGCGCAATGTTCCTGAAGCCGCCTCACGCCAACCTTGAAGGTGTTGTCGCGTTGCCGGACTGCGCTGGGAGCCTGTACGCTACCGATACTCTCGTGGTCCACAGGCTCTCCATCCACAAAGATCCTGGTGTCGAAGTCGACCTGTTTGGACGTGGGAATGCGTTCTAATGTGGCAGAGCCAGAGACTGTGTTAGACTCTTCCTGTCAAGGCCAACGTCCGAGGCATGAGCTAAACACTCATGTAATTTGGTGCTACTCACTTGTACCTCTCTCTCATCGGGCAGATTGGGAGGTGTACTGGAAGAGTTATTTCGGAGGGCTCCTTCTTCCAAAGTGGCCTCGGCGCCAATGTCATGCTGATCTATATTACTAGTAATAGGTTTGACAATCCTTTTTGTCAAAGTCAACCACTCTGGGGTGGGGGGAGGACGAGACCAGGTCGAGGTCAAAGAGACAGTCCGTCGACCAATGTTAAAGAACGGAATAGAAAGCCCGTCTAGCAGATGTCAGAATTCCCAAGTCGATACATGCTCATATAAATACAGTGACTGACGGATGATGATAGATCCCAGAACGACAAAAGATACAATCGGGTGCAGGCTAGCCGCGAGGCGTTCTTCTTGATTCTGAGGAGGCACTTGTGGCGCATCGAGTTTGGAGAGTGCTAAAGTGGATATAAAGATGGCCCCTACGCCTTTTGTAGTATTAGCAACAAAGGTAGTTCGCGTAGAACAAAAATACCAACCCATAGGTCCTGGTAATATTCTAGTTTAATTTAAGGGTGCTCCTCAGGAGAAAATACCACGAACCGAAATGGCCTGAGAACAATGCTTCATGCCAGTCAATGATGTCGGGCACCCATTTATACAGCATAAGCAACGATGGGAGGCGGCGAAATGCAAGGAGACTCAGGAATAGAAGTACGAGCCGCCAGGGCGTGATATTGAGCTGAGGACGGTATGCTGTGGCATCCTATAACTCTAGCACACAAAGTACATACCTCTGGTGAATTATATAATTCGAAAGGCAGCCACGCGCCGATATATATGAAGGCAGCACAGTTGACAACCAGATCTATGACAGAAGAAAAGATGGCGTTTTCGGTTTGCACATTAAAATCACCGTCCCAAGAGACAGCAGTTCCTGGAAACGTGCTCGGGTCAAAGATTTGTCCATATCATAATCATAGAAACACCTCACCGGCTGCAAATGCTGCGAGGAGATCGTCGCTACCTAGCAGGTTGGTAATCCCAACGCTCATCAATGTTAAAGCGATATACTGAGCCACATAAGACTCTCTATCTATAAAGCCCTTCTTAAGGGAGTACTTCATTACGTGGCAGAAACAAAGGCCAAGACAGGCCCCGATGAGGATACCCAGAATCACTTGGTCTGCGGGAAGCAAAAACATATGCGTTATTTTCTATGAAATGATATTCATAATAATTGAGACTCACAAAGCCAGCCTACTAGAAACCAATTCCCCAATGCAGTTCGTTTGGAGGCCTCTACACTCAAGTAGATAGATATACTAATCATGGGTTGTTAATTCTTTAGGTACAAAATGAATCAGAAACTTGAATTTCCTGAGCATACCTGAGAAAGGGGTATGCTAATCCGTCGTTTGCAGCTGACTCTGCAGCAATGACTTGATATGTGAATGTTAAGACTGTCGGAAATTGGATGAAAACGAGAACTCACGTCTCCGGATATTTACTGGAACGTGCCGCATGGCGAAGGTACCAGAGGTAATGGCCACGGCCAAAATCTTTTAAGATTCCTCAACTTGGTTATAGATATAATATGAAGGGATGCTCACGGGATCCGTCGGCGTAAGACATGCGGAAATACACAGAGCGGATATGAAATTCAGGCCCGGAAAAAGTACAAACATAAATCCTGCAGAGGTAACCCATCCCAGGGCCATGGTAGGGACCACCATAATAGTCAAGCTTTTCCAGTGACGGGCAAGATATGCCTGAGGCAATTCAACGCCGATTGCAAACAGGCCAGTAGCTAATGTTATCCTCATTACTTCTAGAGTTATTGGGTTAGAATCTGCACTCCACGAGCGTGGATTAAAAATATTTGCGCCGTGCGGCCCAATAATAATACCAAATGCGGTTGCAAGAAGCGATTCTCCGATGTAAAGCTGGGTTTTCAAAAATCACGAAGGAATGTAGTTAAGAAATTCTAAGAGCATACCTTCTCTTTGGCGAGCAAGGATATCATACTAAAGAATACTACAAAGCCTCCGAGGCATAGATAAGCCACAGGGACAGCTGAAATCTTATCGAAAAGATTGTATGAATCAAAATAATCCAGAAGAAAAATGTACGTACATCCAGTGGATGAAAATCCAATCCCATCGCTCAGATTGAATTTTTCGGCGTGCTTTATTCAGGTCACGGACTCGGAAGGGGAGACAACTTCAGACAACTTGAACGGTGACCGATACGTTGAAAGACTGGTAAAAATTATTGATATAATTTCTTCTAGAGTTCGACCGCTTTGATATTATGTTGAGATTTCCAGTTATCAAACGAGTTCGTCCCTCTTTTAAAGCGCAGAATGGTTTTTGCAATGTTTCGTTCTCCGCTCCAGGTTTCGGTGACGGGCGCCAACTTCGAACCGACTGAATTGCTTGAGCGTGGAGCACTACGTCGCGTATGACTCTGGTTTCCATAAGGGAGCATCTGTGGTCAGCTGCAGGTGGAAGTTTTGAAATTCCAGCGGTGAGCCTGTCATACATGATAAAGCTTTTTGCACTGGCATAAAGAACGAATTCAGTGTTCAGAACTTACCAGAGCCCTACTAGACGCAGCTCCATAAATGATGTCGACGAGAATCTGCGATGATCTCCACTTAGGCCGTGGTGAGTGTTTGAATTCGTATACATATTATCGACCACATGAAGCAGGTAATAAAAGACCCTGGCCGAAGGTTAAGTGATAACGAATACAAAAACTCCCCTTAATTCCCCTTCGCCCCCCTTTATGTGAGTTCACAGTCGAATGCGGCCCATCGGAAGTACACGCAATCTTATTAATGTCTAATCACTCAAACGCCCTGTGACTTCTTGATAGTAAGTTTTGGTTGAGCTATCACTCCAATCTTTTCCCAGACCTCATGCATGAAAGAATGGAAGCTGAGAGAAAAACGGGGCCAAAAAAGGCACCTATTTTTTTTTTTCATGACTGTTACCGTATCATTTGCATGTTTAGGATCATGAATGAACTCTTACTTGAAATCAAACGGTCTTCTATGGTTTCCAGAATATCTCTACTGTGAGTAGTTAAGTTTACATTGCCCGAAAGAACGATTGACTAATCAAGTTACTAGCTATTGTTGTAGCTCGTGTCTTCGCTATATACATCTCAGAGTGCTGTCGCTCACAGCATTCTTTTCAACCATAACTTCGCAATTTTGCGTGAAGACACCGATCGAACTGTGCTGTTCTGTCACATCCAAAGTGATGGTTTTGACACCTTCATGGGAGATGGACATGTAGGTCGAGCCCTAGGTGAGTGTGAGTGAACCCTACATATATACACTGACTCTATTCATAGGGTTAGGCCTATGTTACAAAAATAAATGCAGAAATACGACAGCCTGAGGTCACTGCACAATAGAATGGACGAAAGCATCACGTGCGCTGACATCTTACCGGCATCTTGCTCGTATATATCGCTACTCCCTCAGGTGCGGACCAGAACCGGACCGTTTGAGCATGAAGTAGAGCTTCGGTCTGCCTTGTGGGATTATGACACAATGTCGGGGTCCAAACCAGACCACTCAAGAGCGACATGGAGAAAGAGGTGTTTGAGCAAGCTTCTAAAAATTACGCTACACCCGACTAAAACTATTTCACTGGCCTCAGTGTTTAACCACACATGGCAAGCTACAAATATTTTGCACGCCCTCCTTCAAGTTTCGGTATCTCCCCTTCGCAGATATCCAACTCGCAAATGCTGCTAAACGACTTGTATCCACTGCTATAGTCGGTAGTGGTGTTGTATAATTATTTTTCATAATATGGCTTACCCGATGCACCGTTCAATCCAGTGGTTTCGTCGACTGTGACAACGCTGACACTCAGTGCTTGAGTAACTAGCTTTCGAGTACTCCGTGCTATCTCGTTCGGAGTGCTGTAGATAGGATGGGGACTAACTCGAGTACAAGCGACTGGCAACTGCTACGGAAGAGTCAAGGACCATATATGGGATACCCTGAGATCCACAAAAGGGTGGCAATGTTGACTCCAAGACTTCACAGCTGCAGCGCAGTATCTAGCTCTCTTCTTATTTTATAACTTTCTTTTGCCATCTGAACCTCTCTCTCTTACTTGGAGATTGTATTACGTACGTGTACGTCCTTCAAGTCCACTTTCTTTGCAAATTCCTATCTCCCCCAAAAAGAAATTTTGTTCCCGTCGAACCAAGTTGTGCCTGGCTCGGGTTACATGGTCATGAAACTCTATATGTCGGAGACTCGGACGGTTTCGTTATCCCGGAGTACCACCGTCTTGGAAAGCTACAATAAAGTTCACAATAGGTAGCCCAATAGGTATGAGGAATACTTTGGTCGGCGGCTCAAGTAGACGTCCGCTCATGCCTTCTTTAATCAGTAATAGGGGAGGCCATATTTTGCATATTTGCATATTATTTTGCCTTGGCTCTTAATGGAGTGAGGCGGTGCTCACGGGAATATCGCCTTGAGGATATCATGACCGTCCCATTTGAGAAGTAAAAAAATTCATTGCACACGGAGTTGGTTGTTACAATGTCCGGTTAACTTGGCTTTCACTGTCCGGTGCAGACGCAATCTCGGTAAACGGCAGGCCCGGATTGCTCATCTCTAGTCCCTAGACTACCCTGACTCAACCGCCCGTTGAGAGGACTTGCTATGCAGCACGGCGGAAGCAAATTTATTTGTGGACAATTTGTTCTCGATCGTATTTTGACCCTGCTCAGATCCTAAGTAAGAATCTCAAAGACGGCAATAACTAACCGGGACTAGTCGGGGCTACCGATTAGTCTGACCAAATCCATCACCCTAATCACTCTGGACAGTGGTATTATTGTCTGTCCATTTTTGGTCCACTTGTTACATTGTTGACACTTTCAATGCTCCACATATCTAGGCCTCAAGAATCTTGAAAACTTTGATCGGATCTCTTAATCAACACTCATGGCCAAACAGAGGAACGAGCACAATCTATCAATTGTACTCGATCGGTTGCATTTGTCAGCCCATCTTTCTATGGCACATTGAGGTAGTTTTACTTCCTTTGGACTACCCTCTCCGAAGGTGCAAGGGCTCGAACTTAAAATGTAGGTGAGAGTCTTGCCCCTTACGCACCACATGACCGTTTAATACTAAGAGGGTGTTTCGATGCTTCTTCTAGGTACAATTTTCAGCAATTTCGCAGATTCAAAGTGCCTTGCTGCTTGCCAAGTTGATTCGCAGTTAAAATATTCAAGTTTTGCTCGGCACGGGATCATTTTCGTCTGTTTTGTTTGGATGATGAGCCGGCGAGTCGGTTTCTGAGTCTTCCGACAAGTGGAGCAGAAGAGGAGCTCGGTTGATGCGAGACAAAGGTCCTGAAATAGTTGGGATCAGGCAGCGTGAGTATGGAGTTTCCGCGTTGGAAGCAATCCTTTACGGTGCCTCGTCTTCGGAGGCAAACGGTGGGCTACGCTGAGCCACGCGAGGCGTTTGAGAATCCATGTGGTCAGCCGTCCCTCGCCTTTTCCACTTTGGTGCCGGCATTGCAGCCCTTCCCTTCCGATCCGCTATCGGCCCATCGAGCTGGATCAGCATTCCTATCGGCACTTGCCAGTGGCAATGCTCCACCATCAGCGGTAAGGTCGAGGGAATGCTTCTTTAGATTGCCAACAAAGGAACACGGCTCGAACGCGATGAAGGAGCAGACAACGACACATGTGAGATGGGTGCGAGGACCTCCGAAAGTTAGAGCGGAATATTTCGCTTTTTTGTTTTAAAGTCCTTTTGTGTTGTATACGGTGATGCTGGTTACCAAATACGTAAAATTAGCCTTTGGTGGCGCTGATGAGAGCCGCTTGTCTATGTTTGCCCGCGGCCTGAGAGAAACCTTGTCCCTAGACCAAGGCCATGCTCGCTGCTCTTACCTTCAACGTGTTGTCTTCCATCTATCCCCTTACTATAATCTTTTGAGCCTTTCTCTCTCACACATTCCCCATATTCACAGTTCCATTGATTTTGAAGAGTTGCTTCCGTGTCTGGCACTTCATTTTCTTCCGTTTGGGTTCGACAGCCACTTGGAGCTCATTTTTGTTGTTTTACGCAAGAATAATTCACGATGGATCAATCTAACGCCTCAGAATCCCCTACCAACAAGCGTACCCAGTCAGCGTGAGTCTTCTGGCTTATTTCGCTGATATACTCGCTAATACAGCCTAGCACAAGTAGCAGAATGAGCCCTCTGGCGAACACGGTGGGTTCTAAACATTATATGTATTTTATGTAAAATATTTAGGAGGATGGGGTTGTTTCGCATTCCCTTTGTCTTTATTAAATTTTAAATCTGCCACTGACACTATGATCGCAGTCCAGTGAGGGGAACCAAGATGCTTCCCCCTCTGAAAATACCCCTTCTAATGACCAGGCAAGACCGGGTACCCCACTGGCTCCACTGCTCCGTCCTGCACAAGGTGCATGGGATAGAGCTTATGGTTTTTCCAAACCACTGGCCCCGTCCCGTACTTCACAAACGCAGAGCAAGGACGGCATACCGCAAACTACTGCATCAGCTCACCCAAGGGGCCCAGATTTACCAGGTCCTTCGTCTCCGGCGCTGGCACATACCACCCGTTCTAAAGACACTTCCAGCAAACGTCGCGAACCTTCTGCACCCGCTACGCCAGGTTACTCTGGGCAGGAACACGGCTCCCGCGTGACGCATCCTGAGAGTGCCCAACGCCACTCTCAAGCATCGGGGCTGGTGTCTGGTGTGCAGCCACCAAGCCACAGCTATTCCTCTCATGAGCCGCCGCGCGAGCATTACCGGAGCGCTACATATGCGCGCTCAGCACCATCCTCGGTTGCTGGTGTACTAAACCATTCTCCTACTACCGTCTCAACACCGCAATACCATCCGGAACAACCTCCCGGGGCGCCACCTCCTCGGGCGCCGCATCACGAACATCCACGAGCACCTGCGCCGCAGCCGTATGCACCTTCTAACTACTACCCAAGTGCGCCTACATATAGCCACCAACCCCCTCAAACGGCGCACACTCACTATCCCCAACATCGGACCGCATACCCAGAGCCTGACCCATATTCTACTCCGGCGCCGCGGAATCAAACTTCGGCATACCCAAACATGAACTATACCCAAGAGCATGACGACCCTGCCCCAATCGTTGTTTTATTGATGGAAGATATTCGTTTTGCAGGCCCGGAACCTGATTTTCAACTCGCCGAGGTCTCGGTCTCATTGCGTCCGCAGGTGGGAGAGGAGGGAGGGTGGTGGGCCGACGGCGAAGAGGTCATGAAAGCACTTCAATTAACTCCCTCGCGCTTAGAAGGTACTTAACGTATATGTTTTACAGTGCTCGTGGTTGCAAACTTAACTTTTTATTAGGCGCAGCAAAAGTGTTTGCACGTCGGGGTAAGTATCGACAATGTTTTGTTCGATTTTCTGAGGACGGTACAATGGAGTGCCAACCTTCAAGCCTAATGGTTTCGCGCGAAAAAACAATAGAACTTATCATCGAACCTGTTCGTACATTACGTTGAACGCGTTGTAATCACACTAAAACACGACTGCCCGATTTGCCACATACTACTTACAGAATCTGGAAGGTCGCGCGACATCGCGTGAAACATATCCCCTCTCAATGCCACAACACGAACCCTACCTGCGCACTTACACTTCTCCTACTGTGGGACCGTCACAACCGCCCCGCGGCACGTACGACGACTACCCGCCTTACGGACAACCCCAAGCGCAATTACAACTACCATTACAATCACAGGCATACCCATCTCAGCAATATTATCCGCCCTCACAGGGTTCAAGTGGAAAGCGAAACTCGGCGGAGATGGTCTCGAATGTTGCAGGCGACGATCATCAAGCTGCAAAGCGCGCGAAAACCGCACAGGCGTCCTTATCCTCGACGTCATCAAAGCGACCATCTCAACCACGGCAACCTGCATCCTCACAATCCCGGCCTAGCACAGCAAATTTAGGCGCAGTACCTGGCCCCGGACCTTCAACACTCAGCTTGGGCAGTCTCGCGCAAGCGACACCGACTACGAGAGTCTCGTCTCCTGAGGAGGGCCAAGAGCCCGTTTCGCCGTATGGGCCCTTTCTGCGCCACGAGACACTTCCAATAACAAACAAGGCACCTAAGGAGGTCGTGAACGCTGCCATCGTTGCGTACCTGCGCTCTCACATCCAGAACGAGGACGGGTACATCGACTTTGCGGCGTCCAAAGGGCGGCTGCTGCCCATTCCGGATCTGCTGAGAGGCTACAGATTTGCGACTCGCATTGTGAACACTTGGGCAAACAGGAAGACCCCGCCTGCAGTTGAGGGCTGCCCTAACAAACGGATAACTAAAGTATGTCGTACGAATTTTGTGGGACCACTCGTTACTAATTCGCTTTTAAAAGAATCATGTCTTACAAGCCCTTTTCAGGCAGACAAGCTGGGGAAGTGATTGTGAGCAGACGCTACAATTAGCTGATCGGTATGGTCCTGGGGGGCCACGCGAAGATCCGCGCGTTGTCGAGATTCTAAACGGAGGGTCGATGTTACCTGAAAAAAGTGGTGATAAGGCTCAAGGGCGTTCCCAAGGCTCCGTGGCCTTATTAGACTTTTTGAAGGATGTGGACAAGGAACACAAAGCCAGGCAAGAAGAAGAACTACGCAAGAGTGTGTCTTCTGGCGGTAAAGATGTGGTTGAGAGCGGCAGTAGAGGAGAAGGTGAAAGTGGTGGCGATTAGAACGATGCTTGGACATGCGCTGGGCGTACCCCAGGGATCGTTAAATTATACTATTTTATCTGTTGGACTCACGATACACAAGGAGGCAATGTGTTCCTCCCCGCTAGGATCTCCTTGGACTTCGATTTTCATGCCAACCCCACCGGGAACGCAGCCATCGCCCAGCGCTTTCTCGAACGCAATTTTAGCCTGGAACCCCGAACAATGAAGGGGTAAAATATAGGTAGGAGCTGGACGAAGTTGCTTGGTGGAGGAGTCGACGGTGGGTGGCCTGGGCGGGCCGGGCTCGGCCGGGGCTGGGTGCAGCCCCCCGATGATCTGACACGTGTCAATCACTTTTCTGACAGGGAAGACATGACGAACCAACCATATGTATGGGTCTGGAGAATTTGTTGATTGCATCCCTTACGACATTAATGATTCCAGCATGGGAGCACGCGCTGAATATTACGAGTCCCTTGCCCAGGACGTCGACGACCACATATCACTCGTCCATGAGATGCTGTAATCCCGTCAATGCGCGTTGAATACCATCACTAGACACGCAGCATACTCACAGGTTCTGCGCGCCACGCGCCTTTACCGTGTTCATCCTCAAACCAGCGCATGCCTCCAAGCAGGCCACCCTCGAACTCAGTTATGCGTGGAATCTCGCCGCTCACCCATACAGCACCATCGCCCACGACATGACCCTCGCAGCTCAGTTCAATTTGCGCGCCAGCAGCCTCGATCTCCTCGAACGATGGATCATCAGGGAGCCGTGCGATCGTTTTGTCGTATGGCGGAGGTGCGATACCACGCGCCAGCGGCCTGTCGGGGTGCAGGTCTACGATGACAGAGCCTTCCTTGGAGTCCTTGAGTAACTTCACGAGAGTCGTGATCGCCCCGCTGTGGTCACGGTGCCAGTGCGACAATACGATGCGCTCAATGGATGCGAGATTCGTAACATCAAGCGAAGCGTAGTTGCGTTCGAAAGCGCGCGCGTCCGGCCCCGTGTCGAATACAAGCGAGTAGGTGACCCCCGCTTTCTCAGTCGTCTACTTCCGACCACCCGCACGCGTCAGACTATTCACGTACGAAACTTCTGAACGAGGCTCACAAGGAGAATGGACAACCCGTGTGCGCCTAGAACGTCAATCAATACAAATTGGCATCATTAGTCAGTCGCCTTGTGAACGGCCAATGAAGAGGTGTGGCTGACCGCAGCAGAAGTTGTCAAGGTCCACGATTGGGACACCCGTGCGTGTGTCCATTGGGGGCGTGTGTTGAAGGTGTTGCGGGTACTCATGCGTGAATCCGGGCGGGAGCTTGGTGAACCTAAGGGACTGGGGTGAGCATTGTGGGGACGAGAGGTGGCTGGGTAGCAGTACCATTCTATACTGTTATCCACGAGGATTTGAATCGTCAGTCGATCTACTTTGTGCAAGATGGCACTCATGTCGTGGAAGTCTTAAGAGCTTTGACTGGTTTACTATTGCAACGTGACTTTAGTTATGTAATAGTCCCATTAGTCCAGGAAACATTACTGTTTGACAACCTGGAGGGCACTAGGTGGATGGAATCCCCTGTGATTAGGCTGGGGGCGAAACTGTCAGAAGGCAAGTGGCAATACTGGTTTTGCCAAGTGTTTCACCACCGTGGCGAAATGGCAAAACACTCAATGCATAGGTTATGATGTATCTATGGTAATCTGCCCTCTCTCAACGACTCCCCCAGGTTGAATTTGGATGCAAGACCATCCTGACTTTATAGTGAAACCACTTGTTCTTCCTAGGCCACTGGTATAATGCTAAAAACATACATAACATCTGACACAATGAATTCAGCATCAAAAGGTGATTTTTCATCAGGAAAAACTGCAAATGTGGCATAGCCCTGCATCAAAATTAGATATCACCAGATTGCTCTGATCACAGCTTGTAGCCCCACTGGGACCTATCTCGGGTGCTCCTGGCTACACAGAGTGAGCATCCGGCCTCATAAATCCTTATTGCCGTGCAGATTTCTTTATAGCGCCCCATTGCCCTGCCTGTGGTCTTTATAGCTCTTCATCACCCCACCTGTATTCTTTATAGCTTCTCATCGCCCTACTCACGGTCTTTATTGCTCTATCACAACTACAATATTTGCACATGGTAAGTCTGTTCTCTAACTTTCTTCAAATGGGTGCAGTACTACTAATCATAGTTGCAATGTCTATTGCCTAGGTTAGGTTGAAACTATTGAATTGGTGACTGTGGGAAAATTTAGAGGCGGCACAGCAGCGACTCAGTGAAAAATAAATCTGTGGGCCACTGCATCAGGGAAGTGGCAAAGTGATTTGGAAGGTGTAAAGGGGAAGCAGGTCGATCCAGGATTAAATGGGGAGCACTGACTGTAGCTCCGAAGACACTGCATCCTGGACTTGTTCGTCACACTTGGCAGCTATAATATTCACCGCACAAACCTTAGGAAACACACACGTGACTAGTTCAACCGTTTGAACATATATATTTTCAACTCCAAGGTTTGTACTCTTTCCCATATGTCCATCATCTCGACTTCAGTACATTGCACTTGTATTCTCTGCACAATGAGGTATGACACCCACAGTCTTCACAAGTCTTCAGTGTATTGATCAATTATAAACAAGCTTAGAGCGGCGACTTCGTGACAGTCTTGCGACAATTGATGGGTATCTCAGAGCTGTATGTGAAATTGTTACATGTTCGCTTTTCTTCATAGCTTTAGGTGCTGTTTCTAGACCACTGCACAAAGCAACACAGCCACACCACACACACTCCTTCAACAATGATATCTTTCCTTGACATCACACTCACCCACAATACGGTGCGTCTTTGCATGATCAGTGTGTCTCTCACTGGTGGTGGTGGTACAGCAGCTCATGATGATGGTGCATTGTATCATCTACCTATACTTGAGTCTACTGCATAGACTTCTTGATGGTGCACAAGGGGGTATCAATAATTCCTTGTTATTGGTGAATAGTAGTAGCTCATCATGTAAATACACATCAATATAATATTTTGTCTCTGATCTATCTTGCCATTTTCCATTGATTTAAAGAAGAGAAAATGAGGAGTAAATTTTAGCTAGCAAAACTAGGTATTGCTAGCACTTGATAGTGCTATGGAATGCTATCAGACACCGGCTATATAGTGCCATATGCTGTTATAAATTCACCTGTTGTGCTATGGCATACTATATAATGGGGGACTTGTCTATCGTACTATGGGTGATATTTGGGCTATATATCACTATCACCTCATTGCATTTTTTCCTGATGTTGTGTTCTCAGTGCTGTGCCAAGTTCATCAAACAGACTATCTATATCATGGCCATCAAGCTTTCAACAGTTCTGGAATCTCATCTGCAAGGGCAGGAGCAACCAGATGATTGGTTCCGATTGGTGCTGCCTGGTTGTGTCCCAGGCATGCTGGCAGATGTTGATGTTGTTGATGCTTCTTTGGAAGCATCCTTCGGATCACCATCCACAATCTTGTTCACATCAGCTTCACTTGATGGTTGGCTCATCTGACTCCTGGTTCTAACCTGGAGTCTCGATGACATCTCTAGATGCAACTCTTGCTTCTTTATCTAGCAAACTGTGTTGTTTGCTTATGCACTCTTTTAGATCTAGCTTAAGCTAGCTCTTGGGGTTCAAAAAAAGTGTAAGAGTTTTTACACTTAAATGTAGTTATCACATGAGCTCAATAGAACCGTTCCAAACAGTTCTATAAATGTAAGATACTTAATTTGCATCACACAAACAGACTGAGCCAATAGGTTTATTGGAGTCTGCGATTGGTGTGGTTACAAGTAAAGTTAAAAGTGATTATCTAAGCTAGTTGTGGACAACTGTATAGTTATCCACTATCTACAGGTGCCCCTAGTGGGCAGTTTTACATAATCTGAGCTATAAGTCACTCTGGTGACTTATCTTCTCTAAATAGTGGCATATATGCTACAGTAAGAATCTACATTCTTACATCCTCCCCACAGACCAAACCTCAAGGAAGGTTGGGCAATTTTTTATGCTGATGGGGGATCAGCATATATGGTTACAGGTGCAGTTGAGGAAGACTGCATGGCTACTTCAATGGAATTGTCGTAGTAAAGGGAGTCGGCAGGGTTGACTTCCATCGGATTATCTTCTGCTGTGTGAGCAGAAGCGGGTGGGGGAACAGATGGTGCGGGGGGACCCATTGATGGCACGTCTGTATGTGCCTGTGAGCAGGGAGGCCCTCCGCCTCATCTGTCTAGCAACGAATCATCATCAGATGTTCTGGGTGATCCCCAAAACCCTGGAGGACACACGGAAGTAGGTATATGAAGGCCGGTAAATATCCAGCCTTTGCGAGCGTCGAGTACCCTCTGCATGGTAGCATTGTAGCAGAACTTACTCTGCTTGTGCATGAAGTAGGGCTCTATATTTACAAGAGCCCTAGCAGGATCTACCCCCGTGTATGTACCTAGTCACTGGGCTAGCTCGCTGAGTGACGTGTCTGCGTGGGGGTGTTTCCAGTCAAACACCTTCTCAATGCTAGTAGATAGTAGCGTCGGGAGATCTTGCTGCCAGCATGTACCAGCAAGATCGGCCCACTGGCCACGAACTGTAAACAGTTCCGTGAGCTTTTGAAGAAAGACTAGGCTGTCTTTCTTTGGCTTAATAAGTTTAAGCCAAACCCACACGTCCACATCCTCCAATTGGAGGGTGTTATCCCCAAGCTCGCAAATAGCAGGTGATACTCCCTCTGGGGAGTACTCTATCATACGTAACACGTCCCTAAGGTTGGGAGGTGTGTCGTGAGTGATCTCGAACGCTGGTGTTCGAGTAGCCAGGCACTGCTCACAATCAGCACACTTAATTATAGCGTGCTGCGTGACATGGCAAATGTCACACATGCAAGCGTCAACTGCTCAACGAACTCAGGGTCGTTGAGCTGGCAGGTGTCAAACCACTGTGTGGGTCAATGGCTCGTGTGCACCACATTAGGGTGCGGCGCCTTGCCCAATGGGCAGGGTAAGTATCCCAGCTGTGTTGCAGGCGGGTTGCCTATGGCTGGGGCAATGCAGGTGTTCAGCAATGTGGGGTATGGCACTGCTGATGCTTGCTTCATGGATGCAGTCTGGTGACCGGAGCGAGTTGGTCCTACCGGTGAAGCACCGGTAGTGGGCAGGGAGGGACTCACTGAGTCCATTACTGAATCTGGCAGCGATGTCAGATCAATTATTGTTGGTGCTGATTGCATCGACTTCATGGTGGATAACTTATCTGCCATTTTGGAATTTAATCTGTCTCTCCTTATCGAGAGCAGCGCGAAGCGTATTGAGCTCTGAATGGAGCTCACGTACCTCCTCCTTGTAGGAGGCTACCATGTCTTTAATGAAAGGACATGCCATCTCGGCGAGTAACAGTGGCCAAGCCACTTTTAATGCACTGTCAGTTTACTTTTGGAAATGGATCCAAAAGACAGTGGGTAGCGGTGTCGTCGTTGCATGGCTACTTACACTGGTGTTCAGCTCAGTGCGCTTTGCTATCAGCAGCAACAAAGGTAGAACGAAGATGAAGATGAGAACATAGCAGTGATGATGATGATGACATAATACAATGACATAAGCGTAGACAAGATACAACAGCAAATGTTACATGATTGACAAAGCTGGCCTTGATGTAGACGTAGAAGTAGTAGTAGACTTAGAAGACTTAGACTTGAGACTTAGACAAGTGAATCCAACTGAAAGAGGTGAATTGGGGTACACTAAGGTGAAACAGGCCTTATATACATGAGCAGAACAACAAACGATGCGAGTATGCCATACAACGATGTTGTTGACAGCAGACAGGAGAAATGACTAACAGCGAGAGGCAGAAAATAGGAAGGTGGTTTGTAATGAAATGGAAAAATGAGTCAGGTGGTTGAAGAAATGAATGGAAATGTGGCAGGGAATTGGAAATAGAAGCCAGAAATAGAATAGAAGTGAGTCACAGACAATAGACCATGTGGAACAATTGGAAATAGAAGTACAGCCAAGAAGCGAGTGAGTCAGGTGATGAAAATGAGTCATAGCCATCTAATAGAATTCCAGTTGCTTGTCAAATATCTCCGAAGATGAGTAAGTGAGTTATGTGACTTGATGACAACTCAGAAACATATGAACCAATCATGACACTTGGATACGAATTTCCTCCAGAGAGGGAACAAAGATGAGTCTTGCTTGATGAAGTCCTTAGGCACATAACCGTAGCAAATCTCTGTTCTTGGACCAAAGTCTTTGATATCCCAGTAGTTCCTGAGTACGATACAATGCCAACCATTCACTGGTTTGTAGTTTGGGTCGAAGCCGATGATGTGGAAGGGAGCATGGAAGACAGGGTTGAATACCCAAATGCAATTGTGAACACGATAAGGAGGATAGGAGGGGAATGTTTTGTATGGGCCTTCAGGAGATTCAACATATAGAGGATAGTACCGACGATGTGCGACATGTGGAGGAGGATTGGATAAATGAACATCAAGGGGAGAACATTGACTAGGAAGTTCGATGCGTGGCCCAATGTGTATGTCTGGCTTGGTGGTCATCTGAAATGAATCATGGGATGTGGTGGTGGCAATGCTGGACGGCATATCGAAAATAGAATTGATGAAGATGGAACGAGTGTGGAGATGATGTATCTGGCAGACTGGAGGTAGCACAGCAGATGACAGTCTGGCAAAAGCTGATGAAGATAGGCACATGTGCAGTGAGCGTCTTTTGTAGTGTAGTAGGCACTGTCAAGTATCATGCTTGTCACCATCTGCGGGTGGAATTCTGTGGACATGAGCAGTTTCGTGCCCATTATATGCTGCAATTCTCTCCAAAATATGGAAGTGAATTTGGAGTTGCGATCCAAAATGATTGACTCAGGTACTCCATGCAGGCATACTACCTCTTTGAGGTATAACCATGCAACTTGTCACACAGTAACTCTTGTCGTAGTTGGCACTAAATGCACCATAGACATGAGTCTATCAATCACAACTAATAAATAGTCATGACCCTTGGATTCTGGCAATGGACCAACAAAGTCCATTCCAATAGACTGCCATGGTCTGTCAGGTATTGGCAGGGTATGCAATAGCCCTGCTGGTCGTCTATTGTCCTTCTTTGCAGCCTGACAGGCTGCATAGGATCCACAGAACGACTCTATGTTGGCTGCCATTCCCGACCACCAGTATGATCACCTGATGTACTTGTTGGTTTTGAATGGTCCAAAATGGCCAACTACTCTATGTGCATGATCAATGATTATCTTGACCATTCTCCTCCCCTTGGAAAAAACTTCCCAGGGAAGACATACAATGTCTTTATTGAATTGGTTCTTTGTCCAAACCAGTCTGTTTCTCACCCTGAATCTGGGGTGAGCCTCAGGATTTGCCAATACTTCCTTGAGTATTGGATTAGTACCATAGCCATTGGCTACAGCCTTTTTTAGCTCAAACTCACGTTCTACGTGTGAGCATAGACTCTCTGAGTCTGCACCTGATGCTGTAGCTAGCACATCATCCTCCTCATTACCTTCCACCTGTGTGGGAGGTACTTCCCTTGCTTTCTTCATCTCCTGTGCATTTGTGACCTGCTGCTCTGTCGCCTCTTGTAGTTGCTGTGACCGTCACGCTGCGGCCATTCATATTTCTACAAATCAATCCGTTGGGAGAAATTCTCCTTCCAGGTCTAGCTGCACATCTGCATCAACGTATTCTTCTGCTGGGTGATGTTCACCCTGCTTATCATTTTTGTAGTAGCACGACAGACAGTCGGCTACCTTGTTCTCCACCCCCGGTACATGTATTGTGGTATAATTGAATCTGGAGAGAAACTCCCACCAGTGCACCTGTCTATTGGACAGATGCTGTTGTGTCTTGAAGTATTCGAGGCCTTTGTTATCTGTCACCAGTGTGAACTGGTGACCTAGAAGCTTATCATCCCACTTCATAAGTGCTTTGAGGATAGCAATCATCTCATGCTCATGCGTTTTGTAACGCTGTTGCGTGGGACTGAATTTCTTTGAGAGAAATCCTGCTGGACGACAAGTCATCCAGTCTGGACCTTGTCTATAGACTGCTCTGACTCCAGACTTGGAGCTGTCTGTCACAACCCAAATGGGTTCTGAACTAGCATGATTTATAGGCTTCAATATTGGAGCCTTACACGCTAGTGCTTTGATGGATTCAAAACACTTATCCATCAAGGGTGTCCATTGAGATGTCCTATTATTGTGTGCACTTTCTGATAAGGGAGTTGTATATGCCATCAAATCTTGCATATATGGTGCCAGATACTGAATGAGTCCTAGAAATTGTTGGACATCGTTAAATGTTCGAGGTCTTCTCCAACCTCAAACCTTCTCCATTTTATCCGCGTCAGCATGTATGGCCTTGTCATCTATTATGTGACCAGGACATTCCATGCTAGGCAAATATAAATCGATCTTGGATTGATTTTCACTGAGGAACAAATGTGCCTCATGTAATATTTCAAACACCTTTCTAAGGTGTTTTTCGTGCTCTTCAATAGAGCTCAAATAGATG
>MU134301.1:421523-520076 GCA_015039355.1 Ramaria rubella | reverse complement strand
CTGAACTAGCATGATTTATAGGCTTCAATATTGGAGCCTTACACGCTAGTGCTTTGATGGATTCAAAACACTTATCCATCAAGGGTGTCCATTGAGATGTCCTATTATTGTGTGCACTTTCTGATAAGGGAGTTGTATATGCCATCAAATCTTGCATATATGGTGCCAGATACTGAATGAGTCCTAGAAATTGTTGGACATCGTTAAATGTTCGAGGTCTTCTCCAACCTCAAACCTTCTCCATTTTATCCGCGTCAGCATGTATGGCCTTGTCATCTATTATGTGACCAGGACATTCCATGCTAGGCAAATATAAATCGATCTTGGATTGATTTTCACTGAGGAACAAATGTGCCTCATGTAATATTTCAAACACCTTTCTAAGGTGTTTTTCGTGCTCTTCAATAGAGCTCAAATAGATGAATATATTGTCCAAGTATACGTGGACTGATTGACCAATTTGGTTATGAAAAATCAACGTCATGGGACGTTGAAATGTAGATGGCGCTGTCGGTTTACTTTCGGAAATGAATCCAAAAGACAGTGGGTAGCGGTGTCGTCGTTGCACGGCTACTTACACTGGTGTTCGGCTCAGTGCGCTTTGCTATCAGCAGCAACAAAAGGAGAACAAGGACGAAGACGAAGACATAGCAGTGATGATGACGATGACGTAATACGCTGACGTAAGCGTAGACGAGATACAACAGCAAATGTCACGTGATTGACAAAGCTGGCCTTGATGTAGACGTAGCAGTAGACTTAGACTTAGACTTAGACGAGTGAATCCAACTGAAAGAGGTGAATTGGGGTACACTAAGGCGAAACAGGCCTTATATACATGAGCAGAACAACAAACGATGCGAGTATGCCATACAACGATGTCGTCGACAGCAGACAGGAGAAATGACTAACGGCGAGAGGCAGAAAACCAAAATAAGAAGGTGGTTTGTAAGGAAATGGAAAAATGAGTCAGGTGGTTGAAGAAATGAATAGAAATGTGGCAGCGAATTGGAAATAGAAGCCAGAAATAGAATAGAAGTGAGTCATAGACAATAGACCATGTGGAACAATTGGAAATAGAAGTACAGCCAAGAAGCGAGTGAGTCAGGTGATGAAAATGAGTCATAGCCGTCCAATAGGATTCCAGTTGCTTGTCAAATATCTCCGAAGATGAGTAAGTGAGTCATGTGACTTGATGACGACTCAGAAACATGTGAACCAATCACGACACTTGGATATGAATTTCCTCCAGAGAGGGAACGAAGACGAGCCCTTCTTGACGAAGTCCTTAGGCACATAACTGTAGCAAATCTCTGTTCCTGGTCCATGCTCTTTGATGTACCAGTTATTCCTGAGGATGATACGATGCCAACCATTCACTGGTTCAAAGTTTGGGTCAAAACCGATGACGTAGAAGGGAGCATGGAAGGTTTGATTGAATACCCATATGCAATCGTGAATGTGATAAGGAGGATATGAGGGGAATATTCGGTATGGGCCTTCAGGAGATTCGACATATAGGGGATAGTACCGATGATGTGCGACTTGTGGAGGAGGACTGGACAAATGAACATCAAGGGGAGAACGCCGACTAGGAAGTTCAACGCGTGGTCCAATGTGTATGTCTGGCTTGGCGGTCATCTGAAACGAATCATGGGACATGGTGGCGGCAATGCTGGATGGCATATTGAAAATAGAATTGATGAAAAATAGAATGAGTGTGGAGATGATGTGTCTGGCGGACTGGAGGTAGCACAGCAGATGATGGTCTGGCGAAAGCTGATGATGATAGGCGCGTGTGCAGTGAGCGTCTTTTGTAGTGTAGTAGGTGCTGTCGAGTATCATGCTTGTCAGCGCATTACAATCACCAATCTGCATAACCCAGCTTTTGAATGTGCCAAATATGGTCACAAAGGCTGTCTTATTGACATCCTCCTCGACTACGCATATTTGTTCATACACATTGGACATGTCAAGCTTGGATTGATATGTGGCACGGGCTACGTCATGCCAGATCGTATCCTGGTCTGGGAAGGTGTAATGTCCTTCACTGTGTTGTCATTGCATAGACGTAGGTCTATTGCTGTTCTGAGCTTTCCGTTTTTCTTTGGGATGCATAGTGCTGGTGCTGCAGAATGTACTGACGCTGCTACCCACCAACCAGTGGTGGTATACTGGTCAACTTTGTGGATCAGTTCATTTCGAAGTGCTTCCAGGCACTTCGGTAATTGATAATGAAACTGTTTAGTTTCATCCACAAACTTAATTTTGTGGTTGATCTCCCTCCATGGAGGAAGTTCTAACGGCACACCTCCGAAGAGGTCTGTGAACTCTCACTCCCATCTTTCCCTTAGTCTGGGGAAGTCATCAGCTGTTAATAACAGTTGATTGGTGCCAGTACTCCCATTGGTGTTTCTGTTGGTACATTGGTCAGGTAGACCAACGTTGATATTCTGCTGCTTTTCTTTTCATTTTCCCTTGTCTTGCCTCCTGTCTGGCGAGGTTGTCAATGGCTCCACTTGCAATGAGGAGCCATTTGCGAGTCACAGCTTGTGGCTTGCTGGTTTGGGTTTAAGGCTCGCAATTTGAGTCCCTCGTTCAGCTGGATCCTGGTAGTCCGGTTGCACTTCCCAGGCATTCACATGGTTTGGAATTACTTCCTTTCCCATATGGATGCATCCCTCGCCTCTAAAGTTGAGGGATATCTCTAACTTATGTAGGAGTGGTGTTCTTAGTATTGTGTCATAGTAATCTACATTCACTATATTGAAGTATTCCTTGATATTATGCTCACCAAAGTGGATATTGGTGTGTGTTCCATAGTTGATGGTTGACTTACTGCCGACACATGCTAGCTGTAGACTGATGGGACATTCGAGTTCAAATGTCTTGATGCCTATGGCATGTATGAAGTTGGGAGAGAGCATGACTCCCTCACACCTGCTGTCTAATAGACAGTGGGCCCTGACTCCACCAATCTCCCAATACCCAGAGATTGTCTGGTTGTCTATACGTGCCCATTTGGGGCGTGTCTTATCACATGGTCTGAACCGATGATCGTAGATAGGCTCAATGGTCTTATCTATGACTCCTGCATGGGTACAGAAGTTGTTGTGTCAACTTAAACCACCACTAATTGTGGTAGTTGGTTTCTGCACCGCCTTTTTTCATATGATCCTCCTAGTGGGCATACTCCATCTGCTCAATACGAGCTTTGCATTCTTGTATCATTGTCATCATCCCATTGATAGGGCATGAATTCTGACTGGTAATTAGCGACTAGTTCACCAATTTTGCTCTCATGGTCATCCTGAATGTCCATTTGCTCATCTAATTTGCCGTTTTGCTGCTCCTCCTCCCCCTCTTGAGCACTCCCTGAGTGCTCAACCACTTCCTCTAACTGTGCACCTGCTATGCACGGTTTGTTCTTCCACTGTGGGCAATTGGGCTTGATATGCCCAACTTGTCCACACTCATAGCATGTTAGTTCTGTGCTATGTCCTTGACCTCCTGAACCTCCCGGAGGTTTTTGTGGAGGGCGAGAAGCGGTGGGAGCTCCCACTCCAGCTCTTTGTGTAGCTTGTACCCCTATTTGGGGTACACTCGGTCTTGTCTCTGCTTGAGATCGAGCATTAGGTGGATGATATGTCATCTGCTTCGCTGTAGGATGGCTCCCTGTATTGGGAACTCAGGACGAGCTTGCAACAGCCTGAATTCGACTATTCATTGAACTAGGTTTTGCTTGTGGTGTGTTAGCGCTGCTAGACTCCGTCTTGCACGATCTGACATAATATTGGGATGCATCCTCTACAGCCTTTGCGGCCTTGTACAATTCAGTTATTGAACTGAATTCTGTTGTGTAGCCCAGTTTTAGGACTTCATGACACAGTGCTTCTCGAAGTGCTGCTACAAACTGCTTGCAGATTGTATATTCATCAGGCAGATGTATCATGTATGCTGCGTACTTTGTAATGTCGTTCTGTAACTCCTGAATGGTTTTCGTCCCTTGCACAATTGTGTTGAACAAGTTCGACACATGTCTATGCATGAGTGTGTGTAGGAATCACTAGCGATTGCACTCTCTAGAGTCCACTCGACAACGACTTGATCATGACACTTGATATTTCGAGCGTACCACTCCAATGCCTCGCCCTTAAGGCGAGTGCCCAAATAGTTCAGCTGGAGTTCCATGCTAGACAGCCCCAGTAAGCTATTCATGCCTAGCCATCTCAGGATTCCTGAGACAAAGTTCTTGAATTCTTCGAGATCTGCTTTCCCAGCATATTCTGCTGGGTGAGGTAGTTTTACTCCAGCTTTAGCAAGCACGGGTTTGTCTGGCTCACTGTCCTTGTATTTCTCAAGGGCAGCTCACACCATCTTTATGACACCATCTACATATGTAGACAGATTTCTCCTACCTCCTGAACCCTCCATTCAGGATCCGTAATTGCTAGTGATACTGCACGTGGTATTGCTTGTATCTGCCTGTGTGGGAGAGGCATGTGATTACTCACATCCTGCTGCACTGGTGGATCAGCGATGTCTTCGTCGATCTGATACAACGGTCGACGTTTGTTGGCCATTAAGAACACATCCCTCAGTCTATAACTGCTACTAAGGGTGGATCGAGCCACTCTTGCTGACTTGATCAGTTTGTCGAAGGCATCGCCTTTGATCCAGGTATTATATGCCTCCTCAACTAGCTTATCCACGTGTTTAGCACAGAGTTCTAGCACACGGTGCTTCTGTTGTGCTGCTTTCTGTTCGATCCTATCCCAGTGATTGAACTCATGTTCAAGACTAACATGAGTGCTAGTTGTGGTACTGACACTATCAGCGTCAGACTTCATCGTCTCCCAGAGTGACTGTTGGGTCACTGCTTTGAGCACTTCTTGCTCATTGTACATCCTTTTAGATCTGCGAATTCCTTCACGGATATTTTCTCTATTGCGAGCCTCT
Source organism: Ramaria rubella (assembly GCA_015039355.1). Classification (NCBI taxonomy): domain Eukaryota; kingdom Fungi; phylum Basidiomycota; class Agaricomycetes; order Gomphales; family Gomphaceae; genus Ramaria; species Ramaria rubella. The sequence continues at coordinate 515,117 of MU134301.1, read as the reverse complement.
AGCTCACGATTCGTCTCTTCCTCAGTACACACCAGTGTACTGATGCTATCCTGCTCTAGGGTAGCACTTGCTTCACAGGGACTATTCCTTCTGCTTGGTCCAGACAGAGGTGGCATTCTCTGTCTATCTCATTTCTTGCGAGCTTTTTCAGCCTTGTGGTCGACTTCACGATCCCTATTGGGATTGTTTCCACAGTTGGGGGCTTTTCCATTTAAAGGTCCCTGTACTTCCTCCTCCAGGGACTGTATTAACAGTTCCATACCATCTCCCAGGGTTTGGAGTTGGTCCGCAGCGTCATCCGCTACACGAGCGGCCTCAGCTGCTCATTGGCTCACTTCACACGTAGTACCTACGTGTTTACAGCTCTCTTTGAGGGTCATAATCATCCGGGCAATATGTCCAGATGTACACTCATATTGCTGGGTTTCATCTTCCTGGCATATCGACCCATGCTCTTCCATCCATGTTCAGGACGGCGAACTTTGCGATCTGTGATGTTCCTGAACATACAGCAGCTGGGACATTCGCACTCCTGGTGACTTGTCAGTATTGCTCATTGGTACTTCTCTTGACTCATCGAGAGGCGATCATAACTTTGACCTGGTTGAAGTTCTTCTTGTTTTCTTAACGGGCAACATTTCATCCATTTCTGATTCCTCCTGCGTGGATCTCATTAGATCCGCCGATACTTGCTTTCGACTCATGGAGTTGAAAGCTACGGGCGTCATAGTTCTACAAGGACTAGCTATCCTTGTCGGCGTTCCCGTTCGCCTGTCCACATTGTGGGCAGTCTCAGCTCTCCTGTCTGGGCCTCTGGCTGTGGCTCCAGACATATCTTGATCCTCTCTAGATCTAGATGTTTGGCTTCGAGTTCTTATCGAAGTCATAGATCTATGATCTAACAGCCACACTGTGGTGTTCGTCTATTGATTTTAGAAAATCAATGGTAAACGTCTGTTTACTGTTTCCAGGACTTCCAGCAAGTGTCAAACTCATTGGCTTGGGTAAAAAGATCGGTTTGATCTTTTTTATTGATTTATCCTAGTGCTGCCAATGAATTGGCAGTCAAAAAAGTGTAAGATACTTAATTTGCATCACACAAACAGACTGAGCCAATAGGTTTATTGGAGTCTGCGATTGGTGTGGTTACAAGTAAAGTTAAAAGTGATTATCTAAGCTAGTTGTGGACAACTATATAGTTGTCCACTTTCTACAGGCACCCCCTAGTGGGTGGTGTTACATAAGCTAACCCATAAGTCACTCTGGTGACTTATCTACTCTAAATAGTAGCATATATATGCTACAGTAAGAATCTACATTCTTACAATAAAGCAGTGTATGATGGTTACAAATAAGGTGGTTCAACTTAAGGTTCTTCCGACACTATTACTACTACAGTTGTGGACACATGTGTACACAACTACAGCATAGACCTAGTATGCATCTATTATACTGATATTGTTGGAATGCAAGCAACGTCAAGTCGTTGTCACAGGTCACATCAGTGTAAATTTGGTATATAAGTTCATACTCAATATATTTTAGCCCTCACGTATTTGTACCCGGCCTTTGTGCCACCTGTTTTTCTAACAGATATATATATATAATTGTATATACTAATATATGATATATATATATATTAAGGGAATTATAATTCCCTTACACAACTGAGCTGAGATGGTGTTAGATTCCAGATCCGACTTGCGTTATTCCAATGTTTTCTGTATCCTGATAAGCCCCTTCCTGCTTATTTCTGACATGTCCCCATTTATTATTCTTAGTCACGATTCTATTTCAATATTATCCCTGTACGTCTCATCTCAATTTCTGTATTTGCTCTGACTCCAGAACTCTGTATCACACACCCTTATCTTTCCGTTTCTGATTTCGGAATTCCGCATGTTCCTTTAAATACGCTTTCCCTTGCTCAAGCTTTCTTTAGCTTCTATATCTCTTGTATATCTCTTATATATCTCATTGTATATCTCATTACTTCATCTTGTTATCTCAATATAACCTGCGATATCCTGCACACCTGATATCTTGTCTACCCTATATCATTATACCTTTTATTACACTTCATTGCTCCAAGTCCTTACTGCAATAAGGCCTTCGACCTTGTTCAGTATTCCAATTATTCCAATTATTCCAACCCCGACATATCCAACATTCCGAAAACCTCTCTTTGATTACACTCGCTTTTCTGTAAAGCTAGACCCTTACTCAATATTCATTTATTGTTACCTCTATCCCATCTCTGCGTTGACTATTCCGATTCTGAGTAACTGAAACCTCCCACTCATCTCCAATAAGTCTTAACGTATTACTTGTCACTGATCCTTCCAAATAGACCCGACCATTGGAACCCCGATAGTTTTGTCCAGTCTTCAGTCTGGAATTGTAAGAATGTAGATTCTTACAGTAGCATGTATGCTACTAATTAGGGTATATAAGTCACCAGAGTGGCTTATGGGTTGTATTATATAAGCTGCCCACTAGGGGCGCTTGTAGATAGTGGACAACTATACAGTTGTCCACAGGTAATTAGATAAGCAATCAGAACTTACTTGTAACCACACAACTCACAGACACCAATACACATATTGGCACAGTCTGTTTAGTGTGAAACATTAGGGTTCTTACACATTTTTGACTGCCACAACATTTGGCAGCACTGCAATAACAAAAAAGATCAAACCAATCTTTTCACCCAAACCGACGAGTTTAACACTCGCCAGAATTCTTGGAAACAGTAAACAGACGTTTACTGTTTATTCTTCTAAATCAATAGAAGAATGCCACAGTGTGGCTGATAGATCATAGATCTATGACTTCGATAAGAACTCAAAGCCGAACGTCTAGATCTGGAGAGGATCAAGATACGTCTGGAGCCACAGCCAAGGGCCCAGACAGGAGAGTTGAGCCTGCCCACGACATGGACAGGCAAACGGGAATGCCAAAGAGGATAGCTAGTCCTTGTATCACTACGATGCCCATAGCTTCTGACTCTAGGAGTTGAAAGCAAGTATCAGCGGATCTAATAAGATCTGCATCAGAGGAATCAGAAACGGACGATATATCATCCATTAAGAGAACTAAAAGAACTTTGACTAGGTTGAAGTTACGATCGTCTCTCAATGAGTCAAGAGAGCTGCCAACTAGTGACATGGACAATTCACTGGGGGTGTGAATGTTGCAGCTCCCACATGTCCAAGAACATCACAGATTGTGAAGTTCACCATCCCAAACAGGGACGATAGAGCAAGGGTCGGCGTGCTGGGATGAAGAAACCCAGCAATACAAACGTACAACTGGACACATTGCCCGGATGATTACAGCTCTAAAAGAGAGCTGTAAACACATAGACACTACACGTGAAGTGAGCCAACGAGCGGCTGAGGCAGCTCGTGCAGCGGACGATGCCGTGAACCAACTCCAAACACTAGGAGATGGTATGGAACTGTTAATACAGACCCTGGAGGAGGAAATACAAGGACCTTTGCAAGGAAAGGCCCCCAAGCGTGGCAACAATCCCAATAGGGATTGTGAAGTTGACCGTGAAGCAGAGAAGGCTCACAGGAAGTGAGACAGACAGAGGATGCCACCTCTGTCTGGTCTGAGCACTAGAAGTGATCCTCGAGAACCTAGTGCCACAATAGAACAAGACAGCATCAGTACGCACCGGCATACTGCAGAGGAGACAGATTGTGAGCTAGAGGCTTGCAATAGATAAAATATCCACAAAGGAATTCGCAGATCAAAAAAAACTTATGATGAGCAAGAAGTGCTCAGAGCAGTGACCCAACAGTCACTGCAGGAGATGATGAAGTCTGATGCCGATAGTGTCAGTACCACAACTAGCACTCACATTAGTCTTGAATGTGAGTTCGATCACTGGGATAGGATTGAACATAAGGCAGCGTGACGGAAGCACTGTGCACTAGAACTCCATGCTAAACACGCGGATAAACTAGTTGAAGAGGCATATACTGCCAGGATCAAAGGTGAGGCCTTTGATAAACTGATCAAGTCAGTGAGAGTGGCTCAATCTGTCCTCAGTAGCAGCTATAGACTGAGGGATGCTTTTCTAATGGCTGACAAACATTGACCATTGTATCAGATTGACGAAGACATCATCGATCCACCAGTGCAGCAGGATGTGAATATTCACGTCCCCTGGCCACACAGGCAGATACAAGTGATACTGTGTGCAGTATCACTAGCAGTCACGGATCCTGAATGGAGGATCCAGGAGGTAGGAGGAAATTCACCTACGTATGTAGATGGAGTCGCAAAGATGGTGCGAGCTGCCCTTGAGAAACACAAGGGCAGCAAGCCAGACAAATACGTGCTTGCCAAAGCTGGAGTAAAACTACCTCACCCAGCAGAATATGCTGGGAAAGCAGATCTCGAAGAATTCGAGAACTTTATCTCAGGGATCCTGAGATGGCTAGGCATGAATAGTCTATTGGGACCGTCCAGCATGGAACTCCAATTAAACTATTTAGGCACTCGCCTCAAGGGTGAGGCATTGGAGTGGTATGCTCGAAATATCGAGCATCATGATTGAGTTGTAATTGACTGGACCCTGGAAAGTGCAATCACTGGGTTACAACAGCGGTTCCTTCATGGACTCACACACAGGCATGCGTTGAATAAGTTTGACACAATTGTGCAAGGGACCAGAACCATTCAGGAATTACTGAACGATATTACGAAGTATGCAGTACGGATGATACATCTGCCGGATGAGTATACGATCCACAAACAGTTCGTAGCAGCACTTCGAGAAGTGCTGCATCATGAAGTCTTAAAATTAGGCTACACGACAGAATTCAGTTCAATAACTGAGTTATATGAAGCTGCAAAGGCTGTAGAGGATGGGTCTCGATATGACATCAGGTTGCATAGGATGGAGCCTAGCAGTGCTCACATGCTGCAGGCAAAGCCAACTTTGACAACTAGTCGAAATCAGGCTGTGCCAAGCTCGTCTCGAGCTCCCAATACAGGAAGCTGTTCTACCGTGAAGCAGACGATATATCATCCACTGAATGCTTGACCTCAAGCGGAAATGAGGCCGAGCATACCCCAAACAGGGGTACAGGCTACGCAGAGAGCTGGAGCTGGAGCTCTTGTCACTTCTTGTCCTTCACAAAAACCTTCTGGAGGTTCAGGGGTCAATGACATAGCACACAGATGACACGCTACGAGTGTGGACAAGTTGGGCATATCAAGCCTAATTGCCCACAGTGGAAGAATAAACTGCGCATAGCAGGTGCACAGTTAGAGGAAGTGGTTGAGCACTCAGGGAGTGCTCAAGAGGGGGAGGAGGAGTCACAAAGTGGCGAACTAGATGAGTGAATGGACGTCCAGGATGTCCATGAGAACGAAATCAGCAAACTAGTCGCTGATTACCAGTCAGAGCTCATGCCTTATCAATGGGATGACGACGATGATACGAGAATGCAAAGCTCGTATCGAGTGGACGGAGTACATCCGCTAGGAGGATCATATGAAGAAAGGCGGTGCATATATGTGGCGCAGACACCAACTACCACAATCAGTGGTGGTTTAAGTTGAAACAATGACTTTCACATCCATGCGGGAGTCGTAGACAGGACCATTGAGCCTGTCTATGATCATTGGTTCAGACCGCGGGATAAGACATGCCCCAAACAGGCGCATATAGACAACCAAACAATCTCCAGGTATTGGAAGATTGGTGGAGTCAGAGCCCACTGTCTACTAGACAGCGGGTGTGAGGGAGTTATGCTCTCTCCAGATTTCATACATGCTGTAGGCATTAAGACGTTGGAACTCAAACATCCAATTGGTCTACAGCTAGCATGTGTCAGCAGTAAGTCGACCATCAACTACAGAACACACACCAACATCCACTTTGGTGAGCATAATATCGAGGAATACTTCGATATAGTGAATGTAGACTATTACGACGCAATACTAGGAACACCATTCCTACGTAAATTAGGGATATCCCTCGACTGTAGAGACAAGGGATGCATCCATATGGGAAAGGAAGTAATTCCAAACCACGTGAATGCTTGGGAAGAGCAGCTGGACTATAAAAACCCAGCTGAACGCAAGACTCGAATCATGCATCTTAAGCCCAAACTGGTGAGCCACAAACCATGACTCGCAAATGGCTCTTCGTTGCACAACGAGCTCACCAGATGGGAGGTGAGACAAGGGAAAATGGAAAGAAAACTAAAGAAACATTGACATTGGTCTACTCAACCAATGTACCGATGGGATTACCATAGGATGTACTGGCACCAAGCAACTGTTATTGACGGCGGATGACTTTCCCAAACTAAGGGAAAGATGGGAGCTAGAGTATGCAGACCTCTTTGGAGGTGTGATTAGAACTTCCTCCTTGGAGGGAGATCAACCATGAAATTAAGTTCATAGATGAAATTAAACAGTTTCATTATCGGTTACCGAAGTGCCTGGAAGCACTTTGAAATGAACTGATTGACAAAGTTGACCAGTATACCACCGCTGGTTGGTGGGTATCAGCATCTGTATGTTCTGCAGCACCAGCACTATGCATTCTGAAGAAAAATGGAAAGCTCAGAACAGCAATAGACCTACATCTACGCAATGACAACATGGTGAAGGACATTACACCCTTCCCAGACCAGGATACAATCCAGCATGACGTAGCTCGTGCCGCATATCGATCCAAGCTTGACATGTTCAATGCATACAAACAAATACGCGTAGTCGAGGAGGACGTCAACAAGACGGCTTTTGCAACCATATTCGGTACATTCAAAAGCCAGGTTATGCAGATTGGCGACTGTAATGCACCATCTACATTTCAACATCTCATGACATTGATTTTTTGTAACCAAATTGGTTGATCAGTCCACATATACTTGGACGATATATTCATTTATTCAAGCTCTATAGAAGAGCACAAAACACACCTTTGAAAGGTATTTGATATTTTACATGAGGCACATTTGTTCCTCAGCGGAAACTGATCCAAGATCAATTTGTATTTGCCTCACATGGAATGCCTTGGTCGCATAATAGATGACAAGGGCATACATGCCGATGTGGATAAAATGGAGAAGGTTCGAGGTTGGAGAAGACCTCGAACATTTAACAATGTCCAACGATTTCTGGGACTCGTGCAGTTATCTGGCACCATATATGCAAGATTTGATGGTGTATACAACTCCCTTATCAGGAAGTGCATGCAACAATGGGACATTTCAATGGACGCCCTTGATGGATAAGTGTTTTGAATCCCTCAAAGCACTAGCATGTAAGGCTCCAATTTTGAAGCCTATAAATCACACTAGTACAGAACCCATTTGAGTTGTGCCCAACAGTTCCAAGTCTGGAGTCAGAGCAGTTTATGGACAGGGTCTGGACTGGACAACTTGTCGTCCAGCAGGATTTCTCTCAAAGAAATTCAGTCTCGCACAACAGCATTACAAAACGCATGAGCACAAGACGATTGCTATCCTTGAAGCACTTATGAAGTGGGAGGATAAGCTGCTAGGTCGCCAGTTGTAAGAAGATTCTTATTCACACTAGACAGACTGTGCCAATATATGTATTGGTGTCTGCGCGATGTGTGTATACAAGATTATCTATGCTTGTATAATTACTTGTGGACAACTGTATAGTTGTCCACTATCTACAGGTGCCCCTAATGGGTTGCTTATATAATATCTCCCATAAACCACTCTGGTGGCTTATATTCCTTCATTGGTAGCATATATGCTACTGTAAGAATCTACATTCTTACATCCTCCCCACAGACCAAACCTCAGGAAGGTTTGGGAAACTTTATGCTGATGGAGGATCAGTATATATGGGTACAGGTGCAGTTGATGACAACTGTGCGGCTACTTTGACGGTATTGTCATAGTAAATGGAGTCGGCTGGGTCAACTTCCATGGTAGTGTCATCCACTGTAGCAGCAGATGCAGGCTGAGGGGTGGATGGTTCCGTCATCGGCACGTCCATACGTGCCTTCGAGCTGGGAGGCCCTCCACTGTGTCCATCAAGTGAAGAATTGTCATCTGAAGTCAACAGTGCTCCCCAAAAGCCTGGGGGGCGAGCGGGCGTGGGTAGGTGAAGGCCGGTAAATTTCTGGCCTTTGCAGGCGTCGAGGACCCTCTGTGCAGTCTCATTATAGCAGACCTTGCTCTGCTTCCACACAAAGTAGGGCTCAATGTTAATGAATGCCCTAGCGGGATCTACACCCATGTAGATGCCTAGCCATTGGGCTAGCTCATCGAGAGACGTACTCTCGTGAGGGCGTTTCCATTCAAACACTCTCTTGATGCTGGTAGATAACAGTGTTGGGAGATCTTGCCGCCAGCTCGTACCAGCGAGCTCAGCCCACCGGCCACGGACTGTGAACAGGTCTGTCAGCTTTTGGAGAAAGACAAGACTGTCTTTCTTTGGCTTAATCAGCTTAAGCCATACCCAGATGTCAACATCCTCGAGACAGAGGGTGTTGTTGCAATTCTCACAGATAGTGGGTGATACTCCCTCAGGGGAATACTCTATGGTGTGCAACGCATCCCTGAGATTGGGAGGCATGTCATACGCCATCTTGAATGCTGGCATTCGAGTAGCCAATCGCTGCTCACGGTCAGCATGCTTGATGATGGCATGCTGCGTGACAGGGCAAATGTTGCACGCGCAAGTGTAAGCTGCTCAATGAATCTTGGATCGTTGAGCGGGCAGGTGTTGAACCACTCTGCAGGTTGACGGCTTGTTTGCACCGCAGTGGGGTGCGGTGCTTTGCCCAAAGGGTGGGGTAAGAAGCCCGTCTGCATTGCAGGTGGGTTGCCAATGGCGGGGGCAATCTGAGCATGTAGCGATGCTGGGTAAGGCCCCACCAGCGTTCTCTGCTTGGATGCAGTCTTGCAACCGGCTCAGGTAGGTCCTACCGGTGACTCACTGAGTCCGTCATCGAATCTGGCAGCGATGTCAGATCAATTATGGTTGGGGCTGATGGCATCGACTTCATGGTGGACAGTTTGTCCACCATTTCGCAATTTATCTGCCTCTCCTTGTCGAGGGCAGTGCAAACCGTGTCGAGCTCTGCATGGAGCTCACGTATGTCCTCTTTGTAGGAGGCTACCGCGTCCTTAACAAAAGGGCACGCCATTTCGGCGAGTAATGGTGGCCAGACCACTTTTTATGCGTGTTGGATGTCACACATTCGAGGGTCAATAAGCCACAGTTTTGCGGCTTGCAGAAAGTGCTGCATGTACGCATTGCACTCAGGGCAGGAGTCGCAATGGACGATTGCAATGGCATCCTTGACGCCATGCACCATCCAGCTTTGCTCTTTTTGGAGCATCGCGAATTGTTCAGAGGCACTAAGGAGTGCCTCTGCTGAGTGATGTGTGTGGGATGCTTTGGCGTCCATGGATAACAGTCGTTTGCCACTCACACTGGTGTGAGTGTGGAGGTGGATGGTAAAAATTACCTTGAAGCGGCAATCAAATCGTCGCTTAAATGCAGAGCGAGCGCACCCATTACATCACATGACCACTTTCATGTGACATCATCACGTTGCACGAATCGTCGACACGAATGGTTTTCATGTCGAGTCCTTTTTATTAAGGACTCATTCGTCATCTCTCTCATGGCTTATGAGGCATGATTAGGCCGCTCTAGCAGCTTCCTAACTCCCCTTAGCTCTAGATAGGCATCTAGCGCTTCTAACTCTCTGCATGCAGAGAGTGGTTCCCAGGTGACATCTCCCAATGTCCACCTTCCTTGTAACTCCAGCTTGGAGTTACTAGTCCAGCGATGAGACAAAATCTCATCTATGAACCATTCTGGTTCTTCTTCTTTTCCAAAGTCGTAAATATAATTTACGTCGTGACGAGGAAATCATTCATCGTCATTGGGCATATGCAGTCTGATTAGACTCGCATGAAACTTTGGTAGTATCCCCCGATCCGTGAGCTCTGGAGGTAACTCAAGTTTCATGGTAGAGATGGCATTGTCCACTTTCATAACTGGATATGGCCCAATATAATTGGGCACTAATTTCTTTGCCCATCCTCTAGGTAAGGACAGGTTCTTTGTAGACAGATATACTAGCTGTCCAACTTTGTATGTTGTTCCTTGACGGCGTCTGGTATTAGCAGTATCTGTCTGCTGTACTCGGCTCGCGATGATGGCATCGTGAGCATCAATCAGGTTCCACAACACTTGTTGTGTGAATTTCCATACTCCTCTGAAGGTAGTATCCACTGATAGTACCTGCCTGATATGGGGCAGGTATCCACTGTTCAATTCGAATGGTGTGTATCCCGTGGTCACACTGATTGAGCTGTTCAATGCGAATTCTACCATTGGGCATTTCTCAGCCCAATCCTTCTGATCACTCTGCACTACCATGTGGAGTATTTGCCCTACAGAACGATTCACTCGTTCTGTTGCTCCATCCGTCTGCGGGTGGAATGCTGTGGACATGAGCAGCTTCATGCCCATTATATGCTGCAATTCCCTCCAGAATATGGAGGTGAATTTGGAGTTGTGATCCGATATAATTGACTCTGGTACTCCATGCAATTGTACTACCTCTTTGAGGTATAACCATGCGACTTGTCGTGCAGTCACTCTCATCGTAGTTGGCACTAAATGCACCATAGACGTGAGTCTGTCAATCACAACTAGTAAATAGTCGTGACCCTTCAATTCTGGCAATGGACCAACAAAGTCCATTCTGATAGACTGCCATGGTCTATCAGGTATTGGCAGGGTATGCAATAACCCTGCTGGTTGTCTATTGTCCTTCTTTGAAGCCTGACAGGCTGTACAGGATCCACAGAATGACTCTATGTTGGCTGCCATTCCTGACCACCAGTACGATCGCCTGATGTACTTGTCGGTTTTGAATTGCACAAAGTGGCCAACTACTCTATGTGCATTATTGATGATTATCTTGACCATTCTCCTTCCCTTGGAAAAAACTTCCCAGGGGAGAAACACTACGTCTTTCTTGAACTGGTTCTTTGTCCAAACCAGTTCGTTTCTCACCCCAAATTGAGGGTGAGCCTCAGGATTTGCCAATACTTTCTTGAGTATTGGATCTGTTCCATAGCCATTGGCTATGGTTTGTTTTAGCTCAAACTCACATTCTACGTGTGAACATAGACTCTCTGAGTCTGCACCCAATGCTGTAACTAGTACATCGTCCTCCTCATTACCTTCCACCTGTGTGGAAGGTTCTTCCCCTGTTTGTTTCATCTGCTGTGCATCTATGACATGCTGCTCTGTTGCATCTTGTAATCATTGTGACCATCGCACTGCGACCATTCGTATTTCTACAAATCCATCCATTGGGAAAAATTCTCCTTCTGGGTCTAGCTGCGCATCTGCGTTGTCGTATTCTTCTGCTGGGTGACTTTCGTCATTCTCGTAGTAGTGCGACAGACAGTCGGCTACCTTGTCCTCCACCCCTGGTACATGTACCGTGGTATAGTTGAATCTGGAGAGAAATTCCCACCAGCACATGTCTGTCTGACAGATGCTGTTGTGTCTTGAAGTATTCAAGACCTTTGTTATCCATCACCAGTGTGAACTGGTGTAAGAATGTAGATTCTTACAGTAGCACATATGCTACCAATGAAGGAATATAAGCCATCAGAGTGGTTTATGGGAGGTATTATATAAGCGACCCATTAGGGGTGCCTGTAGATGGTGGACAACTATACAGTTGTCCACAAGAAACTATATAAGTATAGATAATCTTGTATACACACATTGTGCAGACACCAATACATATATTGGCACAGTCTGTCTAGTGTGAATAAGAATCTTCTTACACATTTTTGACTGCCAAGAAATTGGCAGCACTGCGATAACAAAACAAAAAAGAAGATCAACTGATCTTGTTACCCAAATTGATGAGTTACCACTTGCTGGAATTCTTGGAAACAGTAAACACACATTTACTGTTTATTCTTCTAAACCAATAGAAGAACACCACAGTGTGGCTGATAGATTGTAGATCTATGGTGTCGATAAGGAATTGAAGCCAAATGCCTAGATCCCAAGAGGATCCAGATACATCTGGGGCCACAGCCAAGGGCCTAGACAGGAGAAGTGAGCCTGCCCACGATGTGGACAGGCAAACGGGAACACCGATGAGGATAACTAGTCCTCGTATCATTATGACACCTGTAGCTTCCAACTCTAGGAGTCGAAAGCGAGAATCAGTGGATTGAAGAAAAGATCTGCACAGGATGAGTCAGAAACAGACGATATATTGTCTGTTAAGAAAACTAAAAGAACTTTGACTAGGTTGAAGTTATGATCATCTCTCGATGAGTCGAGAGAGCCCTTTTTGTGTGTGACGGGGACGATTCGCTGGGGGTGTGAATGTTGCAGCTCCCACATGTCCAGAAACATCACAGACCGCGATGTTCACCATCCCAAGCAGGGATGATGGAGCAAGGGTCAGCACACTGGGAGGAAGAAACCTGGCGATATGAACGTACAACCGGACACATCGCCCGGATGATTACGGCTCTGAAGGAGAGCCGTAAACCCATAGATACTATGCGTGAAGTGAGCCAGCCAGCAGCTGAGGCAGCTTGTGCAGCAGATGACACCGCGAACCAACTCCAGACCTTAGGAGATGGTATGGAACTGTTAATACAGTCCCTGGAGGAGGAAGTACAGGGACCTTTGCGAGGAAAGGCCCCCGAGCGTGGCAACAATCCCAATAGGGATCGTGAAGGTGACCGTGAGGCAGAAAAGGCTCGCAGGAAGCGAGACAGACAGAGGATGCTGCCTCCAGCTGGTCCGAGCACTAGAAGTGGTCCTCAAGAACCTAGTGCGACGATAGAACAAGACAGCATCAGTACGTGCTGGCATACTGAGGAGGAGATGGATTGCGAGTTAGAGGCTTGCGATAGAGAAAATATCCACGAAGGAATTCAAAGAGAACTTATAATGAGCAAGAAGTGCTCAAAGCAGTGACCCAACAGTCACTGCAGGAGATGATGAAGTCTGACACTCATAGTGTCAGTACTATGACTAGCCTTCATGTTAGTCTTGAACGTGAGTTCAATCATTGGGATAGGATCGAACATAAGGCAGTGCAATGGAAACACCATGCGCTAGAACTCCGTGCTCAACATGCAGATAAGCTAGTCAAAGAAGCATATACTGCAGGAATCAAAGGCGAGGGCTTCGATAAACTGATCAAGTCAGCAAGAGTGGCTTGATCCATCCTCAGTAGCAGCTATAGACTGAGGGATGCTTTTCTAATGGCTGACAAACATTGACCATTGTATCAGATTGACGAAGACATCGTCAATCCACCAGTGCAGCAGGACATGAATATTCACATCCCCTGGCCGCACAGGCAGATACAAGTGATACTGTGTGTGGTATCACTAGCAGTCACGGATCATGAAAGGAGGATCCAGGAGGTAGGAGGAAATCCATCTACATATGTAGATGGAGTCGCAAAGATGGTGCAAGCTGCCCTTGAGAAACACAAGGACAGCGAGCCAGACAAATCCGTCCTTGCTAAAGCCGGAGTAAAACTACCTCACCCAGCAGAATATGCTGGGAGAGCAGACCTTGAAGAGTTCGAGAACTTTGTCTCAGGGATCCTGAGATGGCTAGGCATGAATAGTCTATTGGGACTGTCTAGTACGGAACTCCAGTTAAACTATTTAGGCACTCGCCTCAAGGGCGAGGCATTGGAGTGGTATGCTCAAAATATCAAGCATCATGATCGAGTTGTAATCGACTGGACCCTGGAAAGTGCAATCACTGGGTTACAACAGCGGTTCCTTCATGGACTCACACACAGGCATGCGTCGAATAAGTTTGATACAATTGTGCAAGGGACCAGAACCATTCAGGAATTACTGAACAATATTACGAAGTATGCAGTACGGATGATACATCCGCCAGATGAGTATACGATCCATAAATGGTTGGTAGCAGTGCTTCAAGACGCACTGCGTCATGAAGTCTTAAAATTAGGTGACACAACAGAATTCAGTTCAATAACTGAGTTATATGAAGCTGCAAAGGCTGTAGAGGATGCGTCTTTATATGACATCAGGTCATGGAACACAGAGACTAGCAGCGCTCACGCGCTGCAGGCAAAGCCAACTTCAACAACTAGTTGAAATCAGGCTGTGCTGAGCTTGTCTCGAGCCCCTAATACAGGAAGCCGTTCTACGGCGAAGCAGATGATATATCATCTGCCGAACACTTGTCCTCAAACAGAAATGAGGCCAAGCGTACCCCAAACAGGGGTACAGGCTATGCAGAGAGCTGGAGCTGGAGCTTTAGTAGCTTCTCGTCCTTCACAGAAACCTTCTGGAGGTCCAGGAGGTCAAGGACATAGCACAGAGTTGACGTGCTACGAGTGTGGACAAGTTGAGCATATCAAGCCGAATTGCCCACAGTGGAAGAGAAAACCGCGCATAGCAGGTGCACAGTTGGAAGAAGTGGTTGAGCACTCACGGAGTGCTCAAGAAGGGGAGGAGGAGCCACAAAGTGGTGAACCAGATGAGCAAATGGATGTCCAGGATGACCATGAGAATGAGATCGGCAAACTAGTCACTGATTACCAGTTGTAAATCAGGCCTTATCAATGGGATGACGACGACGATACGAGAATGCAAATTTCGTATTGAGCGGATGGAGTACATCCGCTAGAAGGATCATATGAGGAAAGGTGGCGCATATATGTGGCACAGACACCAACTACCATCGTCAGTGGTGGGTTAAGTCAACACAAGGACTTCCGCATCCACGCGGGAGTCATAGACAAGACCATTGAGCCTGTCTATGATCATTGTTTCAGACCACGTGATAAGATGTGCCCCAAACAGGCGTGTATAGACAACCAAACAATCTCTGGGTATTGGGGGATTGGTGGAGTCAGAGCCCACTGTTTGCTAGACAGTGGGTGTGAGGGAGTCATGCTCTCTTCAGATTTCATACATGCTGTAGGCATTAAGACGTTCGAACTCAAACATCCAATTGGTCTACAGCTAGCATGTGTTGGCAGTAAGTCGACCATCAACTACGGAACACACACCAACATCCATTTTGGTGAGCTTAATATTGAGGAATACTTTGATATAGCAAATGAAGATTACTATGATGCAATACTAGGAACACCATTCCTACATAGATTAGGGATATCCCTCGACTTTAGAGATGAGGGATGCATTCGTATGGGAACGGAAGTAATTCCAAACCACACGAATGCTTGGGAAGAGCAGCTGGACTATAAAAACCCGGCTGAACGCAAGACTTGAATTGCAAGTCTTAAGCCCAAACTAGTGCGCCACAAACCATGACTCGAGACTGGCTCTTCATTGCACGTGGAGCCATCAAGGAGCTCGCCAGATGGGAGATGAGACAAGGGAAAAGGGAAAGAAAACCAAAGAAACATTGACATTGGTCTACTCAACCAATGTACCGATGGGATTGACGAGGGATGTACTCGCACCAAGCCACTGTCATTGACGGCGGAGGACTTTCCCAAATGAAGGGAAAGATGGGAACTAGAGTACGCAGACCTCTTTAGAGGTGTGCCATTAGAACTTCCTCCTTGGAGGGAGATTAACCACAAAACTAAGGTTGTGGATGAAACCAAACAGTTTCATTATCAACTACCAAAGCGCCCAGAAGCACTTCGAAATGAACTGATCGACAAAGTCGACCGGTATACCACCACTGGTTGGTGGGTATCAGCGTCAGTACATTCTGCAGTGCCGGCGCTATGCATTCGGAAGAAAAACGGAAAGCTCAGAACAGCGATTGACCTATGTCTATGCAATGACAACACGGTGAAGGACATTATGCCCTTCCCAGACCAGGATACGATTTGGCATGATGTAGCTCGTGCCATGTACCAATCCAAACTTGACATGTCCAACACGTACAAACAAATATGCGTAGTCGAGGAGGATGTCAACAAGACGGCCTTTGTGACCATATTCGGTACATTCAAAAGTTGGGTTATGCAGATTGGCAACTGCAATGCGCCATCTACATTTCAACGTCTCATGACATTGATTTTTTGTAACCAAATTGGTTGATCAGTCCACATCTACTTGGATGACATATTCATTTACTCGAGCTCTATAGAAGAGCATGAAAAACACCTTCGACAGGTGTTTGATATTCTACGTGAGGCACATTTGTTCCTCAGTGGAAATCGATCCAAGATTGATTTGTATTTGCCTCATATGGAATGCCTTGGTCACATAATAGATGACAAGGGCATACATGCCGATGTGGATAAAATGGAGAAGGTTCGAGGTTGGAGAAGACCTCGAACATTTAATGAAGTCCAACGATTTCTAGGACTCATGCAGTATCTGGCATCATATATGCCAGATTTGACGGCATATACAACTTCCTTATCAGGAAGTGCACGCAACAATAGGACATTTCAATGGACACCCTTGATGGATAAGTGCTTTGAATCCATCAAAGCACTAGCATGTAAGGCTCCAATTCTGAAGCCTATAAATCATGCTAGCTCAGAACCCATTTGGGTTGTGACTGACGGTTCCACATCTGGAGTTGGGGCAGTTTATGGACAAGGTCTGGATGGGATGACTTGTTGTCCAGCAGGATTTCTATCAAAGAAGTTCAGTCCCGCACAACAGCATTACAAAATGCATGAGCACGAGATGATTGCTATCCTTGAAGCACTTATGAAGTGGGAGGATAAGCTGCTAGGTCGCCAGTTCACACTGGTGATGGATAACAAAGGTCTCAAATACTTTGAGACACAACAGCATCTGTCTGACAGACAGGTGCGCTGGTGGGAGTTTCTCTCCAGATTCAACTATACCACAGTACATGTACCGGGAGTGGAGAACAAGGTAGCTGACTGCCTGTCGTGCTATTACGAGAACGACAAGCAGGGGGAAATTCACCCAGCAGAAGAGTACGTCAATGCAGATGCGTGGCTAGACCCGGAAGGAGAATTCCTTCCAATGGATAGATTTGTTGAAATACGAATGGCTGCAGTGTGACGGTCGCAACGATTACAAGAGGTGATAGAGCAGTGTGTCAAAGATGCGCAGCAGATGAAACAAGCAAGGAAAGAACCTTCCACACAGGTGGGAGGTAAGGAGGAGGACAATGTACTAGCTACAGCGTCGGGTGCAGACTCAGAGAGTCTACGTTCATGCATTGAACACGAGTTTGACCTAAAACTAGCCATAGCCAACGGCTATGGAACAGATCCAATACTTAAGAAAGTATTGGCAAATCCTGAGGCTCACCCTTGATTTGGGGTGAGAAATGGACTGGTTTGGACAAAGAACCAGTTTAATAAAGACGTAGTGTGTCTTCCCCAGGAAATTTTTTCCAAGGGGAGGAGAATGGTCGAGATAATCATTGATCATGCACATAGAGTAGTTGGCAACTTGGGGCAATTCAAAACCGACAAGTACATCAGGTGATCGTACTGGTGGTCGGGAATGGCAGCTGACATAGAGTTGTTCTGTGGATCCTGTGCAGCTTGTGAGGGTGCAAAGAAGGACAATAGATGACCAGCAGGGTCATTGCATACGCTGCCGATACCTGATAGGCCATGGCAGTCTATCAGAATGGACTTTGTTGGTCCATTGCCAGAATTGAAGGGTCACGACTATTTACTAGTCATGATTTACAGACTCACGTCTATGGTGCATTTAGTGCCAACTACAATGAGAGTGACTGCACGACAAGTTGCATGGTTATACCTCAAAGAGATAGTACACTTGCATGGAGTACCTGAGTCAATCATATTGGATTGCGACTCTGAATTCACCTCCATATTCTGGAGGGAATTGCAGTGTATAATGGGCACAAAGCTGCTCATGTCCACAGCATTCCACCCACAAATGGATGGAGCGACAGAACGAGCAAATCATTCTGTAGGGCAAATACTCCACACGGTAGTGCAGAGTGATCAGAAGGATTGGGCTGAGAAATGCCCAATGGTAGAGTTTGCACTGAACAGCTCAGTCAGTGCGACCACAGGATACACACCATTTGAATTGAACAGTGGATACTTGCCCCATATCGGGCAGGTACTATCAGTGGATACTACATTCAGAGGAGTATGGCAGTTTGCACAACAAGCATTGTGAAACTTGATTGATGCTCACGATGCAATCATCATGAGACGAGTACAGCAGACAGATACTGCTAATATCAGACACCATCAAGGAATGACATACAAAGTTGGACAGCTAGTATATCTGTCTACAAAGAACCTGTCCTTACCTAAATGATGGGCAAAGAAGTTAGTGCCCAATTATATTGGGCCATATCCAGTTATAGAAGTGGACAATTCCATTTCTACTGTGAAACTTGAGTTACCTCCAGAGCTCACGGCTAGGAGGATACTACCAAATTTTCATGTGAGTCTAATCAGACCGCATATACCCAATGACAACACATGATTTCCTTGTTGTGATGTAAATTATATGTACAACTTTGGGAAGGAGGACAAACCAGAATGGTTCATAGATGAGATTCTGGCTCATCACTGGACTAATAACTCCAATCTGGAGTTACAAGTAAGGTGGACATTAGGAGATGTCACCTGGGAACCACTCTCTGCATGCAGAGAGTTAGAAGCACTAGATGCTTATCTAGAGCTAACAGAAGTTAGGAAGCCGCAAGAGCTTCCTAATTGTGCCTCATAGGCATGAGAATCATGACAGTTGAGTCCTTAATAAAAGGACTCAATGCGAACACAGTTTGTGTCAGCAATTTGTGCAATGTGATGTCATCACATGAAGTTATCACGTGATGTTACGGGTGTGCGTGCTTTGAATTTAAGCAATGATTTTATTGCTGCTTAAAGGCTCTTTGCCATCCACTCCCACACTTGCACCAGTGTGAGTGTATCAGTGAGACTACCCATGAACACTGAAGCGTCCCATATACCTCACTCATCAGAGGCACTCCCTAGTGCCTCTGAGCAATTCGCTATGCTCCAAAAGGAGCGAAGCTGGATGGTGCATGGCATCAAGGATGCCATTGCAATCGTCCATTGCGACTCCTGTCAGGAGTGAATGCATACATGCAGCATTTTCTGCAAGGTGAAAAACTGCAGCTTATCGACTCTTGAATTTGCGACATTGAATGCGCATTAAAAGTGGCCTGGCCACCATTACTCACCAAAATGGCATGTCCTTTCATTAAGGACGTAGTAGCCTCCTACAAGGAGGACATACGTGAGCTCGATTCAGAGCTCAACACACTTTGCACTGCCCTCGATAAGGAGAGGCAGATTAATCGCAAAATGGCAGATAAAACATTCACCATGAAGTCAATGCCATCAGCGCCAACTATAATCGATCTGACATCACTGCCTGATTCGATGACAGACTCAGTGAGTCTGTCTATGCCAACTACTGGTGCTTCACCAGTAGGACCCACTCAATCCAGTCGCAAGACTGCATCTAAACAGAGAACACTGGCAGCACCCTACCTGGCGTTGCTGCATGCTTGTATCGCTCCCACCATTGACAACCTGCCTGCAACACAGATGGGATTCTTACCCCACCCTTTGGGAAAAGCACTGCATCCCACGGCAGTGCAAACAAGTCATCAACCCACAGAGTGGTTTGACACCTGCCAGCTTAACGAGCCAAGATTCATTGAGCAGCTTACGCTTGCACGCACGACATTTGCCTTGTCACGCAGCACCGTGCAGCATGCCATCCTCAAGCATGCTGACCGTGAGCAGCGATTAGCGACTCGAATGCCAGTGTTCGAGATTGCACATGACATGCCTCCCAATCTCAGGGATGTGTTGCGCATGATAGAGTATTCCCCAGAGGGAATATCACCCGCTATCCGTGGGAATGGAGACAACACCCTCTGTCTAGAGGATGTTGATGTATGGATATTGCTTAAGTTAACTAAGCCAAAGAAAGACAGTCTTGTCTTTCTCCAAAAGTTGATGGACCTGTTTACAGTCCGTGGCTGGTGGGCTGATCTTGCTGGTACGAGCTGGTGGCAAGATCTCCCGACGCTGTTATCTACCAGCGTCAAGAGAGTGTTTGAATGGAAACGCCCTCATGAGAGTACGTCTCTCGATGAGCTAGCCCAATGGCTAGGCATCTACATGGGTGTAGATCCCACTAGGGCATTCATTAACATTGAGCCCTACTTTGTGTGGAAGCAGAGCAAGGTCTGCTATAATGAGACCGCACAGAGGGTCCTCAATGCCTGCGAAGGCCGGAAATTTACTGGCCTTCACCTACCCACGCCCCCTTGTCCCCCAGGCTTTTGGGGACAACTGTAAGGGGAACCCCATACACTTCTCTATTATCTCTTCTTTCTATCTATTCTCCCCAGTTCTCCCTTCCCCCCATTATCTCCCTTGCCCCCATCTTTTCATTCAAGTTCGCTTACTTAAGCGCCCGGTTATGTAACAGGATTGGATTCCAATCCCATTACATAACTTGACATTCATTCTTGTTCACATAAGCACTTGTTACATAATGGGATTGGATTCCAACCCTGTTATGTAAACACAGTGCATTTGTTCTTTATTTCCCTTCGCATAAGCACCTGTTTATGTAACGGGATTGGATTCCAACCCTGTTACGTAATCACAGTACGTCCCGGCGCTTATTTGTGTACTCCTTTAGGTAGTTATCTCAGCAGTGGGAACCTTAGGCTTTTCTCTTCGGATTCCCATCTGCCAGGTATGTATCCTTGTATGTAGTCTTCTGTGAGCTTAGCATCTTCGGATTCCCATCTGCCAGGTATGTATCCTTGTATGTAGTCTTCTGTGAGCTTAGCATCTTCGGATTCCCATCTGCCAGTTCCCAGTGTGATATTCCACTGCTCCTGGAGGTTGCCCTTATAGTAGAAAAGCCTCACAACTTACTGGACCGGCAACTGTCTCTATTGTCTCTGAATCAACTTCTTCAGGGGCATAGCAGCTCAGAACCCCTCTGGTACACTCTCTACGTAATACCCAATATTCCATCTACCCCTACCATGTCTACACCCATCTCTGAAGACCCTATTCCTTTCTATTTCCAAGCAGCTTACAATGAGCTTCACCAACGTGTCGCTGTCCTGGAGACTGCCCTACATGTCGAAAGAGAGGAGAAGGAATTGTTAGCACAGCAACTCTGGCAGACAGATGTCCAAGTACACACCTTGAACCATGATGTCGCCAACCTCATGACCACATCACTCTCCCCTCCCACCACTCACAAACACGCAACACCTGCCACCCCTGCTGACTTCACTGGTGACAGAGAGAAAGGACGAGCCTTCCTAAACTCATGCAAGCTCTACCTTGCCCTATGCCCAACCCAGTTTTCCAATGATCACGCCAAGGTCTTATGGGCCCTGTCATTCATGAAATCTGGTCGTGCCTCTTCATTTGCCGCACGAATCTTTGAGATGGAAACCAAAACCGGCAGGCCTACTCATCCTTCTTGGGCTTCCTTTGAAAAGGCATTCAAGTCGACATTCTTCCTTCCTCATGAAGAGACTACCGCTAGGACCAAGCTTGAGTCTCGTCAATATTATCAAAATCATTGTACAGTTGACGACTACATTGATGAGTTTGAATTCAAGAAGTCTGGGTACACGGAACAAGCCTCCCTTGTCATGAAATTTCATCATGGTCTAGACCCCTCTGTCCAAAGTCGGATTGCAAATATGGTCGAAGGATGCCCCTCGGACGATGACCTCTCTGAATGGTTTTCAGTGGCTAGGACAATTTCACAGGCATGTGCGGCCAATGAAGCGTTTCACAGTGCTTCTCGTGGTACACCAAACACTTCTATTCACCCCACTGTCATCTGTACTGGTCTTATCCACAGAAACCCACATCCACCTCGCCAATCTGACTCAACACTGCAGCTCCAACCAGCCCCACCTGCCATCACTACGGCTGTTCAGCCAGTAGCCATGGAGGTACATGCCACCCGTCGTCGCCAATCCAGTTCCTTGGTCTGCCATAGGTGTGGAAAACCAGGCCACTTCTCTCAAGAATGTCCTCAAGCCTTTGACGTGCGTACCATGACCACAGAGGAGAAGGCTGAATGGATCGCCCACTTGATGTCATCTGCTGATCATAGAGTCGCAAGCCCTGTCAAGGAGGATGGTCCAGAGCTTCAGGAAGAAGAAGAGGATTTTGTGTCACGCAGCAGGTGAATTGTGTGCCCCTGCTGCCAATGTCCAATTGTTTCGCTCCACTGCTGTATAATCAGGTAAATGATGAATATACAGATTCAGAACCTGATTCCTCAGCTATGGAGACCAAAATGCTAGACACACATCCCTTAACTCCTTCCCGACCTCTGACTCACTTCTGTCGTAAAAAATGGGAATGAAACCTTCCTGCACGGTATGTTGTTGCTTCCACCCCAGGCCCGAACTCCCTCTATCTCCCAGTCAAGGTTCAAACCACAGACACAGCAGAGATCAAGTCAGTTCGTGCTCTACTTGACTCTGGTGCCACTGGCTTGTTTATCGACTTGGGATTTGTCAAGGAAAACTGCTTCACTGCACAACCACTCTCTCGTCCTATTCCTGTGTACAATGTTGATGGCTCACCCAATGAATCTGGATCTATCACTGAAGTCGTTGATCTAATTCTGCGGTACAAAGACCATTCTGAGAGAGCTGTGTTTGCTGTTACGCACCTAGAGCGTCAACGTATGATCCTTGGCTACACCTGGCTTCGGGACCACAACCCAGAAGTTGACTGGAAGTCTCAAGAAGTACGGATGACTCGGTGTCCTCCCCAGTGCCATACATGTTGCAACATCATCAAGGAAGAACATCAGAAGGCCCTATGAATGCGCACCTGCTGTATTGGTCCTTGCCCTATTCTCATGCATGATTCAGATGGATCACCAGCTGAAGAAGAACTCCTCCTGAGTCAACAGTATGGGGGTGATTCTGAAATGGCTGAAGGCACATCCGATGAGGCCATAGAAGAGGGTGACTGCATTCTAGTCGCTATGCTCCCTCCCCAAGCTGAGTTCATTCATGCTTCTTCAACAACATCCCAACACCTTGCAGAAGCAGCCTGGTGCAACTCCCAACCTTCAGACACTCTTCCAGACTACCTGTCTGATTACGAAGATGTCTTTGCAAAAGAGTCGTTTGACAAGCTTCCAGAATGCAAACCATGGGATCATGCCATCGATTTATAACCCAGAGCCAACCCCAGAGCCTCACCCCAAGGTATACCCCCTCTCTCCAGGAGAGCAGGCTGAATTGGACAAATTCCTCAAGGAGAATTTGAGCACAGGATGCATCCAACCATCAAAGTCACCAATGGCCTCACCAGTGTTCTTTGTCAAAAAGAAAGATGGTGCCCTATGGTTTGTTCAAGACTATTGAGTGCTGAATGCAATGACAATCAAGAATTGCTACCCTCTTCCTTTGATTTCTGACCTTGTCAACAGCCTACGAGGGGCCCACTACTTTACTAAGCTTGATGTTCATTGGGGTTTTAACAATGTCAGAATCAAAGAGGGTGACAAGTGGAAAGCAGCATTCCGGACAAATCAGGGACTGTTTGAACCTCTAGTGATGTTCTTTGGCCTCACTAACAGCCCTGCCACTTTCCAGACTATGATGAATGACATCTTCCATGACCTCATTGCTGAAGGTGTCGTATGCATTTATCTGGATGACATTCTGATCTTTTCAGAAGATCTAGTCACCATAAGGTCATATGGAAAGTGATACAGCGTCTCAGAGAACACAACCTTTATTTGCACCCTGACAAGTGCGACTTTGACAAGACCAAGATTGAATACCTAGGTCTCATCATCTCTCATGGGAAAGCTGAAATGGATCCTGTCAAGGTTGCTGGTGTCGCTGAGTGGCCAACACCTAACAATAAGAAGGAGGTGCAGTCATTCCTTGGTTTTGCCAACTTCTATCGTCGATTTATTGAGAAGTTCTCACACCATGCACGTCCAATGTTAGACCTGCTTCGCAAAGACACTCCTTGGACATGGGGACCCTCACAGCAGGCTGCCTTCGACACTATAAAGATATTGGTAACATCTGCACCCATCCTTGCATTCCCAGATGATGACCTCCCATATTGTGTTGAAGCAGATAGCTCTGATTTTGCAACCGGTGCTGTTCTTTCCCAACAGTCCAAGGTTGATAACAAATGACGCCCCATAGCCTTCTTCTCCAAGATTCTCAGTCCGGTTGAGTGCAACTATGAGATCCATGACAAGGAAATGCTCGCCATCATGCGTGCCCTTGAAGAATGGCAACACTTCCTTGAGGGGGCGAGACATCATGTCAAGATCTGGACAGACCACAAAAATCTCGAATATTTCCGCATGGCTAAAAAGCTCAACTGTCGCCAAGCCCGCTGGTCTCTTTATCTGTCTCGGTTTGACTTCAACCTGTACCATCATCCTGGCAAGACAATGGGGAAGTCAGATGCACTCTCACACCAACCTGATCATGGCACTGGCTCAAATGACAATGATAATTTGGTGCTTCTCCAACCAGGACTCTTTGTCATCTGTGCACTGGAAGGACTGGAGTTTACAGGTGAAGAATGTGACATCTTGAGGGACATTTGTAATGGCACCAAGGAGGGAGAGCTAGAGGATTTGGTTGCATGTGCTGCTAAGGAACTTCGCAAGACTACTGGGAAGTCTGTGAAGTCATCAGAGTGGAGTGAGAGGGATGATACACTTCTGTTCTGTGGAAAGATATATGTCCCTGATCAGCATGACTTAGGATGTTGAATTGTCTCCCAACATCCTGACACTCGTATTGCTGGCCATGCTGGACGTTGGAAGACCTTGGAACTTGTCTCCCGGAACTATTGGTGGCCCCACATGTCTCGCTACATTGGTAGCTACACAAAGGCATGTGACCTATGTCTGTGCACCAAGGCTCGGCATCGATTGCCTGTCGGAGAACTACACCCTCTGGAGGTTCCTGAGCAGCATTGGGAGACAGTCAGTGTCGACTTCATCGTTGAACTCCCTGAGTCGCATGGGTACAATGCTGTGATGGTTGTTGTGGATTCCTTATCCAAATGTTCTCACTTCATCCCCACCTTGACCACAATTACAGCACAGCATTGGGAGCCTCTTGTCTCTTTAGGGATCATGTTTGGAGACACCATGGCCTACCCCTCCGTGTGGTTTCAGACCGAGGTACACAGTTTATCAGTGAGTTCACTCGTGAGCTGTACAGACTTCTGGGTATCGAGGTGGCTGCCTCCACTGCATACCACCCACAGACCGATGGACAGACAGAATGTGTCAACCAAGAGCTGGAGCAATGCCTCCATCTATTTGTGACCAAGTGACAGAACAACTGGGATGACCTCCTACCCCTTGCAGAGTTCCAGTACAACAGCCATGCCCACTCATCTACAAAAGAGACTCCCTTCATGCTTGACTCTGGTTGTCACCCACGCATGGGCTTCCAACCTCACCAGCAGCCATCTAGAAGAGAAGCTGTGAATGAGTTCAAACACAGAATGGCTGTGTAAGAATGTAGATTCTTACAGTAGCATATATGCTACTATTTAGGACATATAAGTCACCGGAGTGACATATGGGGTTTGTATTATATAGCCGCCCACAAGGGGCGCCTGTAGATAGTGGACAACTATACAGTTGTCCACAAGTAGATTACATAAGAATACTTTTTACTTGTAAACCACACCATCCCAGACACCAATAAAGTTATTGGCTCAGTCTAAACAATAAAGTTCTTACACTTTTTTGACTGCCAATACTATTGGCAGCACTGCAATAAAGAAAAGATCAACCAATCTTTGTTACCCAGAAACCGACGGGTTTAACACTTGCCGGAATCTTTGGAAACAGTAAACAGACATGTACTGTTTATTCTTCTAAATTCAAGAGAAGAATGCCACAGTGTGGCTGATAGATTGTAGATCTATGGCATCGATAAGGAATCGAAGCGAAACGTCTAGATCCAGAGAGGATCCAGAGACGTCTGGAGCCACAACCACGGGCCCAGACAGGAGAACTGAGTCTGCCCACAACGTGGACAGGTGAACGGGAATGCCAACAAGGGTAACTAGTCCTCGTAAAGCTACGATGCCCGTAGTTTCCAACTCTAGGAGTTGAAAGCGACTATCGGCGGATCCAAGAAGATCTGCACCGGAGGAATCAGAAATGGATGAGAGATCGTCCGTTAAGAGAAAGAAGAGAACTTCGACTAGGTCGAAGTTATGATTGTCTCTCGATGAGTTGAGAGAGCCGCCGATGAGTGACACAGACAATTCCCCGGGGTTGCGAATGTCACAGCTCCTGCATGTCCAAGAACATCGCAGATCACGAAGTTCACTGTCCCAAACAGGGACGATAGAGCAGGGGTCGGCATGCCAGGATGAAGAAACCCGGCGATACGAACGTACAATTGGGCATATTGCCTGGATGATTACGGCCCTCAAAGAGAGCCATAAAGACGTAGGCACTACGTGGGAAGTGAGCCAGCGAGCGGCTGAGGCAGCTTGTGCAGCGGATGAAGCCACGAACCAACTCCAAGCATTAGGAGATGGTATGGAACTGTTAATATAGTCCTTGGAGGAGGAAGTACAGGGACCTTTGCGAGGACAGGCCCCCGAGCGTGGCAACAATCCCAATAGGGATTGTGAAGTAGACCGTGAGGCAGAAAAGGCTCACAGGAAGCGAAACAGACAGAGGATGCCACCTCCGTCTGAGCCGAGCACTAGGACTGGTCCTCGAGAACCTACTGTCATGATAGAGCAAGACAGCGTCAGTATGCGCTGGCATACTGAGAAAGAGACAGATCGTGAGCTAGAGGCTTGCGATAGAGAAAATATCCACGAAGGAATTCGCAGATCAAAAAAAACTTATAATGAGCAAGAAGTGCTCAAAGCAGTGACCCAACAGTCACTGTGGGAGATGATGAAGTCTGACGCCGATAGTGTCAGTACCATGCCTAGCATTCACGTTAGTCTTGAACGCGAGTTCGATCACTGGGATAGGATCGAACAAAAAGCAGTGCAATGGAAGCACCATGCGCTAGAGTTCCGTGCTAAACACACAGATAAATTAGTTGAAGAAGCATATACTGTGGGGATCGAAGGCGAGGCCTTCGATAAACTGATCGAGTCTGTGGGAGTAGCTCGATCCGTCCTCAGTAGCAGCTATAGACTAAGGGATGTGTTTCTAACAGCTGACAAACGTCGACCGTTGTATCAGATTGATGAAGACATCGTCGATCCACCAGTGCAGCAAGACGTGAATACTCACGTCCCCCAGCCGCACAGGCAAATACAAGTGATACTGCGTGCGGTATCACTGGCAGTCATGGATCCTGAACGAAGGATTCAGGAGGCAGGAGGAAATCTGTCTGCATATGTATGTGGAGTCACAAAGATGGTGCAAGCTGCCCTTGAGAAACACAAGGACAGTGAGCCAGACAAGTCTGTGCTTGCCAAAGCTGGAGTAAAACTCCCTCACCCAGCAGAATATGCTGGGAAAGTGGATCTCGAAGAATTTGAGAACTTTGTCTCAGGGATCCTGAGATGGTTAGGCATGAAGAATGTATTGGGACCGTCCAGCACGGAACTTCAATTAAATTATTTAGGCACACGCCTCAAGGGCGAAGCATTGGAGTGGTATGCTCGAAATATCAAGCGTCATGATTGAGTCGTGGTCGACTGGACCCTGGAAAGTGCAATCGCTGGGCTACAACAGTGATTCCTTCACGCACTCACGCACAGGCATGCATTGAATAAGTTCGATACAATTGTGCAAGGGACCAGAACCGTTCAGGAATTACTGAACGAGATTACAAAGTACGCTGCATGGATGATACATCCGCCGGATGAGTATACGATTCACAAACAGTTCATAGCAGTGCTTAGAGAAGCATTGCATCATGAAGTCTTAAAATTTGGCTATATGACAGAATTCAGTGCAATAACTGAACTATATGAAGCCGCAAAGGCGGTAGAAGATGTGTCTCGATATGACATCAGGTCGCAAAGAACGGAACCTAGCAGCACGCATGCGCTGCAGGCAACACCAACATCAACAATTAGTCGAAATCAGGCTGGGCTGAGCTCGTCCCGAGCTCCCAACCCAGGAAGCCGACCTACTGCAAAGCAGATGATATATCATCCACCTAACACTCAACCTCAAGCCAAAACGAGGCCGAGTATACCCCAAGCAGGGGTACAGGCTACGCAAAGAGCTGGAGCTATCATCGCTTCACGTCCTTTGCAAAAACCTTCTGGAGGTTCAGGGGGTCAGGGACATAGCACAGAGATCACATGCTACGAGTGTGGACAGGTTGGGCATATCAAGCCGAATTGCCCGCAATGGAAGAACAAACCACGCATAGCAGGTCCACGGTTGGAAGAAGGAACACTCAGGGAGTGCTCAAGAAAGGGAGGAGGAGCCACCAAGTGGCGAACTAGACGAGCGAATGGACGTCCAAGACGACCATGAGAGCAAAATCGGTGAACTAGTCGCTGATTACCAATCGGAAATTATGCCCTATCAATGGGATAATGACAACAATACAAGAACACAAAGCTCGTATCGAGCAGACAGAGTACGTCCGCTAGAAGGATCGTATGAAGAAAGGCGGCACATATATGCGGCACAGACACCAACTATCACAATCAGTGATGGTTTAAGCTGAAACAATGACTTCCGTACACACACGGGAGGCATAGACAGGACCATTGAGCCTGTCAATGATCATTGGTTCAGACCGCGTGATAAGACGTGCCCCAAACGGGCGCGTATAGACAACCAAACAATCTCCGGGTATTGGGAGATTGGTGGAGTCAGAGCCCACTGTCTATTAGACAGTGGGTGTGAGGGAGTTATGCTCTCTCCAGATTTTATACGAGCTGTAGGCATTCAGACGTTCGAACTCGAATGTCCAATTGGTCTACAGTTAGCATGTGTCGGCAGTAACTCGACCATCAACTATGGAATGCACACCAACATTCATTTTGGTGAGCATAATGTCAAGGAATACTTCGATATAGCGAACATAGATTATTACGACGCAATACTAGGAACACCATTCCTACGTAAATTAGGGATATCCCTCGACTTTAGAGGCAAGGGATGCATCCGCATGGGAAAGGAAGTAATTCCAAACCATGCGAATGCCTGGGAAGAACAGCTGGACATTAAAAACCCGGCTGAACATAAGACTCAAATCACAAGTCTTAAGCCCAACCTAGCAAGCCACAAACCGTGACTTGCAAGTGGCTCTTCATTATATGTGGAGCCACCAATGAGCTCGCCAGACGGGAGGCGAGACAAAGGAAAATGGGAGGAAAACCAGAAAAACATTGGTGTTGGTCCAATCGACCAATGTACTGACGAGGTTGCCGAAGGAGGTGCTGGCTCCAAGCAACTGTTATTGACGGCTGAGGACTTTCCCAAACTGAGGGAAAGATGGGAGCTAGAGTACGCAGACCTCTTTGGAGGTGTGCCGTTAGAACTTCCTCCATGGAGGGAGATTAACCACAAAATTAAGTTCATGGATGAAACCAAACAGTTTCATTATCGACTACCGAAGTGCCCAGAAGCACTTCAAAATGAACTGATCGACAAAGTCGACCGGTATACCACCGCTGGTTGGTGGGTAGCAGCGTCAGTACATTCTGCAGTGCCAGCACTATGCATTCTGAAGAGAAACGGAAAGCTCAGAACAGCGATAGACTTACACCTATGCAATGACAACACAGTGAAGGACATTACGCCCTTCCCAGACCAGGATACGATTCATGACGTAGCTTGTGCTATGTATCGATCCAAGCTTGACATGTCCGACGTGTATGAACAAATACGCATAGTCGAGGAGGACGTCAACAAGATGGCCTTTGCAACTATATTCGGTACATTCAAAAGCCGGGTTATGCAGATTGGTGACTGTAATGTGCCGTCTACATTTCAATGTCTCATGATGTTGATTTTTTGTAACCAAATTGGTTGATCAGTCCATGTATACTTGGACAATATATTTATCTATTCAAGCTCTATAGAAGAGCACAAAAAACACCTTCGACAGGTGTTTGATATTTTACGTGAGGCACATTTGTTTCTCAGCGGAAATCGATCCAAGATCAATTTGTATTTGCCTCATATGGAATGTCTTGGTCACATAATAGATGACAAGGGCATACATGCCGATGTGAATAAAATGGAGAAGGTTCGAGGTTGGAGAAGACCTCGAAAATTTAACGAAGTCCAACGATTCCTAGGACTCGTGCAGTATCTGGCACCATATATGCCAGATTTGATGGCGTATACAACTCCCTTATCAGGAAGTGCGCGCAATAACAGGATGTTTCAATGCATGCCCTTGATGGATAAGTGCTTTGAATCCATCAAAGCACTAGCATGTAAGGCTCCAATTCTGAAGCTGATAAATCATGCTAGCTCAGAACTTATTTGGGTTGTGACTGACAGTTCCAAATCTGGAGTCGGGGCAGTTTATGGACAAGGTCTGGACGGGATGACTTGTTGTCCAGCAGGATTTCTATCAAAGAAGTTCAGTCCCGTGCAACAGCGTTACAAAATGCATGAGCACAAGATGATTGCTATCCTTGAAGCACTTATGAAGTGGGAGGATAAGCTGCTAGGTCGCCAGTTCACACTGGTGATGGATAACAAAGGTCTCGAATACTTCAAGACACAACAGCATCTGTCCGACAGACAGGTGCGCTGGTGGGAATTTCTCTCCAGATTCAACTATACCACGGTACATGTACCAGGGGTGGAGAACAAAGTAGCCGACTGTCTATTGCGCTACTACGAGAATGACAAGCAGGGTGAACATTACCCAGCAGAAGAATATGTCGATGCAGATGCACGGCTAGACCCAGAAGGAGAATTTTTCCCAACAGATAGATTCATAGAAATACGAATGGCCACAGCACAACGGTCACAACAATTACAAGATGCAACAGAGCAGCATGTCATAGACGCGCAGCGGATGAAGCAAGCAGGGGAAGAACCCCCCACACAAGTGGAAGGTGATGAGGAGAATGATGTACTAGCTACAGCGTCGGGTGCAGACTCAGAGAGTCTACATTCACATGTAGAACACGAGTTTGACCTAAAACTAGCCATAGCCAATGGCTGTGGAACAGATCCAATACTCAAGAAAGTGTTGGCAAATCCTGAGGCTCACCCTCGATTTGGGGTGAGAAACGAACTGGTTTGGACAAAGAACCAGTTCAAGAAAGATGTAGTGTTTCTCCCCTGGGAATTTGTTTCCAAGGGGAGGAGAATGGTCAAGATAATCATCAATCATGCACGTAGAGTAGTTGGTCACTTTGTGCAATTCAAAAACCGACAAGTACATCAGGCGATCGTACTGGTGGGGGAATGGCAGCTGACATAGAGTTGTTCTGTGGATCCTGTGCAGCCTGTCAGGCTGCAAAGAAGGACAATAGACGAACAGCAGGGTTACTGCATACCCTGCCGATACCTGATAGACTGTGGCAGTCTATTGGAATTTGTTGGTCCATTGCCAGAATCGAAGGGTCACAACTATTTACTGGTCGTGATTGACAAACTCACGTCCATGGTGCATCTAGTCCCAACTACGACGAGAGTGACTGCACGACAAGTCACGTGGTTATACCTCAAAGAGGTAGTACGGTTGCATGGAGTACCTGACTCGATAATATTGGATCGCGACTCCAAATTCACCTCCATATTCTGGAGGGAATTTGCTCTTGTCCACAGCATTCCACCCACAGACGGATGGAGCGACGAACGAGCAAATCGTTCTGTAGGGCAAATACTCCACATGGTAGTGCAGAGTGATCAGAAGGATTGGGCCAAGAACTGCCCAATGGTAGAGTTCGCACTGAACAGCTCAGTCAGCGCGACCACAGGATATGCACCGTTCGAATTGAACAGCGGATACTTGCCCCATATTGGGCAGGTGCTATCAGTGGATACTACATTTAGAGGAGTGCGGCAGTTCGCACAACAAGGATTGTGGAACTTGATTGCTGCTCATGATGCAATCATCGCGAGCCGAGTACAGCAGACAGACACTGCTAATACCAGATGCCATCAAGGAACGACATACGAAGTTGGACAGCTAGTATATCTGTCTACAAAGAACCTGTCTTTACCTAAGGGATGGGCAAAGAAATTGGTACCCAATTATATTGGGCCGTACTCAGTAATAGAAGTGGACAATTCCAGTTCTACGGTGAAACTTGAGTTACCCCCAGAGCTCATGGCTCGGAGTATACTACCAAAGTTTCATGCGAGTCTAATTAGACCGCATATACCCAATGACGATGAACAATTTCCTCGTCGTGACGTAAATTATATGTACAACTTTGGGAAAGAAGACGAACCAGAATGGTTTGTAGATGAGATTCTGGCTCATCACTGGACTAGTATCTCCAAGCTGGAGTTACAAGTAAGATGACCATTGGGAGATGTCACCTGGGAACCACTCTCTGCATGCAGAGAGTTAGAAGCGCTAGATGCCTATCTAGAACTAAGGGGAGTTAGGAAGCCACTAGAGCTTCCTAGTCATGCCTCATAAGGCATGAGAAAGATCACAAGGAGTCCTTAATAAAAAGGACTCAACACAAACATGATTCATGTCGACGATTCACACGATGTGATGGCGTCACGTGAACTTAGTCACGTGATGCATCAGGCACGCTCGCTCTGATTTTAAGCGATGATTTCATCGCCGCTTCAAGGTCTTTTTGCCACCCACTACCACACTCGCACTGGTGCGAGTGTCAAACGAATGATTATCCATGGATGCTGAAGCGCCCCAAACACACCACTCAGCAGAGGCACTACCTAGTGCCTCTGAGCAATTTGCGATGCTCCAAAAGGAGCAACGCTGGACTGTGCATGGTGTCAAGGACACCATCGCCATTGTCCACTGCGACTCCTGTCCAGAGTGCAACGCGTATGCACAGCATTTTCTCCAAGCTGCAAAACTGCGGCTCATCAATCCCTGAATGCGTGACATCAGATGTGCATTAAAAGTGGCCTGGCCACCATTGCTTGCCGAGATGGCACGTCCTTTTGTTAAGGACACAGTATCCTCCTATAAGGAGGATGTACACAAGCTCAACTCAGAGCTCAACACGCTACGCGCTGCCCTTGATAAAGAGCAGCAAATTAATTGCAAAATGGCGGATAAAATATCTGCCATGAAGTCGGTGCAATCAGCACCGACTATAATCGATCTAACCTCGTTGCCAGATTCGATGACGGACTCAGTGAGTCCGTCTATGACCACTACTGGAGCCTCACTGGGAGGACCCACCCGATCCGGTTGCAGGACTGCATCCAAACAGTGAACGCTGGCGGCGCCGTACCCAGCGTTGCTGCATGCTCGCATTGCCCCCGCCATAGGCAACCCGCCTGCAACGCAGACGGGATTCTTACCCTGCCCGTTGGGCAAGGCACCACACCCCACTGCGGTGCACACCAGTCATCGACCCACTGTGTGGTTCGACAAATGCCCCCTCAACGACCCAAATTTATTGAGCAGCTCACGCTTGCGTGCGCAACATTTGCCCTGTCGCGCAGCACCATGCAGCACGCTATCATTAAGCGTGCTGATCGTGAACAGCGACTCGCTACTCGAATGCCAGTGTTCGAGATCGCGCATGATACGCCTCCCAATCTTAGGGATGCGTTGCGCATGATTGAGTACTCCCCGGAGGGAGTATCACCTGCCATTTGCGGGAACGGCGACAACACCCTCCAACTGGAGGATGTTGACATATGGGTATGGCTTAAACTCATTAAGCCAAAGAAAGACAGCCTGGTCTTTCTTCAAAAGCTAATGGAGCTTTTCACCATCTGTGGCCAGTGGGTCAATGTTGCCAGCTCAAACTGGTGGCAAGATCTATCAGCGCTGCTGTCTACCAGCGTCGATAAGGTGTTCGAGTGGAAACACCCCCACGAGAGTACGACTCTTGAGGAACTAGCCCAATGGCTGGGAAACCATGTGGGGGTAGATCCCGGTATGGCTCACGTCAACATTGAGCCCTACTTTCTCCATAAGCAGAGCAAGGTCTGCTACAACGAGACCGTGCAGAGGGTCCTCGATGCTCACAAAGGCCGGACATTCACTGGCCTTCATATACCCATGACCCCTCGCCCCCCAGGCTTCTGGGGAGCGCCATCAACTTCAGACGACGATTCGTCCATGGATGGATGCGGTGGAGGGCCACCCTGCTCAAAGGCATGTACGTACATGCCGACGACGGAACCATCTGCCCCGTCTGCCACTCACCCAGCATCTGCTACCACAGCAGATGATACTACTATGGAGGTCGACCCAGCCGACTCCTTGTACTACGACAACACCGTCGAAGTAGCCGTGCAGTCATCATTGACTGCACTTGCACCTATATATGCTGATCCGCCATCAGCATAACGGTTCCCAAACCTGCCTGAGGTTTGGTCTGTGGGGAGGGTGTAAGAATGTAGATTCTTACAGTAGCATATATGCTACTATTTAGGACATATAAGTCACCAGAGTGACTTATGGGGTTTGTATTATATAAGCCACCCACAAGGGGCACCTGTAGATAGTGGACAACTATACAGTTGTCCACAAGTAGATTACATAAGAATACTTTTTACTTGTAAACCACACCGTCACAGACACCAATAAAGTTATTGGCTCAGTCTGTTTGTGTGAAACAATAAATTCTTACAGGCTGACTCCCTGTCTGAAGCCCAAGCTGCCCTTGTAAAGGCAAAAGAGGATATGGCTCGATACTATAATCGTCATTGTGAGCCAGCCCCTACCTTTGTTCCTGGTGACAAAGTCTTCCTAGATGCAAGCGACATTAGCACCACTCGCCCCTCTAAGAAATTGTCACATCGGAACCTAGGCCCATTCCTAGTGGAACACAAGGTCGGCTCCAATGCTTACCATCTTCGACTCCCAAAGTCGATGAGTCACCTCCACCCTGTCTTCCCTGTGGTGAAGCTCCTCCCAGCTCCTCCAGACCCCATTCCTGGTCGGAAAGCTCAACCCCCACTTCCCCCAGTTCTTGTAGGGGAAGACAAGCATTATGAGGTTGAACAGGTTTTGGACAGTCAATTCCACCATGGGAAACTCCAATACAAGGTCAGGTGGAAGGGTTATGGGTATGAGCATGATGAGTGGATTCCTGAGACAGATTTAGCAGCCCCAGACCTCATTGCTGACTTCCACCTCCTCCATCCTGGTGCCCCTCATCGCATTCATGCTGCAGATTTCGACACCTTCCATCAAAAAACACCTGTCCCTCCAGCAGGTCTCAGTGTGTCGGGACGTCACACTCTAGAAGGGGGGTGATGTAAGGGGAACCCCATACACTTCTCTATTATCTCTTCTTTCTATCTAATCTCCCCAGTTCTCCCTTCCCCCCATTATCTCCCTTGCCCCCATCTTTTCATTCAAGTTCGCTTACTTAAGCACCTGGTCACGTAATGGGATTGGAATCCAATCCCATTATGTAACTTGGCATCCATTCTCACTCACATAAGCGCTTGTATTACATAATGGGGTTGGATTCCAACCCCATTACATAAACACAGTGCATTCATTCTTCATTTTCCTTTGCATAAGCACCCGGTTACATAACAGGATTGGATTCCAATCCCATTACATAATCACAGTATGTCCCGGTGCTTATTTGTGTATATAAGGGCAACCTCTGGGGCTAGTGGAATATCACACTAGAGCCTGGCAGATGGGAATCCAAAGTATATAAGTTCAAGGAAGGCTACAGGCAAGGATACACACCTGGCAGATGGGAATCCAAAGAGAAAAGCCTAAGGACTCCCACTGCCAAGGTGACTACTAATTAAGGAAAGTCTCCGAACTGACTGAACGTTCTGGGTGCTTAAAACGGAAGTCACATGACCTATGACGTAGCCCAGGTAGGTTCCAACTTGCAGACATCACCGGGCACTTAAATCACAAATAGAAGTGCCAGTTGTAGAAGTGAGTAGGAAGGAGGAGGGGGGGAAGGAAAGGGGAATATTAGATAGAAACAACAGGGAGAAAAGAGAGAGAAAAGGGAGATGGGGATAGAAGGGGTGAACATGAATAAGAGAGGAGAATAGGAGAAGGAGAATAAAAAGGAGCAGTATGAGGGGTTCCCCTTACAGTGTACTCCTTTGGGTAGTTATCTTGGCAGTGGGAACCTTAGGCTTTTCTCTTCGGATTCCCATCTGCCAGGTGTGTATCCTTGTATGTAGCCTTCCTCAAACTTATATACTTTGGATTCCCATCTGCCAGGCTCCTTTTCTCCCTGTTGTTTCTATCTAATATTCCCCTTTCTTTCCCCCCCTCCTCCTTCCTACTCACTTCTACAACCGGCACGTCTATTCACGATTTAAGTGCCCGGTTATGTGTGCAAGTTGGAACCTATCTGGGCTACGTCATAGTTCACGTGACTTCCGTTTTAAGTGCCCAGAATGTTCAGTCTGTTTGGAGTCTTTCCTTAGTTAGTAGCCGCCTCGGCAGTGGGAGTCCTTAGATTTTTCTCTTTGGATTCCCATCTGCCAGGCTCTAGTGTGATATTCCCCTAGCCCCAGAGGTTGCCCTTATACAGGGGGGCAGGGTGGGCCACCTCATCCCCTCTTCCCCTCCTTCCCTGCACCTCTCTCTGTCTCCTTAAGTGCTAAGTGCTAACCTGGGAATACCTCTGGGTTAGCCCTGGGTTCGAACGTTCGAACCCTTACACTTTTTTTGAACCCCAAGAACTAGCTTAGGCTAGATCTAAAAAGAGAGTGCAAAAAAAGCAAACCATATGGTTTTCTGGATAAAGAAGCAAAGAGTGCTTCTTAGAATGTCTGCAAGACTCCAGGTTAGAACCAGGAGTCAAACAAGTCACCCGTCGAGTGAAGCTGACATGAACAAGATCGCAGACGACAATCCAAATGATGCTTTGAAAGAAGCATCAGTGACATCAACATCCAGTGTGCCTGGGACATGCCCAGGCAGCGCCAATCAGAACCAATCAACTGGCTCCAATAGGATAGAGATGGAGGGCTTAAAACCCTCCACATCATCATGCACTAGTGCATGACAGGCAAGGGACCAAGGCCCCATGCAGGAAGGAGAACCATCCAGACATGCGAGCATGACACCCGCACAAGACACTAGAAGAGGAATGCCTGGGGTACAACCTAGGCAGCAGAGTGACACAAGCCGCTCTAGCAAGACAATCTAAAATTGGCGTGTAAGCCCCAAAAGACAAGCCTCAGAGCGAGGCTATTCAACAGAGGAAGAATTCCTTGAGAATGAGCTCATGCAGGAAATCCTGCAAGAGATGGATGATACCTGTCAACAGATATTGTTCACCCATGAACAGAGTGAACAAGCAGCTACAATAGCTACTGAAATGCTAGTCAGACATGATGAACACCTGAGAAAGTTCATAGAAGAACTATGTGCAAAGCAATGCATGCAAATAAAAGGGAAAAAGGCCCTCCATGGAAACAATCCCAATACAGATTGTACAAATGAAGAGGGCAACCTGCAACCTCAAAGGGGAATGAACCCCCCTGGAGAGATACCTAGAGTTCGGAAACAAACTCAGGTGGATGATGATCATTCTGATTGGGGAGTGATGCATAAAGCGCCATGAGACAGAGTGAGGGATAGGCAATCCCTCTTCTAAATTGTCACTGGATGAATTCAATCGGATGATGAAATCACCAAAATGAGCATTGCGGAAACGCAAGACGTGCTTGCAGAGCAAGCAGACTGTTGGGCTGAAGCCAAACGAAAGACTGCCAGAAGGCATCACTGCACTTTAGAATTGAGCATAGAACTGGCGGAACAAGCAGTTGCTGCACAATATCCTCAGGTCGATGGACCTGAGATGGAAGAAGCAGTATGCGCCGCTAGGATAGTGTGTAACAGATACAGCTCATATGAATGAGGCTCGAACGCCAGGCTAGCTGGTGATACACATGTGATTCCAGTTGTAGCCAGAGGAACGCATCAGGCCCCAGTTGGACCTGATGCAGATGTTCCTCAGCAAGCCCCAAGTATACGGCATACCAGAGAGGTACCAATCGGTACCACTCCCGGAAGTCAGTCACCAGCCGACTAACTTTAATGACTGCCCCAACCATACGGACAGGATAGCAATGATGGTGTGCAACATGCTCCATGAGAATCGACATGTGAGTGCTGAAAAATCTGTCTTTGCAAAGGCAGGAATAAAGTTACCTCACCCCGAGCCTTACAGGGGAAGTGCTGATCTCGAAGAGTTCAAGACATTCATCGCAGGAATACTGCGATGGTTAAGCATGAATAACCTGCTTGGACCATCTGAGACTAAAGCTCAGATAGGGTACGTAGGCACTTGCCTTAAAGACGAGGCGTCTGAGTGGTTCACTCAGACGGTAGAACAATGGGATCAAGAGATCCGAGACTGGACCCTTGAGTCCATAGTTGCTGCTTTACAGCAGCAATTCCTACATACTCTGATGCGTCAAACAAATTTGACTCCTTAGAGCAAGGAACTCGTACTGTGGATAAAATCCTCAGTGATATCCTAAAATAGTCAGCGCACATGATAATGCCACCAGACAAGTATTCTATGAATAAACGGTTCTTAGCTGTGCTAAGAACATCTTTGAGGATAGAAGTCCTCAAATGGGGGTACACCCCAGAGACTCACTCCCTAGAAGAGTTGTCACATGAGGCTCGAGTAATTGAGTCAGCGTCCCGTGAGTACTACCATGGCTAGTGGTAGTACGACAATGAAAAAGAATCAGGCTGTGATAAAGCCTGAACAGGCTCTGAAGTCACAGCCTAGTACGAGTAAAGTGCAGCCAGGTAAACCGGCATACAAGCCATGAGTCACACCCACGATACCAGTAGCCACTGCTGGAAATAAAGCAGTGGTGAATAACACCCCAAGACAGGGCACAGCTGGAATAGGGAAAGCACATACATCAGATGTATGTTGCTACATAAAGCCTAATTGCCCCAAATTACGAGACAAGCTGCGCTGTCGGTTTACTTTCAGAAATGAATCCAAAAGACAGTGGGTAGTGGTGTCGTCATTGCACAGCTACTAACACTGGTGTTTGGCTCAGTGCGCTTTGCTATCAGCAGCAACAAAGGTAGAACAAGGACGAAGATGAGGACGTAGCAGTGACAAAGATGATGACGTAATACACTGATGTAAGCATAGATGAGATACAACAGCAAGTGTCACGTGATTGACAAAGCTGGCCTTGACGTAGACGTAGAAGTAGTAGACTTGGACTTAGACTTGGACAAGTGAATCCAACTGAAAGAGGTGAATTGGGGTACACTAAGGTGAAACAGGCCTTATATACATGAGCAGAACAACAAATGATGCGAGTATGCCATACAACGATGTCGTCGACAGCAGACAGGAGAAATGACTAACGGCGAGAGGCA
This sequence comes from Ramaria rubella, assembly GCA_015039355.1. Taxonomy (NCBI): domain Eukaryota; kingdom Fungi; phylum Basidiomycota; class Agaricomycetes; order Gomphales; family Gomphaceae; genus Ramaria; species Ramaria rubella. The sequence continues at coordinate 475,655 of MU134301.1, read as the reverse complement.
GAAAACCAAAATAGGAAGGTGGTTTGTAATAGAATGGAGAAATGAGTCAGGTGGTTGAAGAAATGAAGGGAAATGTGGCAGCGAATTTGAAATAGAAGCCAGAAATAGAATAGAAGTGAGTCACAGACAATAGACCATGTGGAACAATTGGAAATAGAAGTACAGCCAAGAAGCAAGTGAGTCATGTGAAGAAAATGAGTCATAGCCATCCAATAGGATTCCAGTTGTTTGTCAAACATCTCCGAAGATGAGTAAGTGAGTCATGTGACTTGATGACAACTCAGAAACATGTGAAGCAATCACGACACTTGGATACAAATTTCCTCCAGAGAGGGAACGAAGACAAGTCCTGCTTGATGAAGTCTTTGGGGACATCACCGTCGCTCCTGTCTGTTCCTGGTCCATGCTCTTTGATGTACCAGTTATTCCTGAGGACGATACGATGCCAACCATTCACTGGTTCAAAGTTTGGGTCAAACCCGATGACGTAGAAGGGAGCATGGAAAGTTTGATCGAATACCCATATGCAATCGTGAATGCGATAAGGAGGATATGAGGGGAATATTTGGTATGGGCCTTCAGGAGATTCAACATATAGAGGATAGTACCGACGATGTGCAACTTGTGGAGGAGGACTGGACAAATGAACATCAAGGGGAGAACGTCGACTAGGAAGTTCAATGTGTGGCCCAACGCGTATGTCTGGCTTGGCAGTCATCTGAAATGAATCATGGGATGTGGTGGCGGCAATGCTGGATGGCATATCGAAAATAGAATCAATGAAAAATAGAATGAGTGTGGAGATGATGTGTCTGGCAGACTGGAGGTAGCACAGCAGATGATGGTCTGGTGAAAGCTGATGATGATAGGCACGTGTGCAGTGAGCGTCTTTTGTAGTGTAGTAGGCGCTGTCGAGTATCATGCTTGTCAGCATGTTGCAGGTGCACAGATAGAAGCGAGCTCGTCGATGGCTCCACCTGCAATGAGGAGCCATTCAAGTCACAGAGTGTGGCTTGCAAGCTTTGGTTTAAGTCTTAAGACTTGCTATTCGAGTCTTGCGTTCAGCCAGGTTCTGATTGTCTGGCTGCACTTCCCAAGCATTCATGTGGTTCGGAATTACTTCCTTCCCAACACAGATGCATCCTTCGCCTGTGAAGTCAAGGGATATTCCCAATTTACGCAGGAACGGTGTTCCCAGTATTGCATCATAGTAGTCTATGTTCGCTATATTGAAGTATTCCTCAATATTATGCTCACCAAACTGAATGTTGGTGTGGCTATAGCTAGCTATTGCTCCTTCTTTCCTTTGTTATTGCACTCCCTTTCCTTCTTTTCATTCACATGCATATATCCTTATTTATAGCCTCTCAGTGTAAGGGGATGTCAAGGGACAATAAGACAAATGCCTCTAACCCAGGTGTATAACAAGGATAGTGAATATACATGAGCTATCTACTGCTTATATAGATGTATGGAATGCAGGGGCATCTAGATAGGAAACATATCTGAAGGCTATCAACCAATCAATATGCACAGCACTATCTACCAATCAGAGATACTCAAGATAACCTGCAGAAAGATAACTAAAGATAGAGTGTCAGGTCTGTCATGTGTCCATGACAGGTCAGGGATGGACAGTGATAAGGAGATAAGAAGGATGTAGTACTGGGTACACACTCCCCAGGAGCCTACTGGACTGTAGAGTAAGAACTCTGCTGTAGTAGGTGTGGAGTTCCCCTTACACTCAGCCACTTTGCCCCATTTGGACTCAGTTTAGCCCACCCATCCTTTCTCCTTTTTTATTCTTTCTCAGATGGTTCTTATAGTTCACCTGCTAGCAGATTCCTTAGTATTTTCTCTTCAGATTCCTTCCTTAGGTATGTATGTTTCTCTCATCTATCTCTCACACCTTATATATATTCTTCAGATTCCCTTCTGCTAGGTTTGAGTGTGATAGTCCACTCCCTTCAGAGGTTGCCCTATAGCAGATGCCTGTGCCTGTGACATACTCTGGCATCAAGGAAGAAATACACAAACCACCCCAAGGGATGAACTTACTGAGAAAGGGGTGTTGAGGGTTTTCTTGCAATCTATTAGCTGTATGCCCTACTTCTTCAGCTCCAACTTCCTTCTGATCTTCATGTTCCCTAGGCAGCAACAATGGATTGAACTCAGCCATCATTCTACACCAGTGGAGGTAGCTAAGAAAAGAGAAACAGCACAAGCAGACCGGGATTACATAAATACTGAAAACCCCGATGTGACGATATCTCCTCTGGCGCGATGTCACGGCCATTTCGTCCGCAGCCAGGGTTGGAACTGGCCTATCTGATTTCGATGTACGGGATGCATGGCCGTGTGGTCTTTCTTCCACGGACGTCAGTGCCATGGGAACCCATAGTGGTTACACAATTACACATCAACGATTACACACATATTAGAACTTTGTACAGTACATTGTTCAAAATCTAGTATAAAGTATAGGACAGATTATGCAAATAAAGTTCGACAATCCCCCCGTTGGAAAATCAAAACAAAACCGTTCGGAATACCTGAAACCGAAAACTTAGGTATCAAACTAAAAATGCATCAGGCCAATCAGCAAGGGTGAAGTCGAAATGAGAAGAATGGGAATGCGGGGGGAAGAGGGGGTGTCGTGCCATTAGGAGCCGGATCATATCATTTAAATCACCAGACTTGTGTAGATGCAGACGCTTCGTGTTCACGAAAACAACCGAAATACAGTCGGTCTGGATCTACTCGCGAAACTATGGGGAACTCCAACAAAGGTTATTACTGGTTACGGCGCGGATCGCTCACTGCAGGCCACATTTCGTTAGTAATAATTACACAGCGAAAGGAACAAGCAGCGGGACGTACGCCATGTCACCGTATCCCGGCGTCTGACCTTGCTCCGCCAACTTACGCTGTCTAAACGCCTGTACAAACTGACAGTCAGCCACCAACGCACAAAGCACGCCCACTATGCGGCCCTACTAACCTTGCGGTATTTGGTCCGCTCGTACGTGACAAGTCCCACGACGATCAGTGCAATAACGGAAATACCCGCAAACACGCCGAGACCTATAGGCAACACCTGGAGCTGCTGTCCCGGCAGCGAGAACGCAGAGGTAGCGGCAGCTGAGGTTGTAGAGCTGGGGCTTTGCTCTGCGGCTGCTGTTCCTGTGGGCGGAGGGGTGGTAGCTGTGCTAGCCGCGCCCGAGGTCTCACCACTCGCTGTCGCTGCAGAAGATGCAGCTGCAGCTGTTCCAGTCGTGGAGGTAGTTCCAGTCGCGGAAGTAGTCCCAGTCACGGCAGTAGGGGCAGGTCCCTTGATGGACGAAGACGTGGCTGATGCTAAACCGGAAGCAGACTTTATTATGCATATAAGAGCGTATTCCGAGCTACATGTGAATACCACTCACTGATGCGGTGGCCGCGGACGAGGCTTGTGCACTGCCCGAAGAGGCCGAGACTACACCTCCTGACGCCCCGTCAGTTGCAGAGGACGAAGACGGCGTACCGGATGCGGACGAAGCCTGCGCACTGCCCGATGACGCCGAGACTCCACCTCCTGACGTCCCGTTGGTTGTAGTGGATGAAGACGAAGAGCCATTTCTGGACGGAGCCTCTGCACTGCCCGATGACACCGATGTTACACCTCCTGTCGTCCCGTGGGTCGGTGTGGACGAAGACGAGGAGGACGAGGGGCCGCTTGTGGACGAGGAACCCGACGTGGTACCAGTCGAAGATCCAGTACTAACCACTATGAGTGGTGGAGACAGAACTACATTTGGTGGAGATTCCTGAGTGGGTGGTGGAGGCGGCACTTCATTTGGTGGAGACTCCTGGGTAGGTGGTGGTGAAGGCGGAGGTGCTGCCTTGGAGCCAGAACTTCCACCATTGGACTCCAAAGACACAGTGCAGACTTCGCTTTCACGAACTTCGCCCTGTTTATCAGGACTGGTCTCCGGTGTTAGCGTAATGTGACAAGTCTCGGTAACGAGGCCTAAAGGGCTGCAGCGACATGTGAGCAGGACAGAGCGTAGAGCAACTCTGGACATACGTGTTAGTAGTATGGGTTGTCGTAATCGTTTGTGCAGAAAAAACTTCGCGTAGATTCTGACGATGGGCGATTGACGACCTGCGAATAGTATTGAGGGGTGCGCCGCTGGCATGCCCAATGAAACTAAAGATGAAAGTGGCGACGAGGAGGAGGTAGGAGGCGCGTGAGGACCTGAGCATTGCAGAAGAAATGAGGGAGCGGAGGCCAGCTCCTCTCTGTATAATGGACAGGGAAAGAAAGAGGTTACGATGAAGAAAGAAAGCAATGAACGGTGGGGGCCCGCTGGGCGTACGTGAAGATGTGGAATGTCGAGCTTGGCGGAAGGGTCTCCAAGCGGAGTTCAAATATGTCTCCATCAGGCAAAGTATCCCGATACCATAAACTCGATATTATTTTTGTCTAGTATACACTCTCGACGGCCTTGTACACCTTGCCGTTCACGCGTCGTCCTCGCCGCCGCCCGCCCATTATCTTCCCCACAAGCTTAGCCACTATTTCCTGGCACCATTTTTCAAATCCAAGGGACACGCAGACGTTGATCCCAACAACTGCCAAAAGCTCGATACGCGTGTCCACGGGGATTGTCATCAAATTTAGCCATACCGCCAATGCTTGCGGCGGCCATAGCAGTAAGAGGCCGCTAAATGCCGATAACACGCTGATGCAGAATATCAACAGCCCTGTATGTTAATCAGCTCGGCAGCCCCACGGCACGCTCAGATACTTACCATTTGACCACATCGGCTGGCGATATGGTGGCCCAATAGAGAACACCGCAGCGACCAAAATATACTGAAATGAGGACACCAAAAATAACGTCGTGTTCTCGAAATTTGTTGTCTCTAATTTATCGGATCCTGAATCCGGGTTCGGCGGCTCGTACCTGCACATAATGTGTAGCCGATGAGGTCGCGGGCCACTGCTAGCACTCACCAACTGCGTGATCGAACCCAGAAGAAAGTCCAGAACTGCACGCCACTCGTGATTAAAACCTGCCCAATGATGCTAGTCAAAACTTTCTTCGAAACCAGACTTGCGGTCGGTCGCTTAGGGTGTATCCGAGAGAACGGTAGCGTTCGTCCCACTAAATCGGAATCAGCAAAAACGTCGATCTCTACAGGAGGACTCACTAGTAACCGCAATGGGAATAATGATGAACAAGTCTATGTAAAGAAACTGTGTGGCGGTGAAAACTCCAGCAAAGCATGGTGGACAACATGCGTACCTGGAAATCTCCCAATGAAGACGCGAACGAGTAGAGTAGAGTGATTGTCGTAAACTACACAAAGTCAGTGCATCCCCCAAGCATAACTCTCAACTCACCTGTATCAGAGAGTATAGCGCCCTACAAGGTTGTTAGATGCCCACCTTTATCTCCAAGACGATGTTAAACACACACATGTATTTGAAACAACTAAAGCTTGTCACGAGGGCCGCTCGGCCCTCCTTGATCACCTCAATCATACACCCAATATCCTGCGTATGACTCGTGAACGGCGCAGCCACAGATGCTTCCGCCTCAGACAAGGAGAGTCCCACATCCGCCGCTTTCAAGGCTCCACAATCATTCGCACCGTCGCCGCAGAACGCGACGACGTACCCAAGCGACTGCAGGCGTTCCACAAGTTCATGCTTCTCATCCGGCGACATGCGCGCGAAGACCTGCGACTTCACAAGCATCTGGAAATAGCGTCAATGTGCTATAATGTGTGGTATGGCGAGGTGAGCGTACACGCTGCAGCGTCTCAAGCGGCGCATGGTTAATCATCCAGCGGAAGACGTCACCAGTTAGCACCAGAGCGTAGTCGGAGTACGCGATTTCATTGTCGTCCACGAGGTGGGGAGGCGGTGGTAACGGCCGCAAACTATAGTCATCCAGCTTTAGCGACTCGTCGTCTACGCTCGACCAATCCAATTTGGCATTAGGCGTGCTTGCGTTACCTAAACAAATTGTGAGCCGCGTATCTGTTCGTAGGCGAAACAGTAGATGCGCACCAACGAGGAATGTGGGACAGAACACGTGAGCAGATTGGCTAAGGATGGAGCAGTCGCGCGCTACACTAATCGCAGTACGCGCATTGTCACCCGTTACCATCCGGCACCCCAGATGCGCCGCGCGCAGCGTCTGAATGGCAGGCGTCGTTCCCGGTTTAATCTTATTCTCAAAAATAATTAGCCCAAGAAACTTTAATCCAGATTCCGCTTGTTCTCTGTAATAATCCGGATAAGAATTAAGACTGAACATAAAGCCGTCCTCACCGCTTCATCCTTTGCGCCTTGAGCCATGATAACCCTTCGATACTCTTTCCGGCGATCGCAATTACGCGGAATCCACGATTAGTATAGTACGAAAGTAGATCATCGTAATCTCGAGGAACTGCTCGAATATATTTAGTTCCATAGCCCTTCAGGCCCCATGATGGACAAACTTACACGATTCCGGATCGCAGATTTCATTCATATTATCTGGCGCCCCTTTGACGTAAATCTCCATGCTACTACTCTTGAGGCGTTTCACGATGACGCTCATTCGGCGCAGCGCTGAGACAAACTCGAACGTGCGAATAACGCCCAGTTCGAGAAAGTGTGCATGCTGGAAAAGCAGTTAGTCAGTAACCTGTCTTGTCAATCAACAAACACGCACCCTGGATCCTGATCTCAATGCGTCTTCCAAACGGAATCCGCCACTACCTGGGGGTCGAACTACGGTCTGGACCAGCGCAATAGGTCGTTCGCTCGAAGTCTTCTGCTCTGATCGTCGAGGCGCCCCTATGCCCACACGCCCCTCTTCCAAAATCCAATCTGTAAATTGAAACATCTTGACATCCAGGGGGTCACCCATTACTTCGCCATCAATGACCTTGAGAGAATGGCAAGTCGCCAGTGCATGTAGGAAGCTCATTTTTCCAGAAGCAAGGGGGATGTCATACACCTCAGACAGGAGGTCGCCGAATAGATCCCCAGTGCGCTCCAGACACCGAACTCCAAGGACGTCCAGGCCATCTTCTGTGAGAGTCCCTGTCTTATCGAAGCACACAACATTCACCTTGCCACCAACATTGACACGCGATGGGGAAATGCAAAAGACGCCCGCCTTGCGTAGCCGCGCGATGGAAAAACTCGTCCCTATGGAGAGTGTGGCTGGCAGAGCAGGGGGAACCACGACGGTAATTAGATCAAGGGCACGAATTACAATTGTACTCCAGGGAACCTTGATATGAAAAACCTTCCATGAGTTCTGAAGAAACATAACGAGCGGATGCAACATACATGAAGACGTATAAATTGAAACGCGCTGGCCAAGAAGCCAAGCCCTGCAATACAAGCCAAAACGCCGATAAATCGTATGGAATCACGATAGAACTTAAAGCCCATAGGCTTCGGGAACAACATGGATCGTATTAACGCTCCTTTTGTCGTGTTAAAACCTGTAAAAATTATGATTAGATGACCCAAGAACCCAAGACAACGATACTGACCTGTTCGCACTACCATCGCCAGAGCAGGGTTTCCCTCAGCGGGCCCCCTGATCCTGATCACACGGGTACCAGAATATAGATATCCCTTAGCAGTTTGACCAGTTATCTCCCCAGTTTCTCTCCACTTCGAGAGGTCAGAATCTAGTATTGGTGTCTTGCTTATCGGAACACTCTCCCCCGTAAGCATACTCTCATTGACAATCGCGTCTCCTGATAGCAGTAACAAGTCTGCTGGAATGAGGGTGAGTTCTGGATAGCTTATATTAATGACGTCTCCTGGGACCAGGTCGGCAGAATTAAGATCCTGGACTAGTAGAGTATCATCAGAAAAAGGAAGCCGCAGCCGAAAAACAAACCTACAGGCACCATCAACTAGAACACCAACACTACACGAAAATCTAGACATCTCTCGCATCCTGGCGATTGTCTAGGAAACTGAACCTGAGTTGTGCAATCCATACAGACGTGTTGGATTGACCTTTTTGGTCTCCACGAGTGTCGTAGTCACGCTGAGTATTGAGATGAGAGCAATACAAAATGCATAGTAATAGTAGTCATCGATCGACCATAGAATGATACTAGCGATTTGGAAGACATAAAACGGATGGATGATCTAATGGCATTTCTGTTAGTAAAAATAATAAAGAGACCCGATAGAGAGCGAACCTCGTCTACGAGAAGTGCAATCGTCGATTTACCTTGGATATCAATGGAATTCGATCCAAATAAGCTAGATCGTTGCTGTCGAACAGCTTCTGTTAAGCCTGCCTCAACACCCGCGATGGTTTTCCACATAGGATCGCGCCAATCTCTTAAAAGGGGTGAACAGGTAAATTCATACATCCAAGAGTGGACTTCGTGAACTGAACGAACCTAATCGTAGCGAATAATCCAGTATCGGGGTTCAGCACGAAACGGACATAACGATAGTCAATAAGCCTAAGAGATGAAGGTAACTTATCTCCAGGTTCGTCATCGCCTTTTCGAGTGTCTACAGCGGCGATATCGTTTTCACATATGACCCCATGTCCGATGGACGGCAGTGGAGAGGTCGCCTCTGGAAACACGGTGGAAATTGGGTAGGGATAAGAGAGTGTTGTCAGATGAACGACAACTATATCGCGTGACAAAGTCTGGCCCTAGAAGTCAACATACATCTGACGAAACAGCGAATATGGATCGTTACTTCAACTACGACGAACCCATTGTTAGTTTTTTTAAATGCTTTCTCACGAGCCACCCAGCGCAACCATACACGCGGAAACCATTGTCCCATGAGCCCTAATCCTCCAAATGTAATAACACTCCCTAGCGTCCAGAGGCGCTGTCGATATCCAATGATTTCTTGTCCCAGAAAGCGAACGGTAGTGTCTTCATCAGCAAGATGCACCTTTTGTCGACTGGGTGGTCCAGGAGGAGGTGGAGGAGAGGTGGCCCTCGGTAGCTCATCCACGCTGATCCGGGTATCGCCAAATATTGGGTCGCCCGATAAAAAGGGTAACGATCCAACGGGAGAGGGAGGAACAGACCCATAGTCAATATCACTAGGAGATGCAATATCCATACCTTCTTCCAATAAATCATCGGAAGACGCTACATCCTCCTCTTGGGAAGAGTAACCCCAACGCTCTGATTCTTCATCGTCGAGAGCGTAGTCAGAGCCATCAGATCTTGTTCTGGAACCAGTTCTTGGTTGTCGGCGGTCAGACCCCGCCGAGGAAGTCCGGGACAGAGAACGACGGGGAGGACTATGCGCATCAGAGGATGCACGAAAGAGGCGAGCCACGTTTTCAAATACTGAACGAGAAGTGTGAGACTCACGCCGACGCGTGCGACGCTCAGAGTATGAAGTCCCGATATCCATGCCCTCTTCGTCGTCTGTGTCGCCTCCGCCATCCAGGCTTGACCTTTGTGTATCCTGACTTCCCCTGCGAGATCGACGGGACGAGTTGCTGAACTGGTCCTGGCTTCTGCGTCGCTGCCTGTTGTGAGTGGTGATGCGACAAGAGAACGGCCGCTCGTGATGCATAGTTGTTACACTTGAGGGAACAGTGTAATGGCCAGGCCCATCGAATACTGCACCATCGCCGTCTTCACCATAGCCCGCGCTCACCTGAGAATCACGACGTTGGATTCGCTGTGGCTGTGTCCTAAACACTTGATCTATATCGGCCTCCGTTGCACCCTCAGTGTAGTCATGAGAAGAGGAGTGCATCGAACGCGAGGAAGAGCGAGTATCCAAACTCCGAATACGTTCGGTGCCGCCAATACGTTCGCTACGCCTGCGAATTCAATGTACTTTAGCGATCTTCAAGCGAGTCTATTGACATCGCAATATTCTTAACATGTATGGCCTTGTGCCGACGATGCTTCAACTATGGCTGCCACTTAATGGCAGCTGTGGTGCCACTGTAACACGTAAAGGTGACATGTAAAATGTGACGTATAATCATACGTGACTGAATGTCACGAGATTGGCTGCATGCTCAGAATATATAAGTTGATTTGGACCTTGGGCATGGCCCCATAAAATGATATCCAGAAAACAACCTAAGTGCACCCTCTGTGGACAGTTCATGAGAGGTCACCCTAAACAAGGTCACCCATGTCTGTCATGTCTTATGCTATCAAATTTGGATCTTGACTAAATTCACCTTAATTTTCTAATAGTACATGCATTTTGGTACAGTGTGCATGGTCCAAATGGTATCAATCAACTTGCAATTGTCTGCAAAAGAATAGAAGATCAACATCAAAAGAAGCATGGGGCAAAGAAACAGTCAAAAAAAACTAGATTGCCTGGTCCTTCAATTGTTTTAAGTTTTTCTCTTAGATTCTAATGGCTTATTTTTATTAGCCTCAAGACCCATAAAGCCTCTTGTTGTGGCCTCTGGGGAATTTTTGGATTCTGTACCTAATCCAAATTCCACATATTCTGAGTTGGCCTCACAGTCCAGGTCAGAAACAGCCAGGGTATGGTCATTAGATTTCACTCATGGTTGCTGTCTAAAACAATAGTTAAAGGAATGCTCTTTAATCCCAGCAAACAATGTCATGCTTCCACTGGTTGGATGTCAAGCTTTGTCTCTTCCAGGTCCTCGAGCAAAATGGGAATCACTCAGTATGGCCTTGCAACCCAGTTCACCACAATTGAGGAATAATGTTTAGTACTACATATTAGGATTCATTGTGGTTCGGTGTTTACTTAGTAGGATCAGCGATGTTTATGGACACTTACGTAATAGAATTTCAGTTGTGCGCTCTAGCGTAGTCAGCAACGAGAGATTCTGTTTTGCGCGGCGTCCAGGTCCATCGTTGCTGCAAGCAATTGCGAACGTGCGGTGGATTACGTACGCAAACGCATTTGCGCTTGCGTACGTAATCAAACGAGTGGGTCCCATCGGAACAAGTATTGAGTTACCTATGAGGTTGCGTTGTCTGCAACTTGGCTACTGAAAGACCATTAAATATCTGCTAATGCTTCAAAACAAGTTGCCTCGTATGCGTCAAGACTCAAGAGCTTCATTGCAGAAGACTATATGAATAATTTTTTCATTCGCGCCAGAACCTTCATTTTGCAACTGCGATGTAGAATAAAGTCTATCTACAAGACACGTCCACATTACTAGCCAAACCACCGCCAGATCCAATAGAAGCAAAAGAATGTAAACAAGGCACCTCCAATGAAAATGTACATATCTTGCTGACTATGCGACAGTCAATGACATTTAGGGCAGTGTGTCGCGACGAAAGATGCCCACCTTCGCCGTTCAATCCAGCCAATAACATCCCGACTCAACCCCAACGTATTTGCGGCGTCGAGGATTCGCTTTTGGGTCCCTTTGAGTACATTACGCTGGTCGACTAAGTTATTTAAAACCTCTTGCCCCTGCAGTATAAATTCATCTAGCCGTGCTTCCGTTGATTGTAAAAATGAATGTTCATCAAGAGCATGATTTTCACGGAGGCCGGCGTTTGGCATAGTTGCGGGAAGAGGTGTAGGTCCACGGAAGGGAGACTCAGAATGTGGCGAAGGTGGGCTAGGGCCAGGACCCCAGCGTCGCCGCGGTTCGGATGTGGATGGTGATAGGGAATTCGAAGAGGCAAATAATTCGTTTCGCATCGAAGCTGCTTTCTATATAGAAGCGAGTCACGGTGGCTATGAAAGAGCAGATGGCGTGTGACGCACCTCGTTGTTAGCTTGCGTCTTCAATCGCTCAAACTGTGACTTGAAGCTTTGGTAATCCGTCCGAAACTTTTGTACACGCCTGAAAATATTGTAGGTTCAATAATAATGCCACGAATTGTGCGATTGGGCATTCCTTGATCCATACGCACATTAATGCTTTCTCTTGCTTGGCCTTGATCATTTCTCGTTTGGCCATCGAATCGTAGTCATCTACTGTTCTGTGCAAGGCGGCCAAGGAGGCAGAGATTTGGCCTAAGGCAAATAAGCAAAGCAAGCTCGGGTATCGTCCAATGGCGTACCTAGCAAAGACGCAGAGCTTTCCCCAGATTGCATTCGTTCGAGGTCGGCTTGAATGGATGTGGTCTGGCGCACGCCGGAGGTGTACAGCGAGTTCATGGTCTTTCACGGCCTGCGCGATCCAATGCTTAAGGCAACCTCAAAACGGCCCACCGCGACGTGTCTGTTCGTGTGACATGTCACATTCAGGGATACCTCATATGTATTATGTAGGTACTGGATGCTTTTTAACAGCAGAGACCAAGGTACTTCCACAAACTTTCGTGTCACTGAGAACAATTTTAGTAGAGAACGGAAATTGAGAATCTGAAGGCAGAAAATGGATGTCACACGCATATTCCAGGGTGTGATCCAACCCGAAAAAAACAATGTACTTCGACTTTAGATTCCTGGGGAACACGAGATTCACAGTTTAACTAAAGTATAAATCCATGGCACAGAAATTCTATGGTCATAAACAAATTCAAGGTTAAGACATGCGCGATAAGTGAGGACAGTGGGCTAGCTACATGGTGTGGGATATGGATGTGTACAACAAGAGACAAGTAAGAACAGACAAATCGAGACGCAGCAAATGTGCAAGCGAAATCGTCCATGCAAATGATTCTGGCGCGGGAAAAGAATGATGTATGAGTCGTTGTGGGGATATCGGTGAAGTGGATATGATGCAATCGTGGCGCTCGTGAATGAGACGAAGAAATGTGATAGTACTTATGATCATGACATGGACGAATGAGTGGTCGAAGTTATCGTCCAGCAGAAGGTGAGAAGGATGGCTCCCATGCGTGCCTCGCTCGCTCGTCCTCTACAACAGCAGGAATTTCGCCGTTTCTTGAAAGATTATGCCAGTATATGACATCTCCGGCACGTAGTTTCCCCCGTTCAGGGTTAAACACGACGAATTGGAATGAGGCAAATTGGGATGGGTGGGAATTGGGCTCTGGCGGAGATGTATGTAACGCCCGGGAAGCGTAATCAGTCGACATTGGAGAATCTGGAGGGGGTGTGGGAAGAGACGGTGTCGGTCCAATAGCATGGTTACGATCTTGAGAAGGGGGAAGAGCGGGATGGGAGGCAAGTGGTGTCGTGCTGGAATCATGTGAAGAAGGGTGAGATCCGCCAGGGAATGGGACGGCGGAAACGAGGAGAGGCGCGTTCGTGGTTATGCCTGGCTCATGAGGGATGTAATGTCGCTCGCTCGCATTAATTTCCTTGTTGAAAAACACGAATCGGTGTCTGTTCGTGTGTCGATTGGTCGGCGATACAGAAGAGCAGCAACGGTGGCACTGTGGCGAATAAATCCGAAACCTCGCTAAAAAGATTTAAAAAAAAAAAAACGTACGGGAATAACGACCATATATCCGACAGCGTTACCGCAGCCGTGGCAGCAGAGAGTCTGTGTTAGGCATTCACACGTCCGGAGAGGGGGGGTAGGCAATCCTGACGGACAGCCAGCACTATAGGAATAGTTCGTACGTGTCTCGTGAAGGGGAGCATATTCGGGGGGACCTGGGTTGGCGGAGCAATTCACGGGGAGCGCGTCACTGGAGTATAAAGGAACTTCAGGCTGGAGTAGAAGAACGGCCTTGATATAAAATCAGCTGAACACAACGCCAGAAGCGGAATGATTTTAATCACCCTCATGCCCCGATTGGTGAGGAAAGTATCACAGGACTTGCAGTCCAAGATGTAAACTTCCTGCAAAACTGGCGGCGGCGGTACCTGTATAGGTGCGGCCCAAGAAGTGTCGGGATGTGAATGGGAATCGTGATATTGGCCATGGGAGAGCCGGCGTTGCTGTGCGTGTTGTTGACGAGGCTGATGGGAGGACATGTTGTGGGGGCGGGGGCGGGGGATTGTTGAATAATAACGAGTGTTGTTGTGCGACGTCGACGAGTAGATAGTGTCGTTGTGCAACGATGAGCGAGAGTGGGAACGAGGTAAAGAGTGAGAGTTCATATCCACCAGGCCTTCCCCGCCTATAGCTAGCGGATCGTGTGGTCTTAGCAAGAAGACAACTCGAGCACACGCGCAAGTCTCGCGAGTCCGCGAGTAGGCGCGCGTGTATTCCCATATGAGATCATCTAAGCGAGATCTGTTCGTAACCCGGAATCTTTCTTGGGCTATGAGCTATAGACATTACAATCTTCGCTGAGAGACGAATCTCCCCATTAAATCTAATCCGAGGACGTCCGAGGAATTGCAGTCATCTCATCTGTGGCATTGGGCGTGGGTCTGGATCAACAAACTAGCCGAAGCCAAGTAGGAGTCACCCCAGGATCAAAATAGTCCTTGCGCAGAACCTCTAAGGAAAGCGGGGAAGAAGCAGGTCAAGTTCCGACAGAGGTGTTCCGGTATTTAAGCCGTGTTGCGTCAGAAATCTATGTTTGCTTACATCGACACGGCAGCGCGAAAGCGAAGTTTCAAATTGCCGAAGATTCCACGCGGGCCGCAACTGGCGAGGATCAGATCTTTTGTATACGTCGTCGGATCGTAGCAGAGGTTGCTATCGTTCGCAACTGCACATCTATAATCCCGGGGGATGAAGGGATAGAAAACTTACTCGGCATGCTAACTGGGTTTAGATGTATACGACAAGTTGAAAGTTTTTGAAAGGATCCGTTGCCTAATACACGTGTGTATTTCTCTTCATTCGATAGACCAAACCGTAAGAGATCGGGCGGAGGTCAAGATCGGATATGAAGAAGGCAGAGTGTACCGTGCCACAAAGTCAGCGAAGCTCTGGAAATCACCGATGACGCAGACCTTCCGAGGAGACGACTCGTGCAGGATTCAACATCGATTATGAAACTAAGCAGCTAAATGCTCTGGTTTCGGGGTTTCTTGGAATTAGTTGAAATGTGCGCACAAGCAATGTGATAGGGATGAATGTGCTGCACACCGAAGGCTTGGGATATCGGCGAACTGAGGCGTCTCCGAACCCAGAAATAATCGCGTGGTGCTTGCGTGGTTCGGACAAATGTCCCACGGACGGGGACACTTGCCCTAAGTTCTCGGATATATGTCACCGGAAAATTACAGGGTGTCCTGCGCATCATTAGTGTCGAGTAAATATAGGAGGGGGATGTGGAGGTCAGAAAGGTGCAGCACATTTGAAGTGTGGCCATTCCATATTGCAACCATGCACGAAAGTGGCTCTGAGAACCAGACTTAGATGAATTTGAAGGAGCACAAAGACTTGAGAAGACCGAAGTGTCAGTAGACGAAGCGAATCAGCGCCAATATCCAATGAAATTTGAACGCACCAACTTCGAAGAACTAAATCGTTGTGGCGACAGCATAAGATATCTGGATCAACGGTGTCGTAACGCCTAACGTGAATTCTTCTGAGACAATTTGGAGGAGAGCACTTGAGACTTATCATGTCCAGCAATTCTCAAGTCAGTTGAGGTAATACGACGGCCAAATTCAAGTTCATGCTCCCGGTGTGGCGAACCCGGTTCGGCCTCACGTGACTGAGTTCAAAGTTCAACGTCCGCTTGTGGCTGATATAAGCTCGTGCCACCGGCGCCATACCTTTACTCTTTACCACCATCATCTCCTTATAACCACTTCATTTTTCTATTTGTACTCCGTGAGTACTTTGAGATGAAGATCTGGTTGCGGCCAGAAGCTCACTTTGGTGTATGCCACGCCTTTTAGCCTTATCAATATGCAGATTTTCGTGAAGACCCTTACTGGCAAGACCATCACCCTTGAAGTCGAGTCGTCGGACACGATCGATAACGTGAAGGCCAAGATCCAGGACAAGGAAGGGTGAGTGAAGTGAGATTGCGGCGGGATCAAGCATTACTCACGTGTAACGTAGCATTCCCCCTGATCAACAACGCCTTATCTTTGCTGGCAAGCAACTCGAGGATGGGCGTACACTGTCTGACTACAACATTCAGAAAGAGAGTACCCTTCACCTCGGTCTGTCTCGCTTTCGACTCGGTGTTTCGATGTTTCTGAGTATACTCCCACTCAGTTCTCCGTCTTCGTGGAGGCATGCAAATCTTTGTCAAGACCCTCACCGGAAAGACCATCACACTCGAAGTCGAGTCCTCTGACACGATTGACAACGTCAAGGCCAAGATTCAAGACAAGGAAGGCATTCCCCCAGATCAGCAACGATTAATTTTCGCTGGAAAACAGCTTGAAGATGGTCGCACACTTTCTGACTACAACATTCAGAAAGAGAGCACGCTTCACCTTGGTCTGTGGTTTAACATTATTATTCAGCTATTGAAATCTTATCGCATGGAATGTTCCTTCAGTCTTGCGTCTTCGCGGTGGGATGCAAATCTTTGTTAAGACGCTTACGGGAAAGACCATTACGCTCGAGGTTGAATCATCGGATACCATAGACAACGTCAAGGCCAAGATCCAAGACAAGGAAGGGATCCCACCAGACCAGCAACGTTTGATTTTTGCTGGGAAGCAATTGGAAGACGGGCGTACTCTTTCTGATTATAACATCCAAAAGGAAAGTACATTGCACCTTGGTATGTTTGAAATAAATTCACACTTTCAGACGTTTGACTTGCATATCATTAAGTATTGCGCTTGCGTGGCGGTATGCAAATCTTCGTCAAGACGCTCACGGGAAAGACCATTACCCTCGAAGTCGAATCCTCGGATACCATCGATAACGTCAAGGCCAAGATTCAGGATAAGGAAGGGATCCCACCAGACCAGCAACGTTTGATTTTTGCAGGAAAGCAACTGGAGGATGGGCGCACCCTCTCTGATTACAATATCCAGAAAGAGAGTACTCTTCACCTTGGTGAGTGGTCTTCGTACGATGTCATTGACGTAACTAATTAAGTGTTGCTCGAAGTTTTGCGTTTGCGTGGGGGAATGCAGATCTTCGTCAAGACGTTGACGGGGAAGACCATCACCCTGGAAGTTGAGTCATCCGACACCATTGACAATGTCAAAGCGAAGATCCAGGACAAGGAGGGTATTCCCCCAGATCAACAGCGTCTGATTTTTGCTGGGAAGCAGCTAGAGGATGGGCGGACTCTTTCGGACTACAACATTCAGAAGGAGAGCACCCTGCACCTTGGTATGTTTGTTGCTCCTTGTGCATTACTCGACCCCTGAAGGTGTTGCCTGTAGTTCTTCGTCTACGTGGTGGATGCTGATGAATACTTAGAACCTGTAAAACCTGCCATTCCTTTCACACATCATGTCTGTTATATTACACGGTGAATTGACAACGCTTGGATGTTTCGTGGTTGAAGATGCGCTGCTACAAATTGAATGGTCTTCGAAATTAACATCTGATAGTGGACTACCGACTACCTTTTCTTGCTATCATCTGGCATGTTGGATGTGAAAGAGTGGTTTTGGGCCGCTCGCAGCTAAGCCTTGAAGTATCCTCGAGGTTGGATACGATGCGCTCGGGTTCAAAGCGCTGCGGATTCAACGTATGAGCGGGAGGCTCTTTCCCCCGCAGCATTAAATTTGATATTCGTTGGTTGAAAAGGGTCATCAAACCCTGGGCCCGATTCCCTCTCTTAGCCAGCATAATGGGTTTTGGTGAACATGATTGAAACCCAGAAGTGCAGTGAACTTCTAAGTTCTAGTACTTGTCAGCCCATGGCAGCATGTATACGGCGTGGATCAAACCTACGTATACTTAATTGTAAGAGAGATACTTTCCTCTCTCCTCCCAGTCGCTTCCAATAACCCGGGGCATTCGTGCAGTGGTAGTCGTAACGGTCTCTTCATCGAACCAGTCTAATTCCATATTGAAAATGGTTCAGTTTCCCAAAATACTTGAGGCCTGTATAATGAGGTGGCTGTATGGACTAGGGATGGCTCAGAACTCCACGAGTGACATTGAGCCACCCCACCGGCTTGAAATCCCACAGCGTTCGATTGCAACAACTTGAAGTCAACCGATTAACAAAGCGGAATGTTGACGCATTAGCTTGGAGTACAATTCAATGTCTTGGGGTAGCCTTCGATATTTGAGGGATGTGGAGTTGCATACTTGCGAAAGAATATGGAAGTGACAGGTGGCAAGAAAATGTTTATCTGTATAGTGAGAACGACACGAGGTGCCAGCTGACAAGCGATCGAACATGCAGTTAACACACGGCATCGAGCGTTGGTTCAGCCCAACTACCTCACGCCCTGACCCACCTCAGTTATATCATGCGAACAAAGTGGAGGCTCCTTAGTGCGTCGAATATCTGTCGTAGGGGAGGATTCAATTCCGTACCCCCTGCCGCTTTCGCCTCATACTTTCAAGCAATCCTGTTGCTCCTTGCACTAGTTGCGATGGAGAACCCTCTGCCAAGCCCTCGACCATTTTATCACGACTATCTTCACAGTGCGGATGTGCCCTCATGGGTAGGTAAAACCGAGGCGTGGGTAGAAGATCAAGGGATTTGGGGGCCAAAATTGGCCACACAGACGACAAGAGACTGGGTCTGGACACAGCAAATGAAGGAGGCCGAAAAGCTCGAAGCTGTAAGGAGAGCCAGGGAGAAAGCGGCCGATCGGAAATTTTGGGAAGCGACGGCGCGAAGCATCGACAAACAAGCCCAGCGATGGATGGTTCGGGCTGAAGCTGCGCGGAAAGCCGCGTTGCGGGAGGCAGAGAAAACGAGGGAAATACAGGAGGAAGTCCGGAAAGTGCGGGAGAAGTCGGAGGCCCGGGAGGCAGAACGGCGAAGATCCCGAGAGGAAGTGCGAGTAGCGAGCGAAGGAGAGCGGACGACGAAAGTACGCAAACAGCGCGATAATGCAGCCAAGCGGCTCGTGAGTGCTTGGAATGCATACGAAACACGATGGACAACTCTACAATCCTCTCGGGGTGAACAGCTCACCTTTCGTACGGTGCCATGGCCGCTAATATGCACGCCATCATCACCATCATCAATATCCGGTGCCAACATCGCATTTTTCCTTCTCTCTCCACTCCATTCGGGCAACAAACCCCGCAAAGAGAGAATTCGGGAAGCAATGCAACGTTGGCATAATGATAAATTTGAGCCGAGGTACTTACCTCGGGTTGTAGAAGGCGATCGTAAAGCAGTGAAGGAGGGGGTCGATATTGTGGTCAGGTGCCTCAATGAACTCCTCACCCGTCAACCAACAAACACCTGAGGTGTGTTGAACTTGTTGGCTCCAGTGCACCGCTTACTCATAGGACAGATCCTTCCTTCCGATGATTATGTGCTTGCGTCTTTCTAGGCAGGATCCTGTGAATGCATCCCATTGTTGTCGCGCCCTGAGCGTCGATCAAATGCACTGGCAGGACATACGGGGAGATTATCCCGAGTAGACAGGGTATAGTGTATATAACGTGGCGTGTCGCTCCGTGGATCATTTCGTACGCAGAGTGCAAACAGCGGGGTTGAAGCAGCTATAACAGAAACCCTGTACTTGCAGATACTCTATGTGATAGAGTCTGAGCCTGAGTCTATTAATGCCGTCGTTAACCACTATGTGATGTTGGGATGGTTTGCATGAAACCTGCGAAGACTACCCCTCTAAAGAGTACATGTCATGAAGAGAAAGGCTTTCGGGGTAAATGGCTCACAGTAAGAGTGGGTGGTAACTGGGCGAGGGAAGTACTTGTTCAAGACTCAAGTTGGGTACTTCGCTCGAAAATTGGGGAAAGGCGTGTATAAGGCTGTTAAATACTAATTGTTAATTGGAACCCGATAATGATCTGCATCTTTCATGCCTGTATTGCCAGTGACACTGGTTTTCAAACATTGCATTCCCAAACACAAATAGCGAGACACTGTCGGGGAAATCTTTAAAACAACTGTCACAAAAGGAACCCACTGGATTTTCTATGTTCAAGTGACCCAGTTACACGTCTCTATCGCAGACGTATTCTAATCGCTCACCCATTTTTGTAATCTGCAAGTTATAGCACGACGTGAACAATGTGTCAGGGTTTCATATATGCCAGATTAGACTACTGATACCTAATGCGTTTGCGCTAAACGCGAAGACTTGCAGTTGCTGGTTTGAACTTCTTTGAGGTTCTAGTTTACATCCGGCGTCTAGCTTAGTCATCACATACCAAACAATGTCTACAAGCAACTCTTCGCTCCTCACGCGCTCGCACGCGGTCTACTCTGCAAAAAAACGAGCGAGAAAGGCGCAAATACAAGAGGTAGTCTTCGATGATGATGCACGGAGGTACGTTGAAATCGTTTATATGATCTTGCTCGTAAAAAGCGGAACGATTTGACAGGGAGTATTTGACTGGGTTTCGAAAGCGAAATCTCCTCAAGAAGGAAACCAAACGAAAGAATGCTCAGGAGAGAGAGCGACTAGAGAAACTGGAATTGCGGAAGCA
This sequence comes from Ramaria rubella, assembly GCA_015039355.1. Lineage (NCBI taxonomy): Eukaryota > Fungi > Basidiomycota > Agaricomycetes > Gomphales > Gomphaceae > Ramaria > Ramaria rubella. Next base: position 455,292 of record MU134301.1, on the reverse strand, counting down.
GGTACATTTGAATCACTATGGTTCTCTCTTGTGTTCCCACTCATTCGATTGCATAGCATCGAAAGGAACTGGCAGAACGTGCGGCACAGAATGTGAGAGAAGTGGAGGGTGCCTTTGGCATGTTCCCTGGTAGGTGACCCGGTTGTAATCTTGTCAGAAAGCTAACCAATCGTTCAAGGGGATGTTATTACGAACTCTGACGTCCGGACTCACGATGGCGAAGCTCAACTTGAAGAAGAACTTGAATTTGAAGATGAAGAACAGCTTGCCGTCGTGACCGTTGTTGAAGATTTTGCAGCAGATTCGCTACGCCACCCGGAGCCATTGAAACAGTCAGATTCGGGGCAACGGCACCCAGAAGGTCCCCGCGAAAAAGGTGCCGCGAGTCCCGCAACCCCAAAACTTAGACTAAAAGCAAAGTCGAACAAGGTCCATTATGAGACGAAGGCTGCTAGGAAAATGGAGAAGACCAAGCAAAGAGCCCGAAAGACCGAAAAGGCCGAAAGAGCTGGCAGTAAAAAGAAAAGAGGAACGAAAAGATGAGAGATCCAGAGACGGTGGGTGATAATTACATGATGATGTGGTTTGAAAGCTGAGATGTTCTGTACTTATGATAGTAGTTAGATAGGCTTTCGCTTCACAGTAGCCGTGGCTTCTACATTTTGACGACCTCACCTTCGCCGACGTCTTATAGAACCCATGTATGTGAACGCCAAGTTATTTGTCACGGGGAAGTCACGGGTAACGCTGCCTATTTCGACCACGTGCCCAAAATTAGATTTGGCATTCGGGGAAGTGAACCCACGCCCAACCTCAAACGTTCGATTTACACTTATAGCATCCCCCCCTCAAATGATAAATTTGAAAGCGGTGCCTGTGGCTCTTCAGTTACATAAGTATTTCTGCCGCCGGCAGCCGAAGCAACATATAAATGATTCATTTGCGGTTTTATCATTGTTTCTCGACGCGTCGATCATGGGTGTTCTTTCCTCAGAACAGATATCTTTCTTTGCTGAGAACGGCTACTTGATCATTCGCGATCTTTTCACTGCAGACGAAAAGGCCAACATCATCGAATGGACCAATGAAGTAAAATCGTGGCCCGAAGACAGCGACCTCGGTTATCTGCCATACCAGGAAGTCGATGGCAAAGGCAGAAGAATTCTCTGTAGGACAGAGGTGGCTATGATGATTTGACCGTTACCTCTTTGCTCAGGCTTTAAACACTAGAATTTTGCCAACTATCACAAGGGCTTTAATGAGTTGCTGAGAGGCGAGAGGTTGAGAAATCTCATCGGAGAACTATCTGGCGATAAGATGCAAGTTTGAGCTGTACTACACCCTCCTGTACGCTAATCCTTGTTGCATATCAGGTATCTCTTTAAGGTGCACAAAACATCCAGAGAGTCATTCTCGTTGCTGACTTCCCTATCACTTTTTTTTCAAGGAGAAAATTAGTTCGTTCCTATCATTCTGAATTAGGATGTGACGACATGCACACATGCGGAACTTCGCAGATTATAAACAAGCATTCGCAGGCGGCTTCGACGCCCACTTCGACGCTCCCGCATACAACCATATCAAAGCACAAAAGCATTTGACAGCGCTCATAGGTGTCGAAGATGCTACGCCGGAAAATGGATGCCTCGAAGTCGTACCTGGCAGTCATGTTGGTACCATTCCCCTCAACCCCAACTTGACGATCACAGAGGAGTGGGCGAAGTCCAAGGAATGGGTTTCCGTACCCCTTCAAACAGGTCAGTACAATAGCCCAGGAATCAAGTATAAACTGCAAAACCCTTAAATGGCCAGGTGAACTTCTCATTTTCGGCTCCTATCTCGCCCACCGGTCGGGCCCTAACAACTCACCCAACGGCAGAGCCAGCATCTACGCTACGTGGGCATCGATTTTTCTTTCTCATCTGACACACTTCAACATTTCCCTCAGGTACAACACTGAAGCAGACGGTGGGGATATCCATGATGCATATTATGCACACCGTACAGTGCTGTGGCCCGCCACGGCAAAGCGAAAGCCAGGCGAAAATTACGAGGAGGGAGCCGCACTCTACGGTATAACAATTGCTGTCCCTCTGTAAGATTAACGGTGACACTTGATCTTCACAGCTTGGGGCACGCCGATGGAAACGGTACAACAGTCAGTGAAGGTATAATTCTCTTAGGTGACCGATTCGCCTAGTATACACTATCAGTCGAAATTGCGTGCAGTAACCCTGTGCGACAAGACAAATAGTATTTTCTATGCGCTCACCGGCATGTTAAATTTAACCATGTACTTTATCTGCCTTACTTCCGAGATTTTTTGCATAAGAGTTGCAAAGTAGGCATCCACCTGCTGTGTGACTGACTGACGCGTCTGGTCACGTGAGTCTCGGCTACTCTTTGTGTTCGTGACCGACTCTTGCCACTGAGCGACTCAGTCAGTATACAGCATCTTGTTGCCAACTCCTTTCTGTCGTTGCTTTTCAAAATTTCACCACCAATATTCTCAACCGTCCTCCCTAATCTTAGACACATCTGGCCTCTACATTGGCTGCATGCGGAAGCACAGGAGAACGAGTGCCTACTCCTCTCCCAGACACGCGTCCGCTTTCTTAGGCACGGCGATAAATCGTAGCAGTCCCCTTCTGGAAGTTGCACATAAGCCCCGTCTGACCAGGTAAGGCCCAGAACCTCACTGGCTTCGCGCTGTAGCGCTACGCGTCCGTCGTCTTGTATTAAACCCTGGGAGATCGCCTGTCAATTGTCTCGTCGCCGGTGGGAGATAGGCCAACCATTAGTTTCTGATACATACGATTGGGACCTCGTTCCCGAGTACTATCCTGCCTGATTGCGTGTTGGGGGATTAATGAGTGTGCAATGGCTTTTGGTGATTACTCTTCTGTTCGCTTTTCTCCCTCAACCTTCCCTTGCTCCCCTCATCGTCTCTGTCATAGAGCTACGAGAGGGAGGCTCTCTTTCTCAGATGAGCGAATTTTTTACTCTTCACATGAGATGTCAACTTCATTTTAGACTTGGTGTTGATCAACTCTTCTGGAACACAAGATTTTTTAATTTCAGACTTGTTCTGCAAATTCTGAAACTGGTGACGTTATTCATTGCAAATTTCTCCTCATCTAACATAAAGATATGGTCTTAGACTTAAGCATATCAGGCCGCAATACTCCCAATAGCCATCTGACGATATGCGTCCAACCCTGGTGTCTCCAAGTTAATGATCTTTGCTGCATCATCCCACTTCCTTAACTGCAAATAATTGGCATTAGCATCGTGATCATGGTGGAATACGAAAGGCAAGATGCGAATCGCGAACAAACATCAGCTTACCTGGACTTTTTCTTTCCATAAGGGATCGCGCTCAAATTCTTTGACTTGTTCTTGTGTGAATGGACCACCTTGCATCACAAGAGATTTCTGGGAAGCAGACGAGAGTGAGGCATGGTAACTTTCAGAAGTCGCGCAGAGATAGCTTTCGGGCGTATCATCAGCGTCGTTCAAGTTCGACAAAGAAGTAAAGTCATCTCACCGCTTTGCAACGACGTGCGCCTCGACTAGACTGCAAACTTTTCTGTATTTATTCCGATCAGCTCCACTCAAGATTCACGTACAAAAATCAAAGAGCAACTAGAACTCACTCATTGAATCCTAAGGACCGCAGGTAATCCGCACCAAGTTTCTCATGGCCGCATTTACCAACATTTTGGCCCTCATAGAGCCTATAATAGACTCAATAAACGCAGTTGAATTGGGGGAGACGTCGGGACTTACAAGGCGCGCGTTTCGATGCCTGGCAAGAACTGACCAATGTCGTGGAGGAGAGCCGCGACAATGGTATCCGTATCAGCTTGTGCAACGGAAGCCTGATACGCTGCTTGCAGACAATGTTCCTTCGGCGATATCATTAAATACTTCCTTCAACACAAGGGAATACACGCACGAGCTGACTGATCTCTGAGCTCGCGCATAGATTTTTTTTCAATTGTGAGTAAGACAAGGGAGCCCGGGAGTCCCAACAAACTTACGTTCGCCAATACTTGCAGATTCATCAGTTTATCCACAGCCAGCTAACGAAATCAAGAGTACTCACTAATCGCCTTCACCTTGATCCTGGAGGAGTTTAAAGATGGCGTTCACTCGCCCCTCAGGTGTCTTTTGCTGCTTGTCCGATTTGCTCATTGTTGTCTCCCGTAGCGGTTGCAAGTCCGTTTAATATTGACACGTTCGAAGTTCGAACGATACTCACGCCGATGTAGGCCGGTGTGCGCACGTGAGCGATATACAGTGTCACGGTCACAGCTTATTTGGGTGACATCTGTGACGATACGCGTTTGCTTACATGGTTCAAACGTCTGCTGTAAACATCATCATCCAGCTCACTTTCAAGGTTATTCTATTTGGGTTTGGGCATACCACAAAACCTACCAGACTTACTAGAAGTGCTGACTATGGACGAAAACCATAAAATGATAATACCCTAATTGGCAAGTTTTTTCACAGCTTGTCACCGATTTGAAATATATTTTGTTCTTTTCAATGTGAGTGGTGTGCTTCTTGCTGACATACCTATGCTTATTCTCAGTAGGTCAGCGACGGTTGATGACGTCGCTCCTTACGATTCTTCGTATTTCATTAATACCGAAGGGTATTCATGTTCGAGAGACGAGCTACAATATTGATGTGTATCTAATTCACTATCCTGAAAGGAGATCTATGTTGCCGTTTCGAGTGACCCTACGCGCCAAGCCTCCAGCTCCGAGTCGCCGGTTCACACAGCCCATTTCCCAATACTACTGTGAGATTTCACGGATGTCGCAACTGTGCCGCGCACTCACTACCGCGCTCGGAGATGGGAGATACCACCGTTAGCATGTGGACACCTTCCCTACATGTCGATCTTATGATTCACCATCTGGCACATCCCATACTGATCAGTGGGTTTGCACACATATTTTCTGAGGCTGAGCCGCTGTTATGACCCCACACATCACATTATCATTGCGACATCGAACACGCCCCCGGCGATGTGAAATTGAATTCTAGCCGGATATGCATATTCTTTGATGGCGGATTCCCCTTTACTACAGATTTGCTGGAAACTAGTCCGGTTCGCGCTCACGAATTTTGCTAGCAGTTTCTGGCTTTCGGGAAAACTGAGATTTCTTTATATAATTTGATCGATCTAGCTCGCAAGATCCAAGCTCGCATTTGGTTGGAATTTGAGATATTGCCGGTGCATCGATTTCTTTTCATACAGCTGAAGCGCGCGAATAACGACCCTGGAACAGCTTCCAATCGTGCATTTGGAAGGATATGCAAGTGATTAATAGATCGTTGCGAAGGCCACGACAAAAAAAATTCAACAATTTCTGGATGTCCGATGCAGCAGATGATACCAATCCAATACTCGATTACATGCCCTCATATGCATGCACAAGGATTTGTTTGTCATTATGTATCTTCTTCATTTCATTCACCAAGCGACGGGAAAGGGAGTAAACGTAGCTGCAACGCACACACCTCATGGTTTCCGCACCGCTACCTGGCCTTAAGCACCCCATAAATGCTGAAATATCTACTGTTGCGAGCTTGACTTGAAAACCCTCTTACAACAGGCTCAGAAGCAATGAGCGTATCAACTGACGCTGACACCCACAGTCGCACCGCAAGCTTTATCGATGAGTGCGTCACATTAAACGTCTCAATCAGCAGAACGATTAATTTAATCCCCTGTAACAGCGATAGACCTATTCTTCTGGCTCAGCTGCGAGAAGCGACCAGAACGCCCTCACCCGCAATAGACATTCTCACCGATTCTGCGTTGGTGCGGGCGATTACGAGGCCCTCGACGCCTCGGAGGAATTCGGGAAAACATGCACACAGGTCCAGGGCTGAGTCACTTGAATTACCGCTGCTGAATCTAGTTCTTAATGAAGAAGGACGCCAGAGCATGCAACTCAAGACGCTCTTGAACTCAACGACGGACCGCCTCGAATATGAGATGCGACGAGCTGATGCTGTGCAGAGACGCGCAGAGTACGCCGAGACGTTGGTGAAACAGGCCAACGAGCGCATCGCGAGCATGACAGCTTCTCGGCACCAGATGGAACTCACCCTTACGCAAGTTACCGAAGAACTGAAGAGGTACAAGCAGCAGCTAGAAAAGACGGAGATGGAAGTCCATCAAGCTCAGTTAAGCATTGATGACCTAGAATACGAGAAAAAGAGTATAGAAAGGGAAGCGAGACAAGCTAAGGAGGTGGCCAGACAGTTCGAGAAGGCCTTGAGCGAGAGTGATGCACGCGAGCGAAGCCGTCAGGAATCGCAGAAGTCTGCGGCAGAGCGGTATGTGGATGGTGTTATCGAAGGGAGGATGGAGGGATGGAAAACAGCGAAGAAGATGGAGCGGGAGAACCGCAAGAAAATATACACCGCAGGTTTCGAGGCTGGTCGAATGGAAGGGTTTGAGGCAGGGAACTCAAGGGGTCGGGCGTACGAGCGACGGAATGCTATGGAGCCCTTTGACAAATTCCTAGATAGCGAAGGGTATTCGGACGAGTAAGTGAATGTGGTGCACAGCACTTGTACAGCACTCACCCGAAAGTCACAGGAGATCGAACTCTGCATCAACCGTCTCTCAGCGGGACTGAGACGCCAGTGCACTCGTGGGATCTATACCCATCCCTCGGCACAGGAAAAGCAAGCAGAGAGTGTCATCATTGCCCTGTTTGGGCTGGTGCCTTGAGGCCACCGTTTTAGCACACAACCTACGAATATCCCCAAGGAGTAGACTTGGACCGTCGAGATCATTGTAATTGGGAGTGTTGTCTTGGGGTCGTCTCTCAGATCTGTCCCCTAGGCCAAGCTCCCCCAGCGCAGAGTTCATCTGTATCGAAACAGGTTACCATGGAAAAGATTGAGACTATACAGATGCCGTGGCCGAAAGGCATAAACTGTAGCATCACGGGCTATCCTGGGCTGTTTAGAAGGCTGCTGATGGCACCGGTCAGGTTTGAGCGCCTCGCAGATTGATCAAAATTCAATACTTAATTAGATCTCACTATCTTTCTCCAGCCCATACCACTCGGACGAACGCTATGACAGACATCCAAACTCCCTTACCGTCTCCCAGCGTCGGTGTACGTCGCAAAGGTCCTAAGACATTACCTCGCCTGCCGCCATCCGCGTTCAGCCCACCTAATTCGGGAACATCTGAAAGATTTCCGCTACCTCCGAGCCCGTCTACGACACATCCTGTCGCAGTTATTGACGGCTACGTATCAGCCAATGAGGTGCTTCAGGACTGGAAGGAAAATATCGGCCATAGTGCACCCCGCAAGGTCAACGGTATCGTCTTGGCTTTGCCTGCAGGCTCCTCGGCAGATGTTGTCGATCAGTACGTCCTGGAATTGTCATACTACTGTTCAGATCTCATTCTTTTTGAGTAGGATTGTGCAGAAACACCCATCGTTGAAGATTCTGTCAGTCATTCTACCCATCGATCTCAATCAGGGTCCCCTTACCAATGTCCCCAATTTTGGAGCGGGCATTGGCATATCGTTATCACTTTCATTTGTTAAGAACACTCCTCAATTAGTCGAAGGAGTAAAATGGGCTCTTAAGAAAGGCTACATTGTGGACATTGACGTCCCGCCGCCTGTCAATGAAAGCGGAGAGGGTTGGGAGGGTCTCGAAGAATTGCTGTCCGCCGTTCTGGGATCGAGCGAAGAAGGCAAAGAGACAGCTCCTCCAGGGGCTATTGTTTTATGTGTGTAAATGCCACTCTGATGTATACCGAGTTCTAACCTCTTCAATAGCAAATATTCTTCCGCCTCCACACGATCTCAACATCTCCATTGTGAAACTATTAAACCACCCTGCGTATCGTGCATATCAATCTAACACAGCATCCTTATCGCTTTTCCCCTCCGTGTATGTTAAATATACTCCCCCACGCTGGAATGCTCCCACCCCGGCTGCTGGGAGTGCTCCTTCAGAAGGAAGCAAAGAGAAACAGGAATGGAAGAGGAGAATCAAGATGTACCGTAAGTCGTCTCGATTGCTTGTACCGCCACCGCTGCCCTTCATCTCATCGATGTGTGATATAGTCGGCCCCTCCGTCGAGGCATTTGGTTATCAGAGGATAATCTATGGCTCATCGACTTCCACCCCTGGTAGCGACTCTAGTAACTGGTATGAGATTGCCCGGGAGTCATTGGCCGAGCTAGGAATTGAACAAGAGGACGTTGACGCTGTGTTTGGACGCAATGCGCTCACGTTGTATGGTGCATAGGGTGTTTTCAAAATGCTAATGAACAATGTAGAGTAAGAATTGCCTACAACTTACTTATATATATATACCATGTGTGCATTCCGCGCCTGTCCTCCCTGGCATTAGGTATTGGTGTTCTAAATATGCGTGTCTGAAGCGCGTGACTTGTCACCACGGCGCCTCGAACTTGCCTGCCACCTTGCGTACACATCCAGTCATCTGTTTATGTGAACAAAGGTTAACACTGTATGGAATCAAACAATGCACAAGCTACAGGTCATTCATCTGCGAAGGAAGACGAGGAGGTTGCGCGCCGCACGAAACGCGTGAACCTCAAGAGCCTAAATCTAGAACCCCAAGGTATGTCCATACATAATTCGTACGCCATTAGCTCTAGTAACATTTTTGATTCAACATCATAGAAGAGCCTACGAAAGCGCTAGATTCATCCTTGAAACGCCATACGGCCCTCATCAAGCGCATGCGTCAGTCGATCGGAAGCGACAACCGTGACCATATTCTCAAGGATGTTGACACGCTTTCTCTGGAAAAGTACATTGAGGAGCTTGCCAGTGCTGCTGTAGAAGGCGTTGGGAGATGCAAGACCGAGAAAGACATTTGGAGCGCAACAGAGGTACGTGCGCTTACACTCACTTACACTTGCCGCTATAGCTATATTACGTGGCACAGGTTATATCTGCGTTTCACCGCCGATTCCCCAAAGCTTTCACGCCCACTGTTATTGGGCTTTTTCAAACCACACTTGCGTCCCCGTCTCGCTCGGCGCTGACCGCACTAGGATCTGAACAGCGTGACAAAGAGGATAGTGCGCGCGTGGCGCGCCAGCGGCCTGTCTTGCGTGTATGCTCTGAACTTGCACTCGTGGGACTTATCAGAGATGCGCCCAATCGTAGCGGGGGAGAGTGGATTATGAAGGTGTTGAGGGAATTGGTGAGCTACTTTGGGCGTTCACCTGAGGATGAAACCCTTACTTTACCAAGCTTTCGAACGACCCCAGTTTAGGCTCTCTTCCTTTGCTTACCACGTTCCTCAAGCACTTCTCGCGACCGTACATGGGTTTGACCCCCCCAAGCGCGAAACAAATACCGTCTACTTCTGAGCCGGGTGCACTTTCAGCTGCGGTAGAGAACGAGGACATTATGCAAAGCTCTCTTTTGGACGAATCGCAGGAGCTAGTCGAGAAAGACATTCGTGACCGCTTCAAGAAGATGTGTGAGGGATATTTTGAGCAAGTGTCTAAGAAACTCCTTGTGGAACACCATGTTTGTTGATTTTATAGCATTATTACTACTGCTAATATCGTTGTCTTTATCATTGTCATAGCGCCTTCAAGAACAGGATAAGCGCAATCATGAAGCTTATATTCGATCAGGCGAAATCTTTGAAGATCGTCAACAAGCGTATGAGAAGATGACAAAAAGTTACGAAAAACTTCTGACTGGATGTCAAACGTAAGTGATCAGTTTCGCTATTTCGACCTCCTGAGTTATTCTGACAATCTTCCCGCAGCCTTTCCGATCTTTTATATCTTCCTATGCCTTCCCTTCCTACCAATACACAGAAGAACGAATCTGTGCTTTTGCTTTCCACGTCTACCGGCGGCCAGCAAGACCCTGAAGAAACGGCGTTCCCTACGAGCGGTAAATGGGAAGACGAGGAAGAGCGGCGTTTCTACGAAGACCTGCAGGACTTACGCGATTTCGTCCCAAAGAGCGTGCTGGGTCTTGACGGAGGCGAGAAGGGAGGAGAACATGAGAAGGAGGAAGAAGGAAAAAGTGATCCAGATGCTAAAGCAAAGGAACGGAAGGAGGTCGAGCAGGCCGAAATCCAGAAATTGGAGAAGGAGATCGAAGGGTTGGGACTGGATGGCGTGGATAGAGTGCCTAATGGGACAGTGGAGAGCGCTGACGATGATGACGACGAAGACGAGTACAGTTTTTTTTTGATCATTGTAACTCATGAGACTGATACGTTGACGCAGTGTGCCTACTCCTACAGCCTCGCCACCTGGAACGCCAACGCCCCCGGGGACACCCACGCTCGCAGCTCCTGGCCCATCACAACTCCTGACTGCACTTTTGACCCGACTCCCTGATGCCACAAACCGCAGTCTTATCGACCAAGCGGCTGTCGACTTTGCTTTTTTGAACTCGAAGGCTGCGAGGAAGCGACTTGTTAAGGTTCGAAGTTGTTATTTGCGCTTCGATTTTTATTTTATCGCTGATGCGTAAGCCATGTTGCATTAGTTCCTTGGTCAGGCACCGAAGAACCGCATTGACCTCTTGCCACATTACGGAAGACTTGTTGCTACACTTAACAAATACATGCCAGATATCGGTTTTGACCTAGTTGCGATTGTAAGCAGATGTTAAATCGACCACAGCAGTCCTATTCATCCTCGTCTTCCAGCTCGATGAGGAATTTCGTTATTTACAGAAGAAAAAGAGTGTGGTCAAGGAGTTCTCCGAGACAAGACTGAAGGTTTTCTGTCCACCTCTCCTTCGTGAACTTAGAGCTTACCTGTGGCCTAGAATATGACTTTTATCTCCGTGCTGACTAAATTTCGTGTGGTCCCGTCTCATCTTATTCTCCACATCTTCAAAGTCTGTTTGGACAGTTTCTCGGGTGTCAATGTCGATAATGTAGCGTTGCTCCTGGAGGGTTGCGGCAGATTCCTGTTGAGAAGTGAAGACACCGGCGCAAGGTTTAAGACAATGGTACTCTATTTACCTCTCTACTGCTTTTGCACAAACTTCATACGATCCTTAGGTTGAATTGATGAGGCGGAAACAGAGCATGCAACACTTCGACCAGCGGCAGCTCTTACTTCTTGAGAATGCATATTACCAGGTACGCTAAATATTCACTCCTTGAGGAGTCCAATGCTTAGTGTCATTCTTCAGTGCAATCCGCCGGAACGATCACCTCGCGAGGAGAAGCAGCGCTCGCCAATGGTCTTATTCATACGCTATCTGATCTACGATGTCTTGGTCAAGAAGACGATTGACAAAGTCCTGCGGCTTATCCGTAAACTGGACTGGGATGACGAAGAGGTTTGCGCTGTTTATACATAAATTGCTTTCAGAACTCATAAATTACCAGACATCGCGCACTCTTCACAATGTTTTCACCAAACCTTGGAAGGTCAAGTATAGCAGCGTCAACCTACTAGCTATGCTTACGTACGACCTGCAACGATATCACCCTGCGTTCTCCGTCGCAGTCGTGGATCAGGTACTCGAAGATATACGGCGTGGTCTCGAACAGAACGTCTATAAGACAAACCAGCGCCGAGTTGCAACTATGAAGTACCTTGGGGAACTCTACATATACAGGCTGATTGGATCTGGGATTATTTTCGATACCTTGTGGTCGATGGTGACGTTTGGGCATCGTGAGTGTGTGATCCTTCTATCTCGTGGATGAGGTCTGAGGTGTACTGTATTTCCAGCCGAGGGTAGACCGTTGCCTGGACAGCCCTGCCCAATCGATGCCCCTGATGATTTCTTTCGCATTAGGCTCGTTTGTACTTTACTAGACACGTGTGGGATGTGTTTCGATCGTGGAACTCAGAAGAAAAAATTGGACAATTTTTTGACCTTTTTTCAGGTGCGTGCCCATGTATTGATGGCCTGTATCGTCATTGATAGGACTGTATCGCCTCTAGTTATATACATTATGCAAGGAGCCTCTGCCTATGGATGTGGAGTTTATGCTGTCAGATTCCCTTGAGGTGAGACTCTCAAGGATATGCTGCCGCCTGTGGTTGCTCAGATACTATCGTCCTTTGAGGCTGTTCGTCCGCAACTTGTTAGGTTCAAGACTTTTGAAGAGGCCGCGTTCGCCGTCGATGACATAATTACTTCGGTGATATCTCAATCTGGAGGGTCTAATGGAAAGTCTGCTTGTACAAAGATTAATGCATCGCCTGACATATTCTTTAGATGGTGACGACAGTGGAGATGACAGTGGAGATGAATATGATCGACGCGAAGAGGACGAAGAGGAGGACGAAACGTTTGATCACGAAGACAAAGTAAACCCTTCTTTCCGATATGTGTCCCATTCACTCATTCATTTTTCTGCAAGCCCGAAGATCGCCCAGCGTCTCCTGATGCTCTTGTCGTTCTTTCCTCGAAGGAGAATCTCGGCCCATCTGAAGAAGCTGATGCGGAATTTGCTAAAGAACTCGCGAAAATGGTCTCAGACTCCTCTAGTGATTCGCGCAAGGTCGATAAGCGGACGGCGCTTGCATTATGGGATACCTCCGCTCTACCTGGAGGCATACGAAAGAAGCGCGCAGATGACTCAGAGGGGCTAGACTCTGAACAGGAGGAAATAATGAGGTTCACCCTTATTTCCAAGAAAGGGAGCAAGACCCAGGTGGGCGCATTGCCTTCGGGAATTCTTGTGCACCCCCATTTGACCTCTCTTACAGAGTCGTGAACTTCCTATCCCAGCTTCATCAGCACTCGCGGTACACACACGTTCGGCACAGCTACAGGACAAAGTAGAGCAGCAACACCTAAAGCAGTTCGTGCTGGATTATGAGCAGCGCGAAGAAATTGAAGAGTTCAAAGGTTGGTGGATTGGTGCTTGTAAATCATCCCTTCTTACTAATGCACTGTCTCCCATAGCTATTGAACGCAGCAAAGGAATTCGAATACGCTTCGCCACCTAACACCGCTTTTGCTTTTGCCTGGTTCCGACCCAGCCTACAATTACAGCACAACTGCTTTTCTGCTCTTACTTCGAGACGACTGCTTCCGAAGGCGCGCCCGCTTTACTCCCGCGACAGGCGATACTCTGTCGCCCAGCGCCAAAGGATGACTCCTTCTGGCCCGAGGATCCCCATTTTATTGGATTTGGGTCACCCTCCCCATCGCGCTGTGTCTACAGAATAGTTACAGCTTTAGCAATATATGTGATCGAGGTGCCCAATATATGAAAGAGTGATGCACAAATGCTTGGATGATTTGCGTCATTACACGCAGGTAACCCTACGCCCACGACACTCCACAGTCTCCACACCTGCGTGAGACAAGTGAAAGTACCACACTATTAAATCCTCCACATCTTCCATCCGTGCACTCCCTAAGTACAAATAAAGGCAGTTGCCTATGATTGCACAAGCCACTGGTAAGGACGTATAGCCTCTACGCCTCAACCCAGCTCATCGGCGTGCTCAGGAACATCGGCCACAAGTGCTCCTGAGCCGGTGCAAAACGGCGAGACAGGTCTGGAGTATGTTCCGTTATTATACGCCCAATTGTCGTATGCCAATCTTCTTCTAGCCCTCGAAAGCGCAGTTCCGATCTTACTAGGCCTTCTGCTATGAACTCTCCCAACATGATATCCACAGACTTCTCCGACTCCCCAAATGCACGTTCGAAGACGGTGACTACAGCTGCAGGTCCTGATACATATGGCGTGCGTCTCATTTGCTTCTGATAATGTTTATGCTCAAACTACAAGCTCACGCTGCCTCTAGGCTCTGAATCAGCACCCTTCTGACTCCGCCTCTTATGACATAGGTATATCTGAAGAGAAAGGCCAGAGGCGTACCATGGAGGATGCGTATGCCTTTGTGGCAGACTTTGCTAGCGTTCGGGGACAAGGCTATTTCGCCATCTTCGACGGCCATGCAGGGAAGCACGCCGCCGAGTGGTGTGGACAACACTTTCATGAAGTGAGTAGCTCAGACAGATGACCTCCGCTAGGTACTTATGTTTCGACGCTATAGTACCTACTGGACTCTTTACGCGGTCCCACATCCACTATCCCCGACGTCTTGAACCAAACGTTCCATTCTGTTGATTCGCATCTATCAAGGCTGGCTGCTGATGGCCACACTCACTCTGGATGCACCGCTGTGACCGCTTTCCTTCGGATGGAAGACGCACAAGGAGGGCAAAACTTTTTCCCCGACTTCGCTGACTCGCCCGCTCAATCGCCTCATAATGGCAGCCCTGGAGATAGTGCAGAGGACATTAATTTGAGCAGCAGAAAGAAGTACTCAAGTGGTAGTCGCATGCAAAGGGTTGCTCATCGGCTCTCGGAACCATTTCGCACGGACCAATCCTCAACAAAACCATCTCCGCGAAATTCTACATCTACGCCTCTCGAAGTATTTGAGATTCCAAGTTCGCAGCAAGCAAATATTCGACGCGTGCTATACACGGCGAACGTTGGAGATGCTAGAGCTGTTCTGAGCAGGGCGGGTAAGGCTGTGAGATTGACTTATGACCACAAGGGAAGCGACAAGCAGGAAGCCAAGAGAATCATGGATGCTGGAGGGTTTGTCATGAATAACAGAGTTAACGGTGTGTTGAATGTGACGCGCTCGCTGGGTGACTCGTCTATGAAGGAATTTGTCGTTGGATCACCTTATACCACCGAAACGGAGCTGAGCGAAGATGACGAATTTTTGGTGATTGCTTGTGACGGGGTGTGTTTGATACTACGTGTGGCATTAGTGGTTACTGATTTTGATTCCAGCTTTGGGACGTGGCAGAAGATCAAAAAGTAGTTGATCTAGTGCGACCCATACAGGATCCCCAAGAGGCTTCGCGGACACTCCTTAAATACGCAATGGACAACTTTACCTCGGACAACGTTACTATAATGGTCGTACGCTTTAAAAACAAGTAACATGGTCGCCACCCGACGCATGGATCATTATTAGCCTGCTATTTTCTATCTGGTGTATCCTAAGTATTAACGAGGTTATTTTTGTCGCACCTTGTTGTTTCTTACCGTCTTACAATCGCGGTTGTCATCACATACGGTTTGAACCGTACTGTATCTCTCGTCCCGTAATATAGTAATTGTACGAACTTCCATGTGCGTTTGCGTTCCGAACCTACCACATGGGCTTTCCGGAACAATTCATGAACCCCTCGTGACGGAAGCCAGGGGTGCCACAACCTTCTTGGGCGAAGATTTACTATGTATTAGTGGGTCAAAGATTCCACAAATACGACGTATATATATAAACAGTATTTGTCCAGTGCAATCTTTGCGAGTGAATGATGTAAATTTTCGCGATTGCTGGGATCTCATGTTCATTAGGGACTCATTTACATGCTTTTGCATCTCTTACGCCTGCCATTGATTACGCTTTCACATCTTGGTTTGGATGCGCATCATTATAACTCTCGCACAAACGCTTATGCCTGGGCCATGCTTTCTTTTGATGCGCACTGAGATAAACAGAGGCGTGAGCAAGCATTCCGCGGCACGATGAGGCACTGTACGTACACAGAGCAGTACAATGCCACTTTGCACTTTGAGCACCTGTTCAAGTCGTTGGACGCTCTACATCCAGACAGCCAACATTCTATTTTATCCCTCTTATTGGCTTCTAAGGGACGGAATGAAAACACATCGGAGGGGGTATCATTACCTGCCGATGCCTGTGAAGACTGTCATACATGTTAAAAAACAAACGAAAAAAAAAAAATCTAACCATCTGTACAGTTATGCCATGTGGCGTCACCATGAATGTGGGGGATAACTCCACGTAACCATCGAAGTGATCGTGCCCCAGACGATCCATAATCCGGTTGTCTGTCTCTCCAGGAACTCGCACTTGATTAAGAACATCTCTTGGAGACATCGTATAGGGATGGCCACAAATCCAATCACAGATTTCCTCCTCTCTGGAGGCAGCAAACAGTTAATAGGAAAGCTGTAATTAAGTTAGGACCTACTCCTGTATAGCTTCCTGCTCTTTCCCTGCCCTTCGGAAGAGACGAGAGAGGCAAGCACGTGCCAAAAGCTGGTTTCGAGGACCCACGCCTAACTCAAAGAGTTCTTCAGGTGGGTCTAACAAGGCAAGAGCTCTCGCATCGTTGTCACCGCGCATCTCCAACGCAGCAGCAAAATAGACACAAAGAGTACTGGTGGCAATACGTGTGTCAGAGAATAAGATAAGACGCAAGGAACATCTCGTACGGATCCTGCCTCCTCACGCTACGGTTACCGTAGCTTTCGAAATGTCTCACCAGCCATTCAACATGCTCTAAACCTTCGGCTAAACGGATTGGGTAACTCCATCTGAGCTCGAGGCGAATTCTCCATCCTAATGGAACCAGAAATCAGAGTCGACAATATACGTGCTGGTAAGTCTACAAACGAGCATCATCGACGGTACGTTTGCGGCCTTGAGGGGGTCCAATCACGCCTGGCCAGTAATCTGGAACGATTCCCCACTCTTCCCACCTCACGGGATCATCGCCATCCAAGTCCTACAGATGACAGTGGGATGAGAAATTGGCAAGTGAAGGACTACTGTGAGATCCACCTTCACCAACTGGTTGAGATAATCTAGCAACTGTGTCTGCTCTTCTGGAGAGACTGGCAGACATCATAAAGAAGTGTATAGATGTCACGGTTCATTGGTCCTCATACATAAGGAGTTTGCTTACGCCTGCCAGGTTCCATGGACCATTGTTTAGGATGATCTTGGAAACCGGGTTGGGGACTGCGTGCGCTCTCGGGGATTCGAGGAGGACCTGTGGGGATTTGAGGAACAGTAGGAGATCCAGTAGGATGATTCATCGATGCTGTCAAGAACGTCGAGAGCTTGAAGGCTGCGCCCTTTTATATGCAGACGGAAACATTATTTACGTGATCAACTGTATTATGGCAGTATACCGGACGTACCAAGGGGTTTTTCTACCTACCTACCTTACATAAAATCTAGAAGTTTATATATACCTGCTACGTAGGCCTCCTCCCACTTCATCCTCGTAGGAACCAATCTTCAAGTAACCATGTTGCGATCTATCCCTCGAGCATTCTGTAGAACCCATGACCATTCCTCTTCGCTTGCGAATCCCAGCTTGATCCATCAGCGGCGTCGCAGTTGTAGCTGTAGCTGTGGCTTGTAGTTGCAGGTCAACCCTTAATTCACGAATGTTCCACAGGCTCACATCTGAGGAGAATGTTATCGGCGCAGGCTGCTTCGAGAGACACCCAGGCTTCATCAGAGGTGTAGCCACAGTCTAAGCGCCATGTTTTATTAAGTCGCCCACCCACTTACATATGTGGCGAAACTTGAAGAGTATTATTTGAATTTCTACTGGGGACGCTTGCCCTAATACTAGTACAGGTACACTCGATCCAGTCCCAAATAGGACACGATTACGAAGACAGTCGTTCGAAATATGTCCTATAGGGTGAACGACTATCATAAATAGAGGCTGATCCGAGTCTATAGTACAGGCGACGCACAAAAAAACGACGCGTGCCAAGGTTTTTGGTAAACATCGAAAATGACTACTAAACTAGTACCTCCGTCAGTAGCCTACTTGGGCCAAGTTGAGCTGAGGTCATGGTCGTTGGATCTATGATCTGGAGTTTGAAGTTTGAGAAATCACTTTTCACTCTCGCATTCAAGTTGATCAAAAGTGACAAGACATATCTACAAAAAAAATTGACGCGTTAATCAAAACACACAGAGATCATGCTTGGCCCACGATTTGCCCAACAGATATGTCCTAAAATGTAGGCATCAGCGTTCATAAAAGGCAATTTCTTGTAAGAATGCAAGGATCACGTACCCGAAAGTATGCAGAGTCCCCACTTTGAGAGAGACGCGTATGATAAGTACCATCAGCGCAATGCAGAACGTCAAGCTTCCCGTTTGAATGGTCAAACGAGTGAACTTTGACAATTTGTTGCGGGTCTCTGAATAGGTCATGCGGGATTGAGCATCGTGCAGCTGTGAGAGGAGAGGAAGCATTATTGGTGAGTCATGAACGCTTTTATACCAGTTGAACTCACGATGATCAACATAGACACAGTGATAAACAGGTCGGTGGCAGCCGTCGCACTCAGCCATACCTATTGAAGGACGTTTTGGCGAGAAGTCCT
Organism: Ramaria rubella; assembly: GCA_015039355.1. Lineage (NCBI taxonomy): Eukaryota > Fungi > Basidiomycota > Agaricomycetes > Gomphales > Gomphaceae > Ramaria > Ramaria rubella. Next base: position 437,102 of record MU134301.1, on the reverse strand, counting down.
CTAGAGGTGATGTCGGCTTGGATACTTACTATGTTAAGCGTTGCCGTCTTTTGTTTAAGCATTGCGAGATTGTCAATTTGTACGAACTGTTTAGCTTACCCTTTAACATAGTGTGATTACAAATCGCAAAATCGGAGAAGCTCACAATGATAGGTATTGCCAGTGAACATGCGACAGCCAGAAGACTAACCTTTGTTTCTGGTCAATACGGTATTATTCGATTGTAGTAAATGTACTCACTAGCCCCGCAAACGCTATAGAAAGCTGGCCTAACAAACTACGTTTAACAAACATCCAGGTTCTCCGTAAGAAGAATAGTTGAACAATAAAACCCTCTATGCAAGATAAGGTGAACAAGAAGGGGATCCAACAAATAGGAAAGTAAGATCGAAAAATATCATGAGGAGACCCGAAAACTTGCCTAGCCCATCGAATAACGGTTGGAATACCAAAGGCCTCGGGGGAGTGCTTATCGCGCCGGATTGACCCCAGTGTTGTACAAAGTAGTAAGTGCCACAATAGGTCTCTACCGCAGTTTGCGCAATCGTTAAGAACAATGTTCCATATACTATGTGAAACACGGTCTATGAGCTCACGTACAGTACAAGTACGGCGAGTTTGCGAGATATTACCACAGAGCTTAAGACTCCATGGATCACGATAGGAGCGTGCATGATATTCATCTAATATTATAGATGTTTAATACGGTTAGCGGTTACATATCTTAGTTCGGAAGACAAACTGTAACATACAGGCCTGCACTATAATGATACCCAAAAGCATCCACGCTAAATTATTGCCATAGAACTAGGTGTCGTTAGAAGGCCTTCGGATAGTCGGTGGTGAGAAGACTCGGGAGACAAACTCACAGCCGGAGCGGTTCTACATATAAAATAAATATTAGAATTTCCTCGCATTGCCAACTAGACTGCGAAACCAGTTGAAAGTTACTCACGTAAGGCGATCGAGTGAGGTGACTGGAGGGTTGAAGTTTGGCATACCGCAGGAGCCTGTCAACGTCCTCGTCGACTTACTTATCGTTATAGACGGCTAAAGATCACCTCGGCTTTTGATATCCGCTACTACGGAGTGCATCTCCATGTACTCGCCGGTGCCAGATCTTCGTCTTGGCGTCGGCCTCCATAGGCTAGATCAGGTAGGAATTTGTAAGCTTTATTTTCAAACTGCAGCTGCTGTAGGATAGAAACAATATTCTTTGGTGGTTTACGCGACTGCATCCTCAAGGTATTGAACAACCAGGACCCGGTCACTACTTTTTCATAAAGGTTCATACGTACCAGTGGGTACGGGGAAGGCTATGATTGCGGTTCCGAGACCGATACGGTGTCCAGTTAGTTCCTGGAACTGATCGAGTAGTCATGTGTCTTATCTGCGTCATCACGAGGGCTGCGCGTCCTGCTGCGTCGTCGTCGTCCTCGCCCGCGTGGGTGGTTTGTACATCTATCTAGGTAAAATGTTTAATTAGTTCCGTGAACATCACATTCCTTGATCTTTCAGGCATTGGTAGGCCCGCTCACCCTCAGTCTGGTTGGCACTGTAAAAAGAGAACAAGCTAAAAAAACAAAGTTCCTTAGAGGAGCTGTTTTTATGTCAATCAGGACCGTTATTATCCATACTAGCTGTTTTCGAGAGTTGATCTTAAGAGCTGTTTTTTTTACCCAGTCCGAGTCAGGTACTTGATCTGATTACATCGTTACTGCCGAAGAATATTTGATTCACGCCACGAGGGCCGTTCAGGGGGCACAAAGATATTGCAAATATTAATGAACAGCGATATAAAACTGATGCATGACTAACATTATAGCACCTCTCTAAAAATATTACAGTATTTTATTCACCTGAGAAGAAAAAATCTAATCTTTTCTAGTTCGAGAAGTGTCTGTTGAGAGGGAATCTGATTCAGAGTTTTGAAAACAGAATGGCAATTGTGTCATGGCAAAGCCTAGGAGGCCTAACGCTAGTATGACTTCAGGATAAAACGGTAGGTGACGATAATTGGTAGATGCGCACCAAATCCCGTAAGTTTCTCGAACGGGGTGTGCCAGTATATACTCGTCGCGAAAGACATTATGAACCAGAGTCCTAGTAATGCTGATGCTACTGCCACGGTCGCCTTGTACCACATTGTCGTGGGTGCTGTCGAATTAATTAGCCGCCATGCTGGCTCCAGTTGATCGTGCAGGAACAGAACAGCGAGGGTGAGGAGGAAGATATGGCCAGAGACATCATGGCCTCTATACAACCTTGGATTTCCTGCCCATGTTGCATCTAGTGTGGATGACAATGACGTGACGAAAAGCGTTGGGTGTGTTCTCGGCGAGATCGTTGATTTGGTAAAGCAGTACTCAACCGGCACGGAGAGAAGGGTGGGAGACTGTCCTGGGACCTCTGGGGGAAGCTGGAGGACGCACTCGCCACCTGACGCGACAGCAAGACGCTCGAGAACGCCTGGCCCAAAGAACCATGCAGCAAAGATGCCCCATACCATCGTCGCAATACCCCATTTACCCCACGCGTCGCGTGTTCGGATATTTGATGGGCTAGAGAGCCACACTGCGGCGAATGCGGCAGATGTCCATCCCCACGCCTTCTTCACGAACAGAGAGTTGAAAATATTGCTCTTCTGTGCAAATATTGACTGGTGGTGTAGTGGATGTGGGAGGTGGGAGAGAAGTGGGTCGGATGTATCGAGATATGTATGATATACGACCGAGTAGAGTGTGCCGCCTAGTACTGCGGCCGATAGTAGTATCAATGGTGTAGATCGTGTCGAGCTCATTGCAGGCAATATGGACGTGGCAGCAGAGTTAAGAAATTACCTGATTGTTGCTCGACGTACGTCACCACACGACGCGTCACATTTTTGTTGGGGCTCTATAAGAAATGAATGAGTATTATTTTTCTAAATTCAATTTCTAACAGGGCGTTTGGTTTAGGGGTATAACATTCGCTTCGCAATTGTGAAAATGCGAAAGGTCCTGGGTTCAATTCCCAGAACGTCCACTTTTTCTATCAATTTTACCTCGTTAATATAGGCATCCCTCCTAGACCATCTTTCTATGTTCTAGCTTTGGAAAGATTTTTGTTTTTTACTTTTTTTTTACATAGTTGATGCTGTTGTACGCATGCGGAGTTTTAACACCAGTCCGTCATGTCCATAGACTTCGAGACGGCCGTCAAGCAAGAGGTGGCATACCTTTCCGCCGTCCATCCGACACCCCAAGACATACCAGGATGCATGTCCCTCCTCGACGAATTTTTCAGATGCAACGGTGCGCGTATCACCGTTCTATTCGTACCAACCTATCTCACTACTACAACCGTTGTAGTCCTCGGGAGCCAGTTCCGAACCATCTATAGATATGGCCATGCCGCGCACTGCAAAGGAAAATTTGAAGAGTTTAAATTCTGCCTGAGCTTGAAGGCCCTTTCCGCGGAGGAGAGACGGACGGAGTGGATTCATCGACGGGCGGAGTGGTGGGCTCGGAGAAGGCTGGATCAGAGCAGTGAGGATATCTGGAGTATAAGAACGTAAGACTCGTTGGGATTGACAGTGTGCATCAGCTGATTCCTCACCTTCGTCAGCGAGCCGTTGCAGAATTTTCCTCCCCCACCTACGAAAATATCTATGGACAGCGAAGATATTCGTATAACATGAATTGTCCCTACGTTTACCTAGGTACGAAATTCTATCGGATATGCTGAAATGGTACAGCTTCGAGAATAACACTCTCAACGTTGTTCCACTGCTCGTGGTGAGTGGCGAGTATATCCGTACCCACAAACGAGTGCACGAGAGGGGATAACATATCCAAACGCTCATACCTCTTTTCAAATTCAAAAATTAAACCAACTCCCAATATCAAATCATGGAGGCGTAGTTTCGTAGAAGACTCATTATGGTCAACTCTCCGCGCCATGTTTAGTCCATTATAACATGGAGTAGATCGATATCGGGAACCCCGATGGCAGCATGAACTCCCTAATGCGCGCTCGAAAATACCGTTTATTCCGACCAAATCAGCACAGGAAACTAATCGAATAATCTGCAGACCCTTCCAACCCTGTACAACTTGGGTCTTAAGGACGTTCCCATGAATGCTGTTGTCTTCTTTCCAGGAACCCACGGAACACTCTCGATCTCTCCGCGTCTGACTTGGGGTTCTCATGACTTGCTTTGTTCTCCCCGTCCTTACCTGGTCAACGCACGAAATTTTTTTCAATCCCATAGACCAACAATCCCATCTGTAAAAGATTTTTTTGACAGAAGTTATGGCGAAAATTTAGACTGTGGTCGCTCCTGCCGGTGCCCCTCTTCCCTCTCGAATTGGACTATGCCTAGATGGACGCTGGGCACTGCAAATAATCGACTATATCGTAAAGACAGCGTAAGCATCCGAGTCCGTTCCTAACTCACAGCCACATTGAACAAGAAGCTGCGAGATATGTAGATCGGGAGGAACACTACTGACTGACCAATTCGTGGGACCTCAGCGCAGGGAATGAGGACATGTCCTTTGGCTCTTTTGCTTACTCCATCCAGTACATTTCCTGCAGGTTGATGCTCCGTATAGTTGCCGGCACGCTGTGGTTGCCATCTTACTTCAAGCTGGGGCGTCAACGGTAAGACTACTCGTACATACTTTGTATCACTGTTTAAACCTCCCTATCTTTTGCACTCGGTGATGTTTTGACAGCCTTCAGCTTGAAGAAAGGGCGGCCATTACTCGTGTGCTGGTGTCTCTGCGTGGCGACCTAAGGCTACCGGAACCCGTCGCATCATGTGCTTTGTTTTGGATGCTCTCTAGCACATAACTAATCACATTGCAACCTGCCGCATTCACCTGTACTTGCTCTCGATCACCATCACCGACGCCGAATATCTAACAGTCTTTTACTCATCTGTTCTCGGCATTAGGCCCACACTCAGTACTCTCTCTGGATCGTGAAAGCGCAGGGACTTGCATGCATAGGTCGATAACTTTCGCGGGTAAGGTGATAAGGTTTGGCATTCGCCACCTTCGGGGGTCGCAGCACTAGGTGAGCTCACATAAGACCTGTCTAACCGGGCGAGGCCGTAAGTCCAGCCATCAGCTTCGCTGCAGCACTAGGCAATCCTAGTACATTCCAGCAGCTAGCATGGCATGTTGCTCGTCGTGTTCGCCAGCGGGGATTGACCACCCACCGAATATCAGTATGAATATTGGCTCTGCTGCTTACGTGACTTTGCCGCGAAGGTTCTTACCAATCGCTCGCGCACATTCTTTTTTTTTGTCGAAGCGCGTCTGGGTTCCTGAGTGTGCAACCTGGTCGCCGACGTCTCCCCAGGCTACCTCCCTGTTTTTGTTCGTATCACATGAGACAAGGGAGGATGGCCTTTCTCTTCCGATAAGTGTTATCAATACAATCTATTCCCACCTGTCAATGTTAATTTCGAAACCTCGACTCGGCATACACTTGGAATTTCCTTTAGTCATTCTTACAACTGTCCACGAAATCTAGTGTGGCTGATGTCGAGATGATCTTATAGAAATACGGAATGGTTGTTTCGTCATATACCCTGTCGTGGTGTATTGTGGCGTGCGTGATATTTCCTCGCCTTGCTGCCCCTCCATTTTTTACCTCAGTCCCATTCGATGCGGGAGATAAGTCCCCTCCTGACGGGCATCTTTTACGATACTCTTTGAATTCACTGCTAACCTCTTCATTTCAGCTTTAGGTTCTAGACCACCTCCTGTTCCAATGTACTGCTTGTGAGTTCTATAAGCAACTTGATCGATCTTGGTGTTTTCGCATCAGATTTCACTTAGAAAGTGATCCAGTAAGATCGACACTTCAGCATGCACCTTCAGGCTACCAACGGCACGACCGTAAGTACTCGTCTACGTCGGCTTGCCGGCAATATGGTTTTCTACGGCCGTAACCAGAGATCATTTCTCGTGCAATGTACGACTGTAGAAAATCATCAATAGACCATTGATTAACAGTGATTCTGGTGTATTTTACAAAGGGGTAGTATGGCGAGAGCAAAAAAAGCAAAAAGCAAGGAGAACATAAGAGCAAACTTTGACAACTTCGGATAAGATGATCAGACACTATTATTGTAAATTTGAAAGGAGGATCATGCTACATCTTTGGCCTCAGTATACCTTTTGAAAGCATCATATGAGAAGGTCTTTGTATTGCTGGCATTGGCCTGGCCTTGCTGAGGTATTGGGAATGAAGTAGGGTATGATGGAGCAGATACCTGCCCAGTCAGAGGTATAGTTGATGGCTGGATTGCAACAACAAATTCAGGCCAGGGTGCCCATGCCTTTCCAGGGAGGGTAGGAGGTCGATGCAGAGGTTCAAAGCCCAAATCTGCTTGAAGGCTCTGCTCCTCCTTCTTGTCAAGCTTGTCTTCATCAACAAAACAAGACCAGTAGGTCAGATGCTGTTTGGCCTTGTAGGGGGGATGTCTGGATGATCTTGGGTGTCTTGTTCTTGGTTGCACAGTGACTGCAGGTGCAACAATATAACTGGGGAGAATGTCACATGGGAATGATTCCTTTGTATTGGTGGAGGGAGAGGGATGAAATGGAGAAGCCTGCTTTGCAAGTGGGAGAGAAGGTGATTTTGACTGATTGTGTGGATTATCTGACTGCCTACTAAAGTGCACATTATTGACATGATTGTAGAGCTGATCGGGAAGCATAAGGCTGTGGCAACCTGTCAAAAAAAGATTGTTAGACTGTCTCAGATGGATTTGGGGGGGGATTGAGCAATACCTGATACTGGACAAGGCAGGTGTGTCTTCGAAAGATGTGTTTTGGTAATGTGGAGCATCATATCAGTGGCTGAGAGTGCCAAATTCCTATTCATTGTACAGAAGCGGATGCCACACAGTGAATGGTGATGATCCTGATCAGAAATGGCAACATTCATTATATATGTTCACAATAAACTGATGATGAACACATACCTCTTTGCCTTTGGAATTTTTGCAGTGCCAATGATAATGCTGAAAGTCTGGTTAGTTGGATGTGCACAAACTATCCAAACCACCTTACCTTTTGAAGGTTCATCCAACAGTTCAGCAAGGCATCACAGCCACCCCAATCACATCTGTATGGGTGCAGTGCAGTTTTGGCATATGATATGACAGTAGCCTGAGAGAGCTTAGGAGACATTGCAAGTGTATTCTGCATGGCCAAGCAGCCGAGGAGGAGGATGAAAGAAAGTGGATCAAGATGGCCAACTTCCCACGCAGCGTTTTGTGACCACATTACATGGTCACGCGTCTTTGCCATTATGCCAGTATCCTAAGCACGTTACGTGGGTGGATATTTGTTTGACAAGACCTTAGGCTTCATCTCAGGGTTGTTTCATGACACCCAGAGTATTTGGTGCTTGTTGCTGGTAGCTGGTTCCGCCTCAGTCGTGACAAGAACAATGTCAGTGAGTGCCGTTCGCCTATCTAACCCTTCAAACGGCACGTATCTACATCGCGTAGTCGGCATTCACTATGTCCATGTTTACGACGTACGACATGCGACACATGAAAACCAGCCACGGCAAACACATCGCGCCAACTTCACCAACCCCTCAAGCGAAACAAGCATATTCCACAATATTCACATGCAGCTAATGTAAACTCCATCCCAAACGCAAACCAAAAGAGTGTGGGCGGCGCAGCTACCTAGAATCTAAACCTAACATAACGTATATATACAAACTACGAGCGTTTTTCTGCATCACAACAGCCTACGCAGGCTCCCGCGAACTATGCGGATTGGGGCTGCGCGACCGGGGTATACCATCCGCCACGCCCACACCACCGCCGCCCTCTGACGGCTGTGGAATAATCGTCGGCCGTCGTTCCCGCTCGCGTTCCCACGGCGTCGCCGCACTCGTCGGTGTCGGCGGCAGCACGAAGCCGCCCCCAATGGGACTCCACCCATCCTCCACCCGCTCCTCCGCGCGAATCAAGCTCGCAATGCTCGCCGTGTGTTTATGGCTCCGCCGCGGCGCCCCATTCGCGCCTCCGCTCCCACCGACCTGCGGGAGAAACGGCACAGCCGAGTGCGGAACTGTCGGGGAGCGGTACGCGATGTCCTGGTCGTCCTCATCTTGTGAGTCGAGGGACGACGACATGGAGAAGGCGGAGACGCGGCGGTGGAGGGTGGGCACCTCGAGGTCATACAACTCGTGCTTGTTACGCTTCACCGTGCTACTGCTAGGGCGCACGTCGAGCTCGGCGGGGAGGAAGAGGTAGAAGAAGGCGGTGGCAAGACAGCCGCCACCGACGACGTCGACGAGGTAGTGGTGTGTGAGGTACATGGTGGCCCAGTAGAGGACGCCGGTGTACGCCCAGACGTACGGGGTGAGCGCGGGGAAGAAGTGGGATACGACAAGGGCCTCGATAGTAGCGTAGCCGGCGTGGAGGGAGGGGAACGCGCCGAAGACGACGGGGGCGCCGGAGAAGGCAGTGGTGTAGCCTTTGGAGTGGAAGAGGCCATCGATGCGGGCGAGGCCGCCTGGGGAGCCGGGCATGGAGTAGTCGGCGGGAGTGAGCCCGTAGATGAGCTCGTACCAGGGGGCGGAGCAGGGGAAGAGGATCTGGCACCAGACGCCTGTGATGCTCATGTACCCGAATAGGTTTGCCCAGAACCGGAGGGCTGGCTTCGGAGCGAAGAGCCAGAGGGACGCTGCAACCACAAAGGGGGCGATAAAGTGTATAACGCCGTATGGGAGCCACGCGATGATGTCGAGGACGGGGTGCGTGAAGCGAGTGAGGATGTCGGAGATGTTTGCGCCGTAAAGAACGGACTCGAGCGTGGGAAGGAGGGATACGGAAATTGTGGGGCGGTATGCGGCAGGGATGAAACGCGATGTGTAGTAGGTGATGAGCCACGAAAAAATAGGCGTGGCTGGTACGAAGAATTGGGAAGTAAGCGGGATGAGGAGGGCAATGGTGTATAAAATTGGAATAAGGAGTTTTGTGGGGAAGGAGGGCTGTTGCATTATTGTGAGCCAGAATATGGCCGAGATGAGATGGAAGACATAGACGATGTCGGAGAAGATGAACGAATGTGCCCGGAGGCGGGAGATGGTGAGGCTGGGGGAGAGGGATGTTTCTAAGTTGGACACGGCATTGACGATTGTCGAGAGGAGAATGTTGAGTGCCTTGGCTGGACGCATTCGAGACATCTGCTTAGCGAGTTGGTAACTAGATGTCGAGGGGTATCAGAGGTGCTCACGAGACGATACAGCGACTGGGATATATATATAGAAGCAAATGCGTGGGTAGGACGGCAGGCCTCCCGTAGACTGCAGCTGCAGCTGTAAAATACTATGTCAATGCAGCGACAGACAATCAGCGACCTGGGGAACAGGCAGCAGACGACATAGGACTGATACACTCACGGACAATGTCGTGCACAACGAAACCTAGGGCGTCACAGCAGTCACAGCCGTGACGCCTATGTCAGGCATTGCGCCGCAGTCGGCTCCGGCAACGGCTCTGCCTCTTACTGCGTCGACATGAGTCAAACAACAAATTTTACTACATCGCCATCACCTATCTCATCACCTTCTTTCCGGAGGAATCGCGACAGCCTCCTTCAGGCCAGGCGGCACTAACAGTTGATGATGCTCAGAATGACAGCGTTTTTTCGAGTCCCTAGCAGGGTCCCACACGTTGCTTCTCGTGGCTTACAGCTCAGTCAGCTCGGGACAATCCAAGGTTCTGCAACGGTGCGATCCGGATAGTGTCAACAATTCACCCCGGCGAAAATGTTTTTTCCAACTTTGGGAAGAGCACTTAGTAATAGCTGCTTACAGCTGAGGCACGTGACTCAACGCGGATTATCCACTCAGCAGCACGTTCGCAGACGTCACTTCATCACTGATCATTATATTCTCCCCACCATCCCTACGTGCCGATACGCTCACCTCGTGGCTCCTGGCACCCTACCCTATACAGCCACCAGGACAGTGACATCATCCATCAAGAACTCCGGTGTTATGATGGGATGGCCAACGAGATCAGATTCGCGATCATGAAGTGCTGTGCTGGTCACCGTCTGTCACCGTGGGGACTGTTCTACAAAGTCATAACATCATGTTATCAATAAGAGTCTTACTTTGACTTTGGGCTTGATAGCTCAATTGTACATATCACCTGGTACATCAGGTTTAAATTGACAGCCAGAGGATGAGCTCAGTGGGTACACAGCCAAACCTTTGCTATGTGGGAACCAGGTGGGCATGGAATGGTTTACTGTCTCTGTGGATTCCAGTGAGTACTCTACTTGTCAGTTTCTTTCAAAAGATCTTTTAGATCTTCTGATTATTGCAGTACTATCAACTTAGTATAAGGGCAACCTCCAGGAGCAGTGGAATATCACACTGGGAACTGGCAGATGGGAATCCAAAGATATATAAGTTCACAGAAGACTACATACAAGGATACACACCTGGCAGATGGGAATCTGAAGAGAAAAGCCTAAGGTGCCCACTGCCGAGATAACTACCTAACAGAGTATGCAAATAAGTGCCAGAATGTACAGTGATTATGTAATGGGATTGGAAGCCAATGCCGTTATGTAATGTGGGCGCTTATGCGAGTGAAAACAAAGAACGGATGCCAATAAATGCCCAACTGTACCATAGTTATGTAATGGGATTGGGATCCAAATGCCATTACGTAATGTGGGTGCTTATGCAAGCAAACATGGACAAAGAGATAGGGGAAGGATATATAATGGAGGAAAGAGAGAAATGGGGAAGAATGGAGATAAAGAAAGAGAATAGAGAAGTGTAGAACCACATGAAATGAGGTTCCCCTTACATCACCCCCCTTTTAGAGTGTGATGTCCCTACTGACACCTACTGGAGGTACAAATGTCTTTTGACGGAAGGTGTCAAAATCTGCAACACAAATGCAATGAGGGGCACCAGGATGGAGGTGGTGGAAGTCGGCAATGAGGTCTGGGGCTGCTAAATTTGTCTCAGGGATCCACTCATCATGCCCATACCCATAACCCTTCTACCTGACCTTGTATTTGAATTTTCCACGGTGGAATTGACTGTCCAAGATCTGTTCAATGTCATAGTGCTCATCTTCCCCTATAAGGACTGGAGGAGGTGGTGGTTGAGCTTTCCAACTGGGAATGGGGTCTGGAGGGGCTGGGAGGAGCTTCACCACAGGGAAGACAGGGTGGAGGTGACTCATAGACTTGGGGAGTCAGATGGTAAGCATTGGAGCTGACCTTGTGTTCCACTAGGAAGGGGCCTAGGTTCCAGTGTGACAATTTCTTAGAGGGGCAAGTGGTGCTAATGTCACTTGCATCTAGGAAGACTTTGCCACCAGGAACAAAGGTAGGGGCTGGCTCACAATGATGATTATAGTATTGAGCCATATCCTCTTTTGCCTTTACAAGGGCAGCTCGGGCTTCAGACGGGGAGTCAGCCATTCATTGCTTGAACACATTCACAGCCTCTCTCCTAGATGGCTGCTGGTGAGGTTCAAAGCCCATGTGTGGGTGGCGACCAGAGTCAAGCATGAAGGGAGTCTCTTTTGTGGATGAGTGGACATGGTTGTTGTCCTGGAACTCTGCAAGGGGTCATCCCAGTCATCCTGTCACTCATTCACAAATAGATGGAGATACTGCTCCAGCTCTTGGTTGACATGTTCTGTTTGTCCATCAGTCTGTGGGTGGTATGCAGTGGAGGCAGCCACCTCAATACCCAGAAGTCTGTATAGCTCACGGGTGAAATCGCTGAGAAACTGTGTACCTTGGTCTGAAACCACACAGAGGGGCAGGCCATGATGTCTCCAAACATGATCCCTAAAGAGACAAGAGGCTCCCAATGCTGTAATTGTGGTCAAGGTGGGGATGAAGTGAGAACATTTGGATAAGGAATCCACAACAACTATCACTGCATTGTACCCATGTGAGTCGGGGAGTTCTACAATGAAGTCAACACTGACTGTCTCCCAGCACTGCTCAGGAACCTTTAGAGGGTGTAGTTCTCCAACAGGCAACTGACACTGAGCCTTGGTGTGCAGGCACGATATGCTTGGAAAAGGCTTCATCCGACCATCAATTTCTCCTGGTGGAGCACCAGTACTATTCACTAAGAAGAAAGATGGGGGCCTTTGACTCATTGTCGACTATTGTGCTCTCAACAAGATTATGGTCAAGGATCACTATCTAATCCCCTCATCGGCAACCTTATCGACCAGCTCAAGTCAGCGAAAATCTACACCAAATTTGATCTTTGCACTGGTTACTATAATGTTAGGCTCAAACCCGGTCATGAATGGAAAACAGCCTTCCGCACCCAATATAGAGCCTTTGAGTTTTTAGTACTACCTATGGGGCTCACAAACTCTCTGGCGATGTTTCAACACTTTATGAATGATATTCTTTGAGATATGACTGATTGCTTTGTTGTAGTCTACCTGGATGACATTCTAGTATTTTCTGACAATATCGACGATCATTGGAAACACGTTTGAAAGGTCCTCACTTGTCTCAGAGAACATAACCTGCATATCAAGCCCAAGAAATCTATCTTTCACTCTCCGTCGAATTCTTAGATTTCATCGTATCGCCAGCCAGCGTATCAATGGACCCTGCGAAAACAGATGCAATTCAAGGTTGGCTGACACCCAAAACCCTGAAAGATGTCCAGTGTTTTTTGGGTTTTGCCAACTTTTACTGACGTTTTATCGCTCGTTTCTCTGACATTGTACTTCCGCTAACATGACTGATGTGTAAGGATACCCCATTCGCATGGAATACACCGCAAAACGACACTTTTGAACACCTCAAACTCGCTTTCACTAAGGCTCCAATTCTCACTCATTTCGACCCCAACAACCCTATTGTTGTCGAAACCGATGCATCCAACTATGCCATTGCCGCAATCATCTCTCAAATCTCTCCTGACGACGGTGATATCCATCCTATCACTTTCTATTCATGAAGCATGAATCCAGCTGAGTTAAACTATGAGATATATGACAAGGAACTCCTCGCCATCTTTGAGGCCTTTAAACAATGGAGAAACTACCTCGAAGGTGCAACCCACGTAGTCCTTGTCCTATCTGGCCACAAAAACCTCGAATACTTTGCGACGACAAAGCAACTCACCCATCAGCAAGCTCGCTGGTCAGAATATGTAAGGGCAACCCCATTTCGTGTGGTTCTACACTTCTCTATTATCTCTTCTTTCTATCTATTCTTCCCCACTTCTCCCTTCCCCCCATTATCTCCCATGCACCTATCTTTTCGTTCAAGTTCGCTTACTTAAGCGCCCAGTTACGTAATGGGATTGGATTCCAACCCCATTATGTAACTTGGCATCCATTCTCACTCACATAAGCGCTTGTGTTACATAATGGGATTGGATTCCAATCCCATTACATAAACACAGTGCATTCATTCTTCATTTTCCTTCGCATAAGTGCCCGGTTACATAACAGGAATGGATTCCAACCCCATTACGTAATCACAGTATGTTCCGGCACTTATTTGCATACTCCTTTAGGTAGTTATCTTGGCAGTGGGAACCTTAGGCTTTTCTCTTCGGATTCCCATCTGCCAGGTGTGTATCCTTGTATGTAGTCTTCTGTGAGCTTATATATCTTCAGATTCCCATCTGCCAGTGTTCAGTGTGATATTCCACTTCCCCTGGAGGTTGCCCTTATAGTAGAAAAGCCTGACAACTTACTGGACTGGCTGCTGTTGCTATTGTCTCTGAATCAACTTCTTCAGGTGCATAGCAGTTCAGAACCCCTCTGGTACACTCTCTACATAGCACCCTATATTCCATCTATCTCCACTATGTCTACACCCATCTCTGAAGACCCTATTTCCTTCGATTTCCAAGTGGCTTACAATGAGCTTCACCAACGTGTTGCTGTCCTAGAGACTGCCCTACGTGTTGAAAGAGAGGAGAAGGAATTGTTATCACAACAACTCCGGCAAACAGATGTCCAAGTACACACCTTGAACCATGATGTCGCCAACCTCATGACCACGTCACTCTCCCCCCCCACCACTCACAAATGTGCAACACCTGCCACTCCAGCTGATTTCAGTGGTGACAGAGAGAAAGGACGAGCCTTCCTAAACTTGTGCAAGCTCTACCTTGCCCTATGCCCAACCCAATTTGCCAATGATCATGCCAAGGTCCTCTGGGCCCTGTCATTCATGAAATCTGGTTGTGCCTCTTCATTTGCCACACGTATCTTTGAGATGGAAACCAAAACTGGCAGGCCTACTCATCCTTCTTGGGCTTCTTTTGAAAAAGCATTCAAATCAACATTCTTCCTTCCTCATGAAGAGACTACTGCCAGGATCAAGCTTGAGTCTTGTCAATATTATCAAAATCATCACACAGTTGATGATTACATCGACGAATTTGAGGAACTGGTTGAGAAGTCTGGGTATATGGAACAAGCCTCCCTGGTCATGAAATTTCATCATGGTCTAGACCCCTCTGTCCAGAGTCGGATTGCAAATATGGTTGAAGGACACCCCTCAGATGATGACCTTTCTGAATGGTTTTCAGTGGCTAGGACAATTTCACAGGCACGTGCTGCCAATCAAGCGTTTCAAAGTGGCTTCCTGTGGTACACCAAACACTTCAGCCTGCCCCACCATTGTCTCTACTGGTCTTAACTACAGAAACCCACACCCACCTCACCAATCAGACTTGGCACCACAACTTCAGCTAGCCCCACCTGCTGTCACCATGGCTGTTCAGCCAGTAGGAAGGGAGGTAGATGCCACTCGTTGTCGTCAATCTAGTTCTCTTGTCTGCCATAGGTGTGGAAAACCAGGCCACTTCTCTAGAGAATGTCCTCAAGCCTTTGATGTTCGTACCATGACTGCAGCAGAAGAGAAGGAGGAATGGATTGCCCACTTGGTGTCATCTGCTGATCATAAAGCTGCAAGCCCTATCAAGGAGGATGGTCCAGAGCCTCAGGAAGAAGAAGAGGATTTTTGTGTCGCACAGCAGGTGAATAGTGTGCCCCCTGCTGCCAATTTTCCAATCATTTCACTCCACTGCTGTATAATCAGGTAAATGATGAATATACAGATTCAGAACCTGATTCCTCAGCTACAGAGACCGAAATGCTAGACACACAACCCTCAACTCCTTTCCGACCTCTTACTCACTTCCATTGTAAAAAATGGGAACGAAACCTTCCTGCACAGTATGTTGTTGCTTCCACCCCAAGCCCAAACTCCCTCTCTCTCCCAGTTGAGGTTCAAACCACAGACACAGCAGAGATCAAGTTGGTTTGCGCTCTACTTGACTCTGGTGCCACTGGCTTGTTTATCGACTCGGGATTTGTTATGGAAAACCGCCTCACTGCATGACCACTCTCTCATCCTATTCCTGTGTACAATGTTGATGGGCTCACCCAATGAATCTGGATCTATCACTGAAATCGTTGATCTAATTCTGCGGTACAAAGACCATTCCGAGAGAGCTGTGTTTGCTGTTACGCACCTAGGGCGTCAACGTATGATCCTTGGCTACACCTGGCTTCGGACC